>JANRMT010062853.1:1702047-1795165 GCA_026402145.1 Polypterus bichir lapradei | reverse complement strand
AATTAAATAATTAATTAATTGATTAATTAATTAATTAAAAACAAACAACAACCACCCTTGAAAACACATAGAAAACTGAGAGCTGTTGCTGACAGTAACTGGTCTGTAGGTGGCAGTAAGATGAGATCAGACCTGCTCAGATCATGCTACAGGTTTATACTTAAAGTCATTAATATTTGGATAGAGTAGGTCCAGCTTGTAGTGCCCACGAATAGAATATGCCTAAGAAACACTCAGTTCCTAGTTTGGAGTCTCCAGCATTCAGAATGATTCATCATTAAGATATTGGTACAGAATGAATCGTTTCCTGTGCTGAGTCAGCCAGGACGATGCAACTTGGGCAGTGACATGAATGAATTCAGTCCGCATTTCAGTGTCTTGATCACACATTTTAGTTTTAATTGTACTACACTCCCTTTTTCACCACTGCATAGTCACAAAAATCTCCAGTTTCACTCCTGCTTTTTCCACTCAATCTGATAATACCTGTCTAACATTAAAAAAGCTTCTGAAATAAAATGTGTAAGCCAGTTTTCCGCATTACCCAAAATCAGCACAGTACTTGAACTTGCAATAACTTGCTATGAGATTTAATATTTCAAACAACTCTCATTTTATGAGGTCAGGCCAGGTCTGAATCCTTTCCACCTTACTTTTATCCTCACTCCAAATCTTTACCTCTTCACTTTCCGGACAAGCTTGTAACTTTTATCCTTGATCTGGATAGTCAACCTTTTGCCCTGTCCATTTTCAGATGAGCAGCTCCTCTGGTAGGGCATTAACTTGGCTGTTTAGGCATTGGTGATCATAGTGCTGCCAGGTAAATATGGGAATATTTAATATATCCCACTTTACATTTCACAGATGTTATAGATGTAGTCAGCCATCAGATCCTTTATGGTCACCGTGTGGCATTTCTCAAGTTTGCAGCCTGTCTGAGGGGCAATTGAAACGAACCATTGCACAGGTCTGTATTAACCGCTGCGTCTCTTCAGTTTGGTTTAAAAATTCATTCAAAAATGCATGGTAACAAACCAGACGCCAAATTATTTAACATTACTTATAAATAATATTACTTAATTACATTAAAAATATTAGTAATTCTAAATAAAAAAGAGAAAGAGAGCTTCTGTAAAGGTTGCTGCATGGCACTTCACCTGGAAGAAGCACAACATAACAAAATGTAATAGTGTGCTGTGCGGAGCCCTGGTGTGATGCTGGCAGGATCAGCTCTTCCATGACCCTGCAATAAAACTAAGTGACTAAAGGAAAAGTTTGCATCCAATTTTCAGCAAAATCTATTCTTTTAATTATTTTCCAAACCCGCATATTGCAATGCAGGGTCATAGAGTGCAACAGCAGAGAGGCAATATAAACCACAGCAAGGTATAAACCTCCAAAAAAATAAAACCTTGAAGGCTACCAGTAAATGCTCAACAGGTTCAAGCCAGCTGGCCTCCTAATACCACGTTGAAGACTTCATTTAGAAGGCACAATTAGCCTTGGATTAAATGCATAGCTGGAACAATAAGCCTGCCAGTGGTTCAGGGCTTCAGCAGCCTCATGTGCCGTTCTTTACTTTTTTTTTTTTTCTTCTAACTAGAGTGATTTATAGGGACTAAATTTTCTGCATAAAATTATATAGTTCTTACATGTTTTGAAAATTAGTTCAAAAATAAATCTATTAATAAAAATTGTATCATCCACCAATAATTCTGTGGCTTCTCATGATTGGACACATTTCTCGCAATGCTTTTTCACTCGGGCCATCCACAACCAGATTCAAAGATGACAGCCAAGTGCTGATCCACATTCTGCTGAAAGGAGGGAAAGCCCGCCTGTTTTCAATAAATGAACTCATTAAGCCCTAAGAAAATACATATGAATGGCACTTAACTTTAACGAAATGCGACTCAACAATAGAGGAACACCTGCGAACGATTATCTAATAAAGCCGCTGAGCTCACCGTTCAGATTAAGTGCTCTCCGCTCCAGAAATGACCATGACATGTCACACTGATGAGCTTGCAGGCATTTTGGCTTGCCAAGTGGCTGGCGAGCCTTTGTGTTGCTGACTTTTTTTTTATTAAGGACCCATGCTTATAGTGCGTTTACCTGTCATGGTCACCCTTTTCTTTCTTTCCATCATCCTGTCTGTGCTTTTATAAGACAGGGATTTGCAGTGAATTGAAGCTAATGGAAGACTGTTAAAGTAATAAAATTCAAATTAATGAACCATTCAGTTTGTCAGCCATGTTTTTACTTCATAATGGAATTAACAAGTTAGTGTAAAATTGAGCTGTACATGTGGCTGGAATAGATGAAGAATTTCCATATGAACCTGAACTGGTTTAAGGGGTTTAAACAATTGAAGATCAAATTCATTTTCTTTTTTTGCTAAATGTAAACATCAAAATGTATTTAGGACCTTCTACCTATTTCTAAACCATTACATGGTGGAGTGCCAATTCTCATTTCAGTATATCCAGAATGTGAACCCACCAGTCCATCACAGGCAGGACACACTCTCTCATATACTGGCACTCACTCTTACCCACCCAAATTCAAGGTGCCTGCCCTTCTTATAAGAACATCTTAATGAAGTTGGGTTTTGGTCGGGATGGAACAGGAGGAGATGAATTGTGGAAAACATGGAAAAAGTTCACAGATAGAAAACTGTCCATCTTTAGTTCTGGTACCAACGTTTGAACCACTTTGAAGCTGTGATGCGCTATATATTTAAAATATGCTTTTAAGAATATTTTCTTATCTAAATTTATGATATATAAACAGAAAAGTGATTTGTTTTTTCCATCTTGGCTAGGAAGTGAATTCAAGCATTAAATTGTATTAAGCACACACAGCAATTAAGATGGGCTAAAACATTTACCTTGACTCTTAACATACTTCAAAAACTCAGTGTTAATGTAAGCATGTGTTGGTTCTGATATACTTAGTATAAGAAATAAGCAACCATCCAAAAACAAGGAAAACATTATAGAATAAATGTCCACATGTAAAGAATGTATAATGAAGCTTACAAAAGAAAAAGACACAAGCATAGACCATAATTGTATCAATTTGCATGTGCCAGTTTTCATATTGTTTGGACATGTAACTATGAAATATGCTGTATTCTATACATGTGATGACACTTTATTAATCCCGAAGGAAATGACTTGGTTTTTCACATACCCCTTGGGGTCAGAGTGCAGGGTCAGCCATTGTACAGCACCCCTGGAGCAATTGAAGGTTAAGGGCCTTGCTCAAGGGCCCAGCAGAGTAGGATCTCTTTTGACAGTGACGGGGATTCGAACCAGCAACCTTCAGGATACCAGCACAGATTCTTAGTCTCAGAGCCACCACTCCGCCCCTATAGATGGGACATTTGACATCAAGGCTTCAAAGCTTATATTGCTTTAATGAAGCCCACTGTGTTAAAACAGTGTATCGAAGCTTGTATCGATGTTTCATTACCCTGTGACTGATAACGTCTGAAGCTTTGAACACCACCAAAGCTTTGAGAGTTATTTGACTGCTTTGACGTTTTGCACTGGCCCTCATGCTATAAAAGGGAATTTGAAAAATACTGCTTATATTCTATACAATGAAGATGTTGAAGTAAATACGGAACTTGTTATCCGACAATAATGTAAATACTGTGCTATACTGTTACTTTCTATAGGATCTTATAATGTGTCATTAATATTCTTCTAGTCTAGCCTGCTGTACTCACATTTTCTAAACCCCCTTATTCATGCCCATCTTCCCAAGCATATTCTCTAAACCATGTTATGATTCTCTTTGACTCTTATTGCAATTATTCCCCAAACATTGATAAAAAAAAATATTACTATTTCATTTTGCCTCCAGAAAAAGTCCCCTGACGTGAAAAGAATTAATTATAAATGAATGCTGGCTTATAATATATCGCAGTGTAGTACAGGTGTTTGCCGGCTCTGAGTGCTGATACATTCTTGTTATTTTCATCACTGTTGTGTCAGCTTGGCGGTGAGTAACCAACAAAATGAGCTGGCAGTCCATCATGTAAATGAGCAGTGGGGATCCCTATAAAAATGGCAAGTCTGCCTATCAAAGTGCCATAAGAATTTCAACTACTGGGACAACAGCCAGCAAACTCCCCAAAAGAGTGATGTAAAGAGCTTAGTGCAGGTACACACTAGCACGGTGCTACAATATGGTTGCTAATGGTCGCAATGTTTAACACAATATATTTAAACATTATATTATAGTAGAAAATTGTCACTGATACTAACATGTACATTTATTTCAGTATTTTAATGACAATATGATTATCATGAGCTCAAGTGAACACACAGACCATGCTTAGGCTTTTAGTGCACATGTCTGACTGGAACTATCCTATCAGCACGACTTGTACTGTATGTGTGCTTCCTCTGCTATGATTTCCATTCACCACTAGATGGCACTATTTTCAAAGGCTGCGCCTCCAACGCTTCACAGGGCTTCCTCCACCCATCACTGGCCACTACTCCTGTGCTTCCTGTTTCTATGTGCTATAACTTTCATGATGTTATAACTCACTTATAACAAACAAAAAGAAATTTTAAAAATAAGAACAGATAAACAGCATAACATAGCATTCTCCTCAAATGAAGGCAGCCTGATCCTTTCCTGTCAGTATGTGGCACAACTTGAAAACCAATGCTGGATATGGCCCTAGTTCATTGTGGAGCCCACACCCACTCATATTAATCCATTTTACAGTTGCCAATCAATCAAACTTGCACCGTGAGAGAAAAACCAGAGCACCCAGGGAGAAATCCCTACAGGCAGGAGAAGAGCAGGAAAAGGGCACTGGATTACTGAATAGTGTGTCCTTGAGGCAGCACAAAAATGCAACTTCAAATTAATTTGTAAATGCCAAAAGACACAGAGAAAAAGTTTTAGAAACATTTCAATTATTATTAAAATAAGTAATTATGTTAATAAATGCCTTTATTCAATAAATGTCAGTTGAACTCTTTGACATACAGTATATCCATCCATCCATTATCCAGCCCGCTATATCCTAACTACAGGGTCACGGGGATCTGCTGGAGCCAATCCCAGCCAACACAGGGCGCAAGGCTATACAGTATATGCAACAGAAATATCAAAATATAAATAAATTAGAGCAGTAGTAGTAGTAGTTTCTATGGATAATTTGTTTCCTGAAAATCATATGCACAATTCAGATTTGTGTCATTTTAATAAATATATCAAGTTTATGCAGCTTTGTACTCTAAAGCTCGTATTGCTTTCTGTCTAATTCTTTATTCATTTCCTAGGCTGTAGCTATCGTGGCCTCATTATTGAGAATGAAGAGACTTTTTCCCCTGAGGAAGACAACTGTACGCTGTGTCTGTGTCTGGTAAGTCACCTCTGTGTGTGCTAAGGGGGAGTGACAGAGGTGAGCATTTCATCTCCCAGTGCCACCCGTGTTTGGAAGGCAATGCTCAATAGGCAGAGTGACACACTGAGAGATACAGAAAGCGTCTGAGCTACAGAGTCTCCTGCGTTTGATACAAAGTAGTACTTTATAGGGGATCTGGTCAGGACTGGGACTATACTGGTCTAGAACAAGGACGGAGCAGTGCAAGCCTATTCCTGGACATGTATTTGGCAATAAATCACCATATTACTGTAATAGTAGAGACGCCAACAAGATGGTATGTTTTGTAGTATGTGGAGTAAACTAGACAATCTACAGGCAGACATAGCATACAAAAGGAAAGAAACCCAACCTAGCAGGAAATGTCATGTCATTTTTCTAATCTGCTTAATCCAGACCAGGGTTACAGGGGGTGGAGCCAGCTAGCACAGGACAGGAACAAAGTCTGGGCAGGGTTCATTGCAGGGGAACACACACACATTCACTTGGGCCAATATAGCATCACCAATTCACCTAACCTGCATTTCTTTGGACAGTGGGAGGAAACCCACAGGGAGAACATTTAAACTCCACATGGGGACAACCCGGTACAGAGACCATGGTCTCCTTACTGTGGGGCAGCAGGGCTACCATTGTACAACCGTGTCGACCCTGGGTGGAAATGTTTTATGTTATTCTAGAGGGCATATGACCCAGCATTTGACAGGGTTGCCTGACCCTCCTCAAAAAATAGTCCTGGACCATTAGGACTGACCAGAGGCTCAGAGATAAAGGTAGGCCAAATGCTATTAGATGGATTTCAAGTCTGTTGTTCCAGGAGCAATTATAGGGCTGCCCCCTGACTCCAGACTTACTTCCAGGACTAATCCAGAGGTAAACTCGGAAGAGAACGTAAAGTGACCTTAGAGAGCTTCAAGTCCTTAGTTGACTGTAGAGTTGGAAGGAGTGATGGCGTCAAGCATTCGACTAATGACAGAGAGACAAACCAGATTCATATACAGAACCGAAAGTGAGAGATTGGAGATAAAAGGGATGCGAAAGAGTCTCTCCACTTAGTGGTCACTGACTCAAACCGGCTTTAGGAAGTGTCCTTAGAAATTTATTGTAGATTTTCATGTTCTATTTTCTGCATCCACCCATCTGTATTACTTCACTGTTCTATTCATTTAATAAATCTCTTTTTAATAGTTTTATGTTCTTGTCATTATTATTAGTTATGAACCACTACAAAAATTTTTGCTACCACGTTACAAACACTTGATTAGGAGACAAGTTTTGCATAAGAGTAGTGTCAGTATCTTCATCGATTCTTTATTAATCTTATTTATTCACAGGCTGGAAATGTCACCTGTCTTTCTCCAGAGTGCCCCTTGGTCACTTGTGCTCGACCAATACAGTCAGATTGCTGTCCAGTTTGTCCAGGTCAGTAAGGTCTAGTTCACATAGTGTCAGGAATGGGTTAATTATTAATTTTTGATGCAGTTTTTTTCCATCAGTTTTCAAGAAGGAGAATTCATATTCAAGAGTTTTTTGATCCCTAGATTCTGAATCTTCCATTAGTTTTTGATTCAAAGTTTAATTTTCTTGTTATGAATCATTTTGTACTATTTTCACAGCCATCTTGATTATTTATGATTTTGTCTTCCCATCATTAGGGCAACAACAACAACAACAACAACATTTATTTATATAGCACATTTTCATACAAAAAATGTAGCTCAAAGTGCTTTACATTGCGTTAATGTGAAGTTCACCCCTTCCGAGTTTAGGAATTCCTTTTGAATCTCAATTTTGTGACTAGTTATTCTCTCTGCTTACTTTATTTTTTGATTTTGACTCTTGCCTGTGATTTTTTTCTTTAATTTTTACTTCTTCTTGGCCTTTACCCTTTTCTGACCCTGACAAGAAAACATATTGTGCTAGCTCTCTATCAGTAGACAAAGTTGCCCCTACCTTGTAGGCCCTGGTAATTCTGGATTGTTTCAACAGCAGTAAAGTCATGGTGCGGAGTTAATACCTGGCCCACCCTAAATGGATGCACCAAAGTAAATTTCAAATAAAAGGTCATTTTTCTTTAAAAATGTTCAAAGGCCATGTCACATGTAAAAATGTTTATAATCAAATAATATGATAATTAAGTACATTATGCCCTAAGTAACTTTCTTTTGCACATCCTTAGAACAACCAAAAAGCATTTTGTTCAACTTCAATTACAAATATGCTTATGGTTTCTAATTTATCTTGACAGACATTATTTCTACTAGTATAGTGGATATCTATTGAACATTTTCTCTTTTCCACAAACAGATCCTCAGTAGTATGTATAAGCAGTGCAGTGTTTTGAGCAAACTGTTATCATACATCACATAAACACCCTATGACAAAATATTTAATAAACAAAAGTGTCTCTTTGATGAAGTAAATATTAAATTAAAAACATTTCAACTTTCAAAATCCCTAAAAGCACCTAAATGTTATGCCATGCATACTATTTACAACTTGTTTTAAAAATTACAATAAGTAGAGAAACTAAAAATATAGCATTTCCTGTCATTTATAAATCATTAATGGTACTTGTGTACTTTTTTCATGAGTTTTAAATGTGTTAATGTAATGAGATTTAATTCATATTAAAACTTTTTCTTACGAACAACTTAAGGCATTCAACTTTGGACTTGTAAACATGTAGCAGCACGGTTGTGAGAGAAAAATGCAACTATTATTTTTTTTTTTATCCAACTCTCCTAAATTTTTCTATCTCTAAAATAGCTGAAGGTGAACTTAGTGTATTAGTTGTGTTAAATGTATGCTCATATGACAAAAATCTTCACACAAACCCACATTCTGTACCTAACTACTCTTTGGGAGTGGAACGTCTTTGTTTCTGAAAAGTGCACAAGATGTCAGATACAAAAATAGAAAATGAATCCAATTAGTCCATTATTCGGTCTGTTTTTATTTCACAGTACGCATTATTACAAGGCCTTAATACAAAATACCCATGTTGAGGTGCATTTCATGTATTTTAGGTGGTGAAAAATCATTTTAACCTAGCTGAATATTTGGATTTATCTTCTGCTTTATTACCCATCTACAGTATAGCTGCATTTATTCAGAATTTCAAACTTCTGCAGATTCACAGATTGTTTCAGGTATTTAGACCGCCACTTCAAAAGCTTTTATTGAAATTCAAAGCTGAAACAGTTCAAATAAAAATAAAAAGGGAAAACCGATAAAACACAAAAAAGGATCATTTCTTATATATGAAATTTTACATACAGTGGCATGCAAAAAGTATTCATTCCCCTTGAAAGTTATCGTAATTTTCTGCATAACAAAAGATTTATATACATATTTATCCATTCAGTATTTTTAATGTGAACTCTTATATGGTAACTATACATTTCAAAAGTCAAAATAAACCATTTTCTGTAGATATTTAACTGAAGAAGAAAAACTCAAAAGTTAGTGTTTGCATAATTATTTAAACCTCTATGTTTCAAAAGCTCCAGGTTTACACAAATGACCAATGAATCACAAACGAAACAAAGGTGACAATCATTTGACAGTTGTAACATAATTAAGTACCACTTGTTAGTCCTTTAAATCTCTCTAGATATAAAAAGCACCCTTTGTACATTAAGGGCCATACTTGTTGGACAATCACTGCAAAAATGAAGACAAAGGAGCATTCTGCTGATGTGAGAAACAAAGTCATTGAAATATACAAGACAAGAAATGGTTACAAAAAATATCGAAGAGTTTGAATTTCCCGTTAAGCACCATTGGAACCGTCATCAAAAAGTGGAAGGTTCATCACGGCACCCAGACTCTTACTAGAACAGGCCATTCCTCAAAACTAAACATCAGAGCAAGACTTCAACTGGTGAGCAAGGCTACAAAAAACCCAACCGTCACTCTCAGAAGTCTGCAATACTCTTTGGCTGAAACTGGAGTGGAGGTGCAAGGGTCCACAGTTTCAACAGCTCTCCATAAAACAGGCCTCTACAGGATGGTAGCAAGAAAGAAGCCATTCCTTAAGAAGATCCACATAAAAGCATGAATGGCATTTGCTATAAAGCACGAGAAAGACCCAGTTAAGATGAGGTAGAAGGTTTTATGGCCAGATGAGACTAAAATAGAACTTATTAGTGGGACTTTAAAGAAGTATGTGTAGTGTAAAACCTTATAACACTGTCCATGCCTCAAGTAATACCATACCTACGGTGAAATATGGTGGTGGCAGCATTATGCTTTGGGGATGCTTTTCATATGCTGGGACTGGGAATCTTATCAGAGTTGAAGGGAAAATGGATTGACACAAATACCGCATAATATTGCGGTGGAACTTGTTCCACTCTGCTATGAACGTATGGCTCAGGAGAAGATTCATCTTTCAATATGACAAAGACCCAAAGCGTAAGGCCAACGTGACACTGAAATGGCTCAACAACAGAAAGGTGAATGTTTAGGAATGGCTAAGTCAAAGACCTGATCTTTACCCCATTGAGAATCTGTGGCACTATTTGAAAAGAGGTGGCCTCCCACCAACTTAGAGGTTCTCTATAAATTCTGCCAAGAAGAATGTGGAAGAATCAGTCCTGAACAATGTGCAAAACTGAGCCATAGTTACCCCAAAAGAGTGAAGGCTGTTATTGTAGCTAAAGGGTTCTCAGCAAAGTATTAACATGGAGAGCTTTGGAGTTTTTCTTCTTCACTTAAATGTCTTGCTTATTTTGACTTTGGAAATGTATTGTTACAGCATAAGTGTTCACAATAAAAATACTGAATGGATAAATATATTTTAAAGTCTTTTGTCATGCTAAAAATTATGATGATTTTCAAAGGTATTGAATACTTTTGTACCCCACTGTATCTTGGTTATTTAGTTCCTCTAACTTACTGCTCAGGTACATTTGTACGTTTGTGCATTCAGCCTGTCTAACAGCTCAACTTTCTACCAAGGAGACTATGTTTCTAATTGACCACAAGTGACTACAACGTAGTGAACATTCTGTTATTACAAATATACTGTAGCTGAGAAACTTTGATTACATGTTTGCTTCTGGGGCTGAAGGATTATACCATTATCTAAGTACCTCTATGAAATTAACATTTTATTCTACTTAAGCAAATACATGGATTTGAACATTTTAGGACTGGCTCTTACACCCTCATTAGGCCCCATCTCTTTTTATGAGAAATGACCTGGAAAACAGTTTGAGCTTCTCCTTTGAAGTATGATTGCTTCTGCTGGCTAAGAAATTTCTGCAATCATTGAAAATGTCTTAGATGCATCTGAGAGAGAAATGCAAATATGTCTTAAGGAGAAGGAAAGAGATTTTTCACAATTAGGACATTGCTTCCATTTTGTCAGAGTTCCTCTTATCAGTCCAGCTGCAGTACTGTCCATTTTATATTGCTCTATTCTAGAACAAGATGTACGTTTTTTGAAGGAGAAATTGTGGGCAAAATATTCATTGTAATTTTTTTCTTCCCAGTTGAATGCATCTATGAAGGCACAGTATACCAGGAGGGAGCAGATTTTCCAAAACCTGGGGATGACTGTTCAGTTTGCGTTTGCCAGGTACCTACTGTCTTAATGTAGATGGTTATTTATAAGGGAATATCTGAATTTTTATGGCCTATTTTTCGGCACAGCGTGCAATCACTTTTCTGACTGGTACTGCATTTTCTCTCTTTTACTGTGGCCATTGATTTAAAATTTTTAAGAACAACTTCTGTCTCTGTCTGGCTGATTTAGGTCAGCTGTCCACTGCCTTTCTCTTGGGCACCCTACAGTATAATACAATGCATACTGGTGGCCATAACTCCAGTATAATATGACAGTTTGGAGCAGAATCTGTCACAGTTAAAACCAAACCTAAAACCTCTAACCAAGAAGAGCAGTTTTGTTTAGGGTGTACAGGCACAAAGTGCCATAACAGGATACTGACAAGAAAACAGTCTGAGAATTAGTAACACCTGGAATTAATGATCTCCACAGCTAAATTTAAGAACAAAAAAGGCAAAAAAAACAAAACAGACATTTTTGTAGTATGACTACCTTACCCTAAGAAGAATACGCCATTATAAAGTAATGTGTTTTTAGATTTACACTAGCAAACAGAACACTTCAAAGTGTGGGGGACTGTATTTGAAGGCTTCACATCCAACATTAGTTTTACATATCTTTGGAATTACATTTTATTCTTGCAGTGTACACTCAGGCATGTACAAATTAAGTCGAATTATGTCAGCATTGGGTTCAAGAGTAGAACCAGGCTTGGACAAAGCTGCCAACAGGGCACACTGAAGCACACATCCACACCCCCACTTACGTGGAACCAATTTAAAGTGTCCAATTAATCTAACACGTGTGGTTTTACAGATCAGGGGGTTAAAACCACACAGATATGGGAAGACTGAGGAAGACTGACATGGTAGCACATTGGATAGTCCTTCATGCATCCAACACCCTGGGTTTGAATCCAGTGCCATTGTTTTCCATGTCTGTAGGTTTTACTCCCAAATCCCCAAAAATGCATGTGTTAGATTAAGTGGAGACTTTAAATTTAAAGCGGGTTCCAGCCATGAACCAAGTGCTGACATCCACATGAACTTGAATATGAATGAACAATTTTCAGAATATTGAAACAGGTAAAGAGGATGAAAGCCATGTATAACTATTTATTACTAGAAGGGTTGTTTTAAAAGTGGCCCTAAACTTAATTTGAAAACACTGTAGAGATGTCATGTGTGGTCATTAGAATGAACTGCAGGTCCACAACTTGAAATGTTGGAATGCCAATCTGGTCGTTCCCATTTTAATCGAAGCAACAGTTCAAACAAAACGTGCGCACAATGGCTCTTAACAAATGAAAAATTAGGGTCCTAGCTTGAGGAACCTTTCTTGACTGAGAAAACCTAGCAAAGTCACGGTGGGAGGGAGCTCCATCCTGCGGTGTGCTCTCATAATGAGTCTTGCCTCCTTCCAGAAACCGTGGGACAGGATGGTCTAGTCAATTGATCTTAATGGCCATCTCCTTAGCACTGCGAAGGGAAAAATAGAGGATAAGGTTAGCACCAACACTCTGTCTCGGCCCAGGGTAAAAGTACATACCTCAGAAGAGCCCGGAACGTGATCCACTAATGCGTATATATGACATATTACAGTAGTTCCATCCATCCATCCATTTTCTAACCCGCTGAATCCGAACACAGGGTCACGGGAGTCTGCTGGAGCACAGGGCACAAGGCAGGAACCAATCCCGGGCAGGGTGCCAACCCACCGCAGGACATTACAGTAGTTCAAATAGCCTATTTCTTGTAATAATCCTTGTGACAGCGCTGCAAAATTTAATTCAGAGTGGAAATACAGACGACCCCCGAAATTCACAAGGGTTACTTTCCTAGAGCATCTGCAAATTGTGAAAAAATACGAATTTTGGATGTGGTCAGAAAAAAATGTCTATTTTTATAGTTTATACCCTAAATATGCCCCCAAAACACTTTAATTTCATTTCAAACTCAGCTTAATACAACCCTAAAAAAAGAATGTAAAGGTAAACCCGTATACTGTACAGTACTGTACTGCTATGTCTCCCGCAGTGCCAGAATGTAAAATACCGATGTTAACCCTATATGTACTGTAATTCATGCAAGCACGTTTTCTTTGGTATGCGCTGTTGTTTTCTTTGGTATAGGTACGGTAAATACATAATAATTTAATTGAGTTTAATAAAAATACAGTAAAATGTACGGGTACTCACCAATAATGAATGATATTGATTAAAGATGATGATGATGATGAAGAATTAGCTGTGCAGTACGATGAAGATATGTAATGAAGATAATGACTGCAGAGGATTTACAGCTCCTCGGGTGGCTACTGTGGCATAACTTTTTAGTTCCCAGAGAAAATCAAGTAGTTCAACTTTCTCCTGGAGTAGCTTAAACCTCTTCTGGCACATAGGTTCATTGCCAGAAGCCTTAGAAGGTACAGGGCATTTGGACGGCATCTTAGGGCTTTAAGAAGAACAAAACGAAAAACACGAGAACACTCAGCAAAACATTCAAGATAGCTACACGCGGTAAACTGTTATGATACAGGAATGCTGGGCTGCATCTACTGGAGATGCATCACAGGGCAGCATCCAATCACCAGCAAGGAGAAATGAATAACACTCTCAGATCAGCTATTTTCACCATCACAAGCTGCGTTTTCCTATACAATTGCTTTATGTTCTCTCTACAGTACAGTATTGCCACGAAAAAAGCCACAAAAAAATTGCAGAGGATAATTGCGGTTTCCGCTAACAATTATTTGTTAGGTTCTAAGGAAAAATCCGCAAACTCAGCATTCTGTTTAAGCTGAGATAAAGTGAAAAGGCTTCTTAAATTTTCTGGAATACTTGACTACTTCATTGATACAATGAATTAAATGCACAAATAACAACACATCTTTAGGTCTGATTGATAAATACAGCTGATGCCTGACAGAGAAATGGCACAGGACTCAGACCAGTAAACCAAGAGATGAGTAAACCAAAAACCAGGGGCAAAATACTGGCGATGTTCACTCCTGTAGGATAAAGAGAAAGCTATTAGAAAGAGTCCAATATGCTAACCAAAGCTTATAATGGACTTGCAACAAATTGGAAGTTTTGGACAACATGAGGTACACAACATCAAACTTTATACCACTGGGCTAGTGACATTGCATGTTGTCACCCCCACCTTCTTCACATGTCAGCAACCTCAAACAACAATGTTGACAATTGTGGCCTTCTCATGAAAAACAAAATGGCTGTACTCTAAGACACAATATATTTATTAACAAACACAAAATGACTGCAAATTAAAATCTAATTACAGAAACTGATTCCTCTAAACAAGAAAGAAGAAAGACAATACAAAAAGTACATATTTACATGGCTGAATGTCATTCAGATATGGATAGAACTGCTGTTTTCCCCACTGGAGTCGAGCCAGTTGATTTAGTTTGGACATGCTGTTAGGGAACTGTCTGGTCGCTTTCCTCACATGATGTGTACCAGACACAAGGTATTGGAAGAAGGTGACCCAGAATACGCTGAAAAAAGTATATCGCTCTGTCAGCCTGGGAGCATCTGGGACATTCCTGGAAGAGCTGGGAAATGTTATTATGGATAGGGTAGCATGGTCTGTTCAGTCCTGCTGCCACTGAACCGTTTTCAGGAAAAACAACTTGATTGTGAAGTTCTGAGCTATAATTGAGGGCTAGATAAACCATTTGTATCCTTTTTTTTTTGATAGTGATAAGCAAACCCTGTGGATTTCACTTCGCCATGAGTTCACTGAAATAACAGAAATGTCCGGGAAGTTTGCCAAACTCTGCAAAATGTATTTAAGTCATTGGGGAAGAAGGAACTGAACTAGTTTTGAGTGCAGTATAATGCTGTAATGGTGTTATAATTGTCTCTGAGGGCTAAGGAAGCATCTGCTAAATATGCTGGACCAATTTTTGTGGCCAAAAATTTGATCTGAGCTGTGAGACAGCAGTGCTGACCACTGCACCACCATGACAAAAATAACAAACGATGCAGACGGAACAATAACCACAATATCAGGGCACACATTAGCCCTGCAACAAAGTGGAGGTGTGAGGCCGTCTTATTCCATTGTCTGAAGTCACGGCATCCGGTGCTGCTGAAACATCTTTTTTTGTTTTTTCAATTAATGTGCAAAGGCCTTGTAAACAGTAATAAATCTTTCGTTACTATCATCATTTCACAGAGCCGCATGTGTTTTCTTTATGAAAAGGGATCTTTTAAGGCTTGTTCTGGATCGCAGCTCCAGCACATGGCTAATTATGTAAACATTTTAATTATGCAGTCCTGCGTGCAGGGATCAGGGTTATATTTCTGATAGCAGTGCTCATAATATTCTCAGTATGGTCAGCTAATGTACCTCTCAAATGAAAAGTTTTTTTTTTTAAACACATGTAGGGTGGAAAGGTAAATACTGATCTGGTTGTAAGTCAGCAATGATTTTACCATATGCATGCATGAAAGTTCTGTGCATGGTGAATATGCTGGAAAATGTAAGACAATAAAGTCACGGGTGAATAATTGCTTTGGTGAATTTTGCTGAATAACACTAGTCCACACTTACAGTGTTATGAAAAGGGAGCAATTCTGCTGATCTCCATCTATGCTCTAGTCTCATGAATTACACTATAAAAGTATAAGATCTATTGTGAAACAATGAATAATTCATTTTTAACTACTTTTACCCAGAGAGAAGCTACTACATATTAAGACTGTTAAAAAAGAATCATGTTCCTATTTCAGCTGATCTGTAATGTTTTCAGAAATCGTTTTTGTGTCCTTCACAATACACCTACAGTGTACTGCTATGTGGACCTTACGAGCAGGAATTTATCAAAAATGGGTTGAGTGGTCCTATTTTATTATATGTTTATAGATATTTGCCTCCTTTTATTCCTAATCCTCTGCCTAGTATCATCAGGTTCACTAATGTTGCATACAAATTCAATTTGATTGCATATACTGTATGTGCAAACTTTAGTGAAATTCAGATGCTGCTATACATATGGCAACATCCTTAAATGCCACAAGAGGACAGAATTCATATTCCTCCACAGCAGGGATGCTACTCTTGGCTTGCCAGAGCCTGGTGAAGGAGATGACTGGAATGGAAGCTAGTAAAGTTCAGAGGAAAGACTCAGAGTCAGAAACTGAAGAAATTCCATATGGGATTTGGAAGCTTGTTAATCTTTATAATGTTCTAATCTTTTGATCTCCATAATTTAAAAAAGTATAACAAAAATCAATAAAACTGAAAAGCAGCACTATTGTGCAACATCAAATGACCGGGTTGCTATTTCAGTTTAGTATTTATGGCAACAGTGCCAAAACAGTGGTGTTTAATTTTTGTTTTGTTTTTCAAATCTTCCTTGCCTTATTGGAGGAGAAAGACTGAGGTAGAGAGGATGCCATTCCATTGCAGGCCTAAATTAAAAAAGGTAGAAGACAGAAGCGTTAGGTTCCTAGAAAGATCCCTATTCAGAAATCTTGCATTAGCCCACTGCTGTCAGTCACCATTGCACATTAAGCAAAGAAGCTCCTTTCTAAACTGTCTGTCACTTCTCCTTTCTGTGTCATGAGACTGCTGTTCCTCAATTCAGGGACCCCTTTTTGGTATGTGAATCAACTAGTTATTTTAGAAATACTAGGGGGCTCCACCCCTTGCTTGCTTCGCTCACCAACCTCGGAGAGCTCAGAGCTGAGCCACTCAAAGGGTGTTGGGACGTCCCTCTGTTAGAGAAAGCAATTGTATTTAAGGAGTTGGTGTATAGAAGGGTATGTGGGGTGCAGGAGGAAGACGGTTTGGTCCTTAGATATTATAGATAGTTATTTCATTACAACTGCCTATTTTGAAAACCAATTAATAATAAAACAGAGTAAAAAGTAAAAGTATAAAAGTAGAAGTGAAAAATAAAATGTAATAAAAATTAAATAAAAAATTAAATGACATTAATTCCTTGTCAAAACCAATATTATGAATTACTCTATCCTCTAAATTACATTCTACAAACGTTGCTTTATTGTTAGGGATATTTGTCTCTTTCTCGTATATTGGACTATTCTCTTTGTCCTTGATTTTTATTATTAGTAGCTCTTTTTGTTCATTTTCTTTTTTTCAACATTCATTACCTCTTGCTCAGCTCTTGCCATTGTTTTTCTATTGCGATCTACAATTCAATGTTCATGAATAGATAATTTGCTTTTCTGCCTTGCCTTTATAACTGACTGCATTGAGGGGCGAGTTAGCAGCACTGAGAGTTTCACAGGTTCATATGGAGAGAGGATGTGCGCAATAGGAGTAATGATTAGGTGAGCGTTGTGGAGGGAAGTGGTACAGGCTGAATAATGCAGACACAATGGAGAAATCTTTTAATATAATAGAGAGATGCTGTAGTGCCTCAGATTTTTGTCCTAACACTTTTCCTTAATTAGAAACCAATGCTTGCCAATAACAGTAAAATTTTATGGCTTGTTAGTGTTTTCATTGTGCCATGCTCAGTCGCTCTTATATCATAAATTGTTTCCTTCCCAAGGACATCATCCAAATGATTTTTAGCCTTGTGGATTAATAATTCTCAGTCCTTCTCTTTTTTCTCTTCAGTTTCCACCCAAATATTTTACTAAGCCACACAGTTCATTATGAATACACACAGGTGTAAATGGAAGCATACTAGCTGGCGGTTCCTTTGTCATTTTCATATTATAGTTATAGGAACAGTTAACAGTGAAACCAGTTGTTTAAGGCTAAAATAGAGGGGAATTTTAAATGGCAAAAAACTAAAATGAAGCATCAAAATGTTGCTTGAGCCATAAGAAATAACTGACTTCTCAACAAGAAACTGGGTTAGAAAAATCCTGTAGCCACTGTGGTCCCCCATTACCAAAGTTTCATACCCCGTTTTAGACTGGCTAGTATACATCTGTCCCAATTTCAGTGGTGCCTCATAATTTGAATTTAATTCATTTCAAGAGGCCACTTGAACTCTAAATTTTAAAAGTCCAAAGTCCAAATCAGTTTTCCCCATTAGAAATAATGGAAAGTGAGTTCATTCTTCCCAGACCCTAAACAATACCAATTTCAATAAACCTAAACAGCAAATACACATAATTTAAGGTAGAAATAACACAATTAAATGCCCTAAATAATAAATTAAAATGTGAAAACAATAAATAAAATACATAAATACTGTATAATAAAATGAAAATTGAATTTACTGTACTTTAGTGAGAAGTGGTGATGTCTCATGTGGCTGGTGGAGAGGAAGAGAAAGATTACTGTTTGGAAGGGGAGTCGACTTAAACATGGCCTCCAGGTCCACCACATGTGTACTACTTTCATGCTTCACAATAACGTCCTTTTTTACTTCAATCATCGATATCACTCTTCTTGGATGCCATGGTTAATGGATAGGGGTTATATATATATATATATATATATATATATATATATATATATATACACACATATATACAGTGGTGCTTGAAAGTTTATGAACCCTTTAGAATTTTATATATTTCTGTATAAATATGACCTAAAACATCATCAGATTTTCACTCAAGTCCTACAACTAGATAAAGAGAAGCCAGTTAAACAAATGAGACAAAAATATTATACTTGGTCATTTATTTATTGAGGAAAATGATCGAATATTACATAGTTGTGAGTGGCAAAAGTATGGAAACCTCTAGGATTAGCAGTTAGTTTGAAGGTGAAATTACAGTCAGGTGTTTTCAATTACTGGGATGACAATCAGGTGTGAGTGGGCACCCTGTGTTATTTAAAGAACAGGGATCTATCAAAGTCTGCTCTTCACAACACATGTTTGTGGAAGTGTATCATGGCACGAACAAAGGAGACTACTGAGGACCTCAGAAAAAGAGTTGTTGATGCTCATCAGGCTGGAAAAGGTTATTACAAAACCATCTCTAAAGAGTTTGGACTCCACCAATCCACACTCAGACAGATTGTGTAAAAATGGGGGAAATTCAGGACCATTGTTACCCTCCCCAGGAGTGGTCGACCAACAAAGAACACTCCAAGAGCAAGGCGTGTAATAGTTGGTGAGGTCACAAAGGACCCCAGGGTAACTTCTAAGCAACTGAAGGCCTCTCTCACACTGGCTAATGTTCATGTTCATGAGTCCACCATCAGGAGAACACTGAACAACAATGGTGTGCATGGCAGGGTTGCAAGGAGAAAGCCACTGCTCTCCAAAAAAAAAATTGCTGCTCATCTGCAGTTTGCTAAAGATCACGTGGACAAACCAGAAGGCTATTAGAAGAATGTTTTGTGGACAGATGAGACCAAAATAGAACTTTTTGGTTTAAATGAAAAGCATTATGTTTGGAGAAAGGAAAACACTGCATTCCAGCATAAGAACCTTATCCCATCTGGGAAACATGGTGGTGGTAGTATCATGGTTTGGGCCTGTTTTGCTGCATCTGGGCCAGGACGGCTTGCCTTCATTGATGGAACAATGAATTCTGAATTATATCAGAGAATTCTAAAGGAAAATGTCAGGTCATCTGTCCACGAACTTAATCTCAAGAGAAGGTGGGTCATGCAGCAAGACAACGACCCTAAGTCGTTCTACCAAAGAATGGTTAAAGAAGAATAAAGTTAATGTTTTAGAATGTCCAAGTCAAAGTCCTGACCTTAATCCAATCAAAATGTTGTGGAATGACCTGAAGCGAGCAGTTAATGTGAGGAAACCCACCAACATCCCAGATTTGAAGCTGTTCTGTATGGAGGAATGGGCTAAAATTCCTCCAAGCCGGTGTGCAGGAATGATCAAAAGTTACCGGAAACGTTTAGTTGCAGTTATTGCTGCAAAGGGGGTCACACCAGATACTAAAAGCAAAGGATCACATACTTTTGCGACTCATAAATATGTAATATTCGATCATTTTCCTTAATAAATAAATGACTAAGCATAATATTTTTGTCTCATTTGTTTAACTGGTTTCTCTTTATCTACCTTTAGGACTTGAGTGAAAATCTGATGATGTTTTAGGTCATATTTATGCAAAAATATAGAAAATTCTAAAGGGTTCACAAACGTTCAAACACCACTGTGTAATCAAACACACCAAAAATAAAGCAAAAAAGCACTGAAAACATACAAGTATAACACAAAAGGTGCTTTCACAGTGAGAGCAAGAGATGACTGACTGCGTAAACGCCATCTGTTGCTGTATTTTTTCACTGCGTAGGCATTTGGAACGTAGAATCATCTTTTCTAACTCCAGATCGGATTTCTCTCAAATTTAGCGTTCAAACACTGGAACATTTGAAGTTAGAATCATTCGAAGTATGAGGCACTACTGTACTAACCATTTTTCTCTGAGGTCTCAAGATAAATTAATTTTTGTGATAGAAGTTAAGTACCCTAACCATAAATGGAATACCAAAGCAGGATTGGAAAAAAAATACATTCTAAATGTGTTAGTCTGCGGGGCAGCCAAATTATCAAGAAGACTATGGTTAGAAGGCAATGAACAGAATAGCATCTTTCACAATTGCTCTTGCCATGCATGCAGAGCTGCTAGTATAATCTGAATATAACAAAGCAGTTTAATTAAATAAACAAATGAAAAAGGAAACATAATAACAATGTATATAACAATTGTTACTGTAAGTAGATAAGATGTATGAAAAGCAATAGTAGGAATAGTAAAGAATGAACAACTATTATTGGATTTAGGATGCTGATGGGTTAGATCTTCAGGAGCGTTTAGGTATGGCTTGACCAGGTATGGAATTGGCAATCTGCAACTGAAGAAAGCTTTAACCTGAGGTTTTTAAATCAAGGCTGTTCACGTTTCTCATAGGAAAGAGGCCATGGTTGGTGTGACCTTTTTAAACCAATGTTTAAAATGTGCAGGGTTCAAATGTGTTACCAAGAGAGAAAGATACAATAGGTTATACCATTTTTTGTGGTCATTCAGGGGGCATCCCTAACCTGTCTTAGTTAGTTTGAGCAAATTTTGAAAGAGCTATCACTTGCTAAAGAGGCTCTAAGTAAGATGGCAGGACAAATTAGAGTTTGCAGTTGATTTTTTATAATTAAAAAAAGAAGAGTTACATACAAGATGGATTTGCTAATGAATGAGTGGCTTAGCCTATGTCAAATGATTTCTAAATTCCCTTCCATTCATGGTGCTGCTCTGCTCATGATTTTGATTGTTAATTGCTTGCATCTTGATAGAATGGTGAGGTGGTGTGTTCCTTTGCTCCATGTCCAGTATTGGATTGTCCTCGAGGAGACTGGGTACTGGAAACTGGACAGTGTTGCTTCTCTTGTCGTCAGACAGCAGTACAAAAAGGTGATTTTATTTTATTTTTTTTTAGCTAATATACTATACATGTTTATAGGTCTGAATTTTTAATTCTGCATTTTATTTGCTACTTTATACTTAGGCTGCTCTGTGGATGATAATGGAACAGAATTCCCTGTGGGACAGATCTGGTCTACTGGAGATCCGTGTGAGACCTGTGTGTGTCAGGTACTGTAAGCAAATAAAAAAGTGATAATGACTTGCATGTTATGATTATTGATAAATGAAACTCTGTGTGTCGCTTCACAAAAATAAATCGGCAAAATATATGGCATTTTGCTTTCTGCGAAGTTTGTGTCATTCACACAAGAAGAAAGGCATTTCATTCCTGTCTGGAAGTGTTTTCATGGATTAATTCTGCATTTGTCTTCCTGTCATCTACTGTTTAATTTAAAGGTCTCTAGTGAAAAAAAAGTCACCGGAAGTGTGCCTACACACTAGGAAAAAAGGTGATTGCTAGGTTAGAGCGAGAAAGGGGGTTTTGGTAGCCGCTACATTCCGTGTACTGAGTGCTCCTGGGGAGAAACTACAGTAATTTGCATCATGGTGTATTTTAGTGTGTCTTTGCATGGAACATTTGCAGCCTGTCACATTTATATAAAACATACTGCATTTCTATGTGGCAGAAACAGAATTGATTTTACTGGTGTGGTATGGATTATATGCTTTATGCAGGTGCAGAAAAGAACACAGGTAAACATGGAAGCGTGAAGGTGGTTTTTAGGAGCAGTATCTCTTGATTTCTATACACACACACACAAAAATGTTAAACTCCAAATTTTGCAGTTGCGAAATTATGACAATGTAGCCTAGTTATAACAATGTGGCCTAGTGACCAAGCCCATTGATTTTAAACTGAAAGGTTACTGATGGAGTCCTCACTCATACTGTGACTCTACACAATAGATCTGTACTTGTATAACATCTAATATGGTATTCATTATAGAAAAGTGCTGTGTAAAACTTTTTTTTTTCCTTAAGTCGGAATGCTTATCATGAGTAGATAATATATGCTATTTACTTGTCATAAGCCTATGTGTGCTGTTGTCTGTAACTTCGGGAGTGACATTGTTTGGTAGTTTGACAGTTTTGTTGGTTTGGTTTAATTTACACTCATGACTTAATATTCTTTTTGATCTTTTTTTCAGTTGGGAGGCATTATTGTCTGCCAGAGGATAGAGTGTCAGGAAATATGTCCGCATCCCATTCAGATTCCAGGCCAGTGCTGTCCAGTCTGCTCAGTAGGTATGCATGATATTGCTTTGTTTTTAGGTTCTCTCCTTTCCAACAACTAGAAGCATGCAGATCATCACAGTAAGTCCATACAGTATTGTTCTGATCTTTCCAAACAAATATATATCATGAAAGAGGTTGCAAAGCTCTTTCTGGTCTTCCCATAGGTTGCACATATGGAGGGATTATCTATGAAAACAATGAAACCTTCCCTTCTTCCAGAGATCCCTGTCTCACCTGTATATGTCTGGTAGGCATGTTCAAAATCTACTAAAAGATTATTGAAACAATATGTAAAGGGTGTTTCTAAGCATAGTTTGGCCCTTCATGTCCTGTGAACACCTGTGTTGCATTGACATGAGGGAAACCTAACAACATCTGTGTTTCCATGTTCCAGTCAGGTTCTGTTGCCTGCTCCCCAGTGCATTGCAGGCCCAACTGTACATATCCATTCCATCAGGAAGGTGAATGTTGTCCACTCTGTCAGGGTAAGAGGGACTTATATGTTATATTTTGGTCAAGAGTGTAGAGTGGTGCACCCAAATTGGCATGAAGACCAATGGCATACTGTACTGTATATGTTTAAAACTGAATACTGTTTTAATTTTAGATTGCAACTTTGAAGGTAGAAAGGTTTACAATGGACAGTCATTTACACTGGAGAACAGGCCCTGCACTCAGTGCACATGTCAGGTTAGTAGTTGTATAGATATACTCTAGTTGGACAAATACAAATAAATAAGCCGATGTGTCCACTCTCTTATGGGAGTGCTTCCTATTGCACACCAGGGTCTCTCTCACTTTCAACAATATAACTTGGTGGGTTGTTCCAGAATCTCATTATTCTCTTTATTAACATGTATATTATCATAAATAATCGGTCCTTTAGATTATATTTGAGTCTGTAAATTCAAGCTCATTATATTGCTGAATCTCACCCAATACATGTGAACATATGCACTATATACACTCTGAATTTCCCCATGGGATTAATAAAGTTTATCTAATCTAATCTAATAATAATAATAATAATAATAATAACTTGCATTTATAGAGTGCATTTCACAAACCTAAGGTCACTTTACATACAGAGTAAAAAAAAATGTACAAAGAAGACAAAAGTTCGTTAAAGAGGAAAGTTTTCATTTGAGATTTAAAGGTGGAGAAAGAGGAGCAATCTCTGAGAGACTGAGGAAGAGAGTTCCACAGTTGAGGGGCCATAATACTGAAGGACCTGCCTCCCAAGGTGGAGAGTCTGGTGTGTGGGACAGTATGGAGATTACTGCACGAGGACCTGAGAGAGCGACTAGGAGTGTAAGGTGCTAGGAGCTGAATCAGGTAGAGATGGGCAAGGTTATGTAGGGCTTTGAAGGTGAGAAGCAGAATCTTAAATGTAATCCTTGATGGAACAGGTAACCAGTGAAGCTGGGAGAGAACAGGGGAGATGTGGGCAGAGGGTTTTGTGTGGGTGAGGACTCTGGTGGTGGAGTTCTGAATGTACTGTAGCTTCTGTATAGATTTTGTAGGGAGAACAATAAAGAGGGAATTACAGTAACGAGACATTCTAATCTAATCTATACATTCCCCCTCACATCACAAATCTATTCCAATGTATGTAACCCTGCACACTATATACTCTTCTCATATATGTTACCCTACACACTGTAAATTCATGTCCCCAAAAAATGTGATTCTGCACACCATAAATTCAGCCCATACATGTGGCTCTAGACACTATTTGCTTACTCTGTGCATGTGATTCTGCACATCATATACTCTCCTCGAACCTCTAACCCAGCACACCATAAACTTACTGTATACATTAACCCATACATACCATTTACACCAACAAATGTTACGACCATATATTCTATATGCAGTACTCACATCATATAGCACAGGAGAAGAACATAGTTGTTGAAAATGCTACAAGGCCATCATGTGTCTGCTACAGTGGTTAATCAGTCCATCAAGTGCCATTGTGTTGAACTGATCTAATGCATATTTCTGATGTTTATTCTATATTCTTGCCAATGAGATTTTTTTCTCTAAGCCACCAGGGTAGATTTTGAACACACAATGATGATCTCGTATTTTTGACATAGATGGACTTCTCATAATAAGTTTATTCCTTGTAAACAGACTGTTAATTGGTGATATTGCATTGAAGTGCTGAGGTGTCTATGGGAAAGCAGGAGGTAAAAAAGACCGGAAGAGTAGCACATGCAAAACTGCATTTTGTATCATGACAGCACATCTGCACACACCGTATTATCAGTCAAAGTATGCCATCCAGAATTGGTGTGTTTTTTTATTTTTATTTTTTCTTTATTTTATTTTTATTAATTTTATTGCATTCCATACAAATCAATCAAGTTTTACATAAAGAAAATTTGAGTTAAGAACAAATCGATCCCCACCCCTAAGAGAGAGAGCAAGCCAAACAGCATGGAATTTAAGACCTATAAACATACCTAAATTAATAGATTCTCTGTGCTTTATGAACTTATTTTAAAATATTACTGATTAGATCCTGCCATGTTTTGAAAAAAGTCTGTACGGATCCTCTAACTGAGTATTTGATTTTTTCCAATTTCAAATAGTATAACACATCGGTTTCCCACTGACTTAAAAGAGGAGAGTTTGGGTTCTTCCAGTTTATCAGGATAAGTCCGCGTGCCAAAAGTGTAGTAAATGCAATCACAGTTTGTTTGTCCTTCTCCACTTTAAGCCGATCTGGAAGAACACCAAACACAGCTGTTAATGGGTTAGGAGGGATTGTGAGTCTAAGGCTGTCTGAAAGGTAATTAAAAAGTTTCGTCCAGAATGATGTTAATTTGTTGCAGGCCCAGAACATGTGACCCAGTGAGGCTGGAACTAGTTTGCAGTGTTCGCAGGTTGGATCATGCCCTGGAAACATTTTGGAGAGTTTTAGTCGAGACAGATGTGCTCGATATATAATTTTGAGTTGTATAATTGTATGCTTTGCGCGTATGGAGCTTGAGTGAATTCTCTGCATTGCTACTTTCCACTCCTTTTCTGATATATTAATTGAGAGATCTTTTTCCCAGTGACCTCTTGGATCTTTGAAAGGGAAGGATTGTAAAATGATTTTATATTTTGTAGAGATGGTGTCTAAGTCCTTGAGATTGAGCAATATTTTTTCCAGCATGGATGTGGGTGCAAGATGAGGAAAATCTGGGAGGTTCTGTTTAACAAAGTTCCTGATTTGAAGATAGTGAAAGAAATGTGTAGTTGGAGTGTTAAATTTGGAATGTAATTGTTCATAGGATGCAAAGACATTGTCTATATAAAGATCTCTAAGCAAGTTAATTCCAAATTTTTTCCAGATATTAAAAACTGCATATGTTTGCAAAGGTTGAAAGAGGTGGTTCTCTTGCAGAAGTGCCACAGATAGAAGCTTCTCTGTCTTGCTTGATAGGTGTGTTTTTTTATAATTATTGCATTAGGGATAGTCTGTGAGCTCTTCAAAATCTAAAAAATGGAAAAAGCAGAGTAAGAAAATGAATGGATGAGAGAATGGACTTGTGCAGCAAAAAACAAAGTTCATACTGTACAGTCATGTGTCGATTTAGTTGAGGCCATTCATACTTATAGCCAAGGGTCACTGGAAAACAGTAGCATAATAATATTCAAGAAACTGTTGAACCTAGGCAGTAGTAGCCTCAAAGGCCACATACGTTTTGTTTACCACATACTTGCAGCAGCAGTGCCAGTTGTAATATGATACACTCTGCAATGGAAGAGCTGCGGAGGTCTCTCAGCTCTCTGCCTTCATGTACTGATGCTGCAACCACCAAATGGCCACAAACTAGCAAAAAGTAAAATAAAACATGTCATTACACTCACAGAGTTTCAGTCTTGAAGGTACTGATTGGATTTTTCTGAAGTTGCGCTTCATACAGTTGGAACATCTTTTTTGTTTCCTGTCCGTGCTGATGGCTTGCACTCTTTCTTCGATCAAGAAGATAGAAACACCTTGTAAATAATAATAATAAAAATGATATTTCACAGGGTCTCATATGTTTTCTGACTCTTGGAGAGCTTTTTAAAGTTTGTTCTAATTCGTGATACGCCACATGGCTAAATCTTATGCATTCAAACCACACCGCCTTTCCTTACATAGATGAGGCATGCGGCCGGCAAGACTCAAATATCGGTTTGTGCTTCTCCGTACTGGTAGTTACACTATGTGACCGACATACGGCCAATTTGACTTACGACCAAATGGCCAGTGCCAAATGAAGCTGTAAGTCGGTGTATGACAGTACAGTATCTTTGATTTCCTCATTAAGCACTTCTAACTTTTTCTTTTTCAGTACGGGGAGGTGGAGTGTGTTGAACTCTCCTGCAACATTGACTGCTCACATCCCTTGCATTTGCCTGAGGAATGTTGTCCCACATGTCAAGGTAAAAGGTTTCTTTCACCAAGAAACAAGTAGTAATGCAGTTTGAGTGGAAGGGATGGATTATGGGTCTACATGTAATACATCTAAGGAACCGCCTTTATCATTATGACTTTCCAAATTCATATAAATGTGTAAAGCTTGATTTCAATAGAGACCGGAATCAAAAACAATGCCCAGACATTCAGCCGAAGAAGTCTGTATTGCATGTTAATGACTGGACATTGTTTTTGATTCAGTTCTCTGTGGAAACCTAGTTTTCCAGGTTTATCTGTATTTGGAAAGTCATCATATGCAGTTATATTTGCAAAACACAATGAGAAGCCTGTGGGCTTAATACTGGAAGCTGCATAACTTGAATTTATTGTTCGTTTTGTGGGTGTGTAACAAATGTGTTTTAATTTGCCCGTAATTAAAAAAAACACATTTATTTAAATATAATTAGCAGTTGTGGTGGGCTGGCGCCCTGTCCAGGGTTTGTTTCCTGCCTTGTGCCCTTTGTTGACTGGGATTGGCTCCAGCGGACCCCCATGACCCTGTAGTTAGGATATAGCGGGTTGGATAATGGATGGATGGATGGATAATTAGCAGTTTTTTGTGATTGACATTTACTTTAATAACCTAGAGACATCTATGTTAGATTACATTTGAGGTTGCAAATATTTTCTTCTTTGGCTAGTTTGTGTTTGTGATGGACCAGAGTCACATCCAGGGTTATCAACTGATTTGGATTTGACACTGTCAGGGAAAATGTCACTTGCCATAGCCCTATAAAGAAAAATGAGCTCAGACACTTAATGGATGGATATTTTTTATGAAAGCAATACATTGGAAAATAATTATTTTAAGTGTATATTAAAGCATAAAATACACCATTTAAAAACACTACAAATTCATTGCAGAGTGGATTTCCTATGAAGTTAGAGGTTTAATCAATGTCCTTGCATGACTTGCACTTCTTTTTATTGCAGCGTGCTTTCATGATGGCCAGGTTCTCGATGATGGTGATTACTATATATCTGAGACAGATCCTTGCACCGTGTGTTTCTGCACAGTAGGTACAATACAAGGTTGTTAACACAGAAACAGCATAGAGTAAGGCTTGATTAAAGTAGATTTTAAGCATGCTATTTTAAGTGTATCCTTGTTGTATTTATATCTAAATTGTGTATATATTGTTGAATAGATGATGTATCTATGTTGCTGGGACAGCCATAACAGTGATATAACAAGACTCCAATGGATTAAATCACATTATATTATCAGCTATCTTTTTTCTGCTATATTTGTTTTTCAAACCTAATTAGAAATACTGTTAATATTCTAACAAATTATCTAGATTATTATTTAAAATGGTCATGTTTACAATCCTGCTCCCTGATTAATAGAACCGTATCTCTCTCTCTCTCTATATATATATATATAAAATGACAAATCATCCAGCATCTGTGCCTGAGAGTAAACTTGTCTGGTGTCTACAAAAGGGCTGCAATGTCTGATGAGCAAAGGCAACAAGAAGCATAAAGAAACAGGGTTGTAAATGCTAAAATATCTGATGAACAAAGGCAACAACAGAAGGAAGAACATAAAAGCTGTTAAATGTGCTTAAAACAGATAGACTTGCCAATGTATAATTGTATCCATTTACTAAATGGTCATTTTGCTAGGCTAGTCATTTATATTTTTTGGAAAGCTAGGCCATTGTAAAACATTAAGATCAGCTGAAACTTTTTCATAATGAACAGTATGGTAAAGTCTAAGATAAATGTGAAAATGTACCTTTAATTTAACTAAAAAAAACTGAAACATAAGCAATGGCTGAGAAAACAATAATTCTCCAAAGTCTTCCAGTATTGCTGGGATTCTTATCATATCATGTAGTATAAGGACCTAGAACTTGTGCTCCAGAGCTTGCAAGAACAGGAGAGATGCCAGGGGTGCATCAGACAAACACAAGGGTCAGTGCTGGGTCAGTTCTGAGTTCTGACCTGCCCTCTTCTCTCTATACAAGTGTATTACCTCTCTAGGCCACATCATCCAGTCCCATGGTTTCTTATAAGAGTGTTATGCTGATGCTACACGACTGTACCTGACATTCCCTCCACAGGACAACACAGCACTAGTTAGAATCTCTGAATGTCTCACTGATATAACAACCATCTCCAGCTCAACCTGATGAAGACAGACCTTCTTGTTATCCCAGCTAAACCATCTATTCAGTACCTCTGTTATCTCTGCTCAGCTTGTCTCACTATAGCTAAGACCCATCAAGCCAGTATGCAACCTTGGTGTGGAAATTAATGACCAACTGTTCTTCACTGATCATTGGCTGACTCACATGACCACACAGATATCTGCATAAAATAAGAGTTGGACCACAGCCAATGTGGAATATGCATTGCACTACTTCTCTATTAACTTTTAAGTGAAATCTCTACTCCAGTACTCCAGCATTATTGTTCCCAATGATGCTGAGGAAAGTGTTCTCTTCATAATTAGAATAAAACTCTTCTTTTTAATAATAGGGGGCACTATGGGGACCACTACCATCCAAGACTATCAGTCTCAATGCACTCTCCTTCCATGCCTACTACCAGCATAATATCACTTCTACTTCCTTTCCACTCCCAAGTCTTTTCATCACCAAAGTGACATCAGCCACAAAAATGGACCCAATAGCAATTAATACTTCTGGCACTCTTCCAAGAAGGGGGTATTTATGAACTCTTCAAAATGCTTCTTTCACCTCTTGAAAATTTAGTCAATTGATATGAACATCTCCCCACCCTGAAAATCCTGAATGGCATCCCACCTACCTTTCCTGAAAGCGAATGTATATGGCCTCACACACTGGACTTCACTTTAGGCATGGCCACTACTTTTTGTGCCTGCCGGTACCTTTTAGTCAAACCTGGAATTTCACTGCCATAGAATCCCCTTTTCCTTGAATTTGACATTTTCTCTTACCACTGGTATCCGCCACCATGACAGGCACCAGAAGCATTTTGGCCACTTTACCTTTCTCCACTACTAAGATTTTGAGCAAGACCCATTTAGACATAATTTTCATGACCAAGTTTCAGGATAGGTCTAACTCCTCCTCAAACACTTGTCGTTCCCAGTATAAAATCACCACTCATTTAGGTCTTTCAGGTTTGTCCAGCAAACTTTCTTTCCATGTGAGCTAACTTAGTGCCATGTGATGATGATCAGTTGACATCTCTGCTGTTCTTGTTACCTTAGTGTCCAGAACATCCTCAGATAACATGATACAACTGATAGTCAATCATTTACCTTTGTTTTGAGGTTCCTAAATACCATGTTCCATTTTGAGCAACTGTGTTTTTGAAACATGGTGTTTATTATGGGCTATCCATGACTAGCATTAAAATCACACAATTTAGTTCATGCAGGTTGGTCTTTTAATCACATTCCTCCAGGTTCCTCACATTAAAGTCACCCATAAGGAATACAGGGTTACTATATAATACAGTTTCAAAGAAATAATTTGAATAGTTGTTAGGCTCTTACCACCCTAGCACAAGGATGCTAGAAACCTGTCCTAGAGTCAGAACTGGTGGTGGTACCCTAGAGTGTTACTTTAAAGTTGATACAGTATTTGCACAAGTAGTTCACATTACAGAGAGGTAAATTCACCAAATACATTTGTTTATATCTAGTCACAAATCAAATCTTATACTTTTTATCATTTTAAAAAGTACTTCTTTAACCTGAGAGTTAACGTGAGAGTTTGAGGTTCCAGAGAATGCTTGGCTTAAATTAACCTATGGTGACTATTCTCTCTTACACAACTTATTTCAATGTTCAGTGTTTGGGGCCTCTACGTAAATCAATTGCATTGTAAATTTTCTTGGCATTTGCTTAACAGCAATTAATCTGCTTATTTTAAACAATTGAGACCTAGATCTCGCATGAGAGTCAGTACTGACTGTTAAATATGTTTTTATGCAATGCAGTGATCATCAGTTACAAGTCCTAGAAGGCCCTTATAAATGAAACCATGTTGCTCAGTCTACGAAGAAGAATTAAAAAATAGAGACAACTTATCTTTTAATCCTGGTACTGTGAACAGACGAACATAATGTCTATTTCACTTCTCCACATAGTCTCCTTGCAAGTCGATGTACTTCTTGTATCTTTCCACTAACTTCTTCACTCCTTGGGAGAAGAAGCTTTTCAGCTTCCTGAATCCAGGTCCGCAATGCTTCCTTAATTTTATCTTCAAAGGAGAATCTGTGACCGCGTAGAGCCCCTTTAAGTGGACCAGAGATGGAATAGCCGCATGGTGCTAGATCAGGGTGGTAACAAGGATGTGGAAGATGTTCAAACCGCAGCTGTTGTATTGCCTCCACTGCAATGGAGACATGGATTTTCATGATTCAGCAAGATTGTTTTTGACAGCATTTCTCTTTTTTTTTTGCTGTGAATTGCAGGTTTCAGTTTTAGGTTTCGCTCCCAATGGCCAAAGAAACCTCACTATGGCGCATTGTACAACAATGGTGCCAAACCCACAGTGGATCTTCCATATTTGTTTGACTTTGGCTGCAGCTAGACTAATGGCAGTGCGCTGTGCTGTTTGAACAACCTAAAAGCCATTGCGAATATATTGCGTTGCATTAGCTTGTATCTGTTGTGGCTACCGCATAATTACCTTTACATTTTGATATACCTTTGTATAGTGAGCGGTCAATTCAAACATGAGATGGTGTCAAAAGCTGAGTAATAATCAAGGTGCCTTATGGGATATCTGGAAGTTTGTTTTTTTTTGTTTTTAACAAGAAATTCACAGTTTTTGCAAAATGTTAGAATTAATATACATAGTAACTGTTGTGTGAACCCTGAGAATTTCTCACTGCAACAGTCTCTTCCTCATCACAATAACTGTATTTGAGTATTACTTAACAACAGCAAAAAAATGTCAGAGAAGCCATTTCAAAACGCCACAGAGGAAAGTATTTGCTACTGGCTGTGTCAGCTAGGAACTTGTTTCAATTGACGGATTACGGTTGCAAATAAACTCGAAAGAAATTTTGAAAAAGAAAATGAAAAGCAAAATCAGCCAGATCCACATTGCATATGTTTAATCGACACAACTTGCATTTGGCTTGTTGCAGGGCGAGCCTGTGACGCTGTGGTGCAGGATGAAGTTCTGTTTGTTGAAAGCTGTTCCTTATGCACTCTTTGGCATATCTGTTTGAATCGAAAAAATAATGTGAGCTTAATTTGTATTGTAATTGTGCGAAAATCCAGTGCATCCCACTAACGATGTCCTGTCATGAATTATAATTTTCACAGTCACCAGTAGATGGTGCACAGATGTCAAATAAGTCCTGTTTGCAGCATTTTTTTATTACTTAATAATAAAAATTAATTTTAAATTCTGATACTTTTTTGCATGATTTCAGGTATTAAAAGTTTTTAATTAACACAGTATCTTCAACTCCGATTGAGTGTATGTTGGCAAACTCAACATTGAAATTACAGCTCTTAGCATTTTAGTATATAGATGTATGTATATTATGAGCTCACAACAAAAAAATTACATTAAATTCTCTTTGAATTGTCCTTTCTTCCTAAGGAAGGTAACATACAGTGTGAATGGAAAGGTGACTCCTGTCCTCCGGTGGTTTGTGAAAGTCCTTTGCAGCATCAGCCGGGACAGTGTTGCCCCCTTTGTCCTGGAGGCCATATTCTTGTGTACAATGCAGGTAATTTAATGCAATTATTTTGAATATGAAAAGGAGAGTAGAATATATTATAGTACAGTTAACTAAAATGGGCTAAAGTATAATTAGTTAGTAAACACTCTGTTTAATAGTTAAAGTATGGCATAAAAAAGATGCACACACATTGGAAGTTTATTCTATTTTTCGAATATGTTTGGTTAACTTCATTTTGGGCTAAAATACTGATAATGTATTTGCCTCCTTTACGAACAACATAATTTCTTACTATCTAAGAATATATCAACATTTTTTATTTTATTTTAGATGAACCAAAAGTGAGAATTCATGAAACTGTCACGGTAGATAAACTTCCCCGAGTTCTCAGACGTGCTTTGGAAACACGTCAGAAAAAAGGGGCAGTAAAGTTGAGTTCATCCAGATCTCTGTTGCTCCAACATCCTGCACTCCTGAAAATACATCAATCAGCTTCCAGGGTGATGCTCCAGAAGCCTAAAGAAGCATCAGAAAGTCTGACAGCATCTCCTTCTACCAGGAAGAATCCTCCATACCAGATTTCAGATTTGACCATCATTGATGGTGCAATATCTTCAAAATCACTGACTTCTCCCTCAAAAAACATCCCCATGAAATCTCCAACCACTTCCATCCACCAGCATCTGTTGTCTCAGATTTCTCCTAAACACCACCCCACACTGGAGGCTTTGACTACATATCACACTCCACTGAAGCCATTGACATTTCCATCCAGTAAGCTTCCATGGAGTTTTCAGACCATAACCAAACACACCACCCCTTTGAGGGCTAAGACAGCACCACCACAACCACCTCTAGTCACACTGAAACACCAGTCTCTGACCCCTCTTACACACCAGGATTCACTGAATTCTCTGACCAGGTCCATATATGAGAACTCATTTTGGCCTTTAACCACGACTGATTCTCCTCTAATCATTCCAACTGACACTGACAGTTCCACTAAAATAAAATCATCCAGAACAGATATTCCAGCTAAGCAACCTGCTCCATCTGCTAAAGGTTTGAAAATCATCTCTGAAGATGAGGACAAAGACCAGTCTGTTGACAAGGGGGCATTAGGTAAGTGTTTTCACTTCATGGATTCAAATCGTCTTGTGGCACTACCAGAGAAGAGAGGTGTTCAATTTGTTAAATTTGTTTCTTCATATTCAGGCTTATTTAATCCAATTAAAGGTTGCAAGGGGCTGCAGCACCAATCTCGGCAACACCAGGTGTCGGTCTGTCACAGATTGTCCCTGTTAAGTAATGTAACATTTCGTTGTCAATGTGATGCACTTCCATTAAAAGCTAATACAACTCTGCCACCTTCTGGAAGGAAGTGTGCATCTGTGAGAAAAATATTATTCTGAAACAATTGTTTTTCATAGCTTTGTAATTAAAATCACTCTTTTTATGTGTATTAAACATAATGTTTCTGTGGTCTCGAGTTGTCTTCTCACATTGACTGGATTAATTGGTTACTCTAGATGGACGGATGGAAGTTCAGATCATGTATAAACTGATAAATATACAGAATTATGTGTTGCGTAAAGGTATTTTTAATACAGACATTTTTAGGGCCACCCAAGTCTAAGGTATATGTACAGTAGAACTGACTGAAATGTATGCATTCATCCTTCACATGCGAACTGTGTAACATCAACTAACTTGACAGAGTTTCTTACTGGCCATTGTATGCAGTGGTGTTTGTTTTGTGTTCTTCTGAAAGTTTATTTTTCACTTACCTTCTTGATAAGGATGTCTCTTTTTAGCTGACCTTTAATCCTATTTGCAGAGTCAATTAGTTGAAGAATAACCATGGGATCATAATTAGGAGAGATAACTGCACCCAGTGCAAAGGTGGGGTAAGTCTTTCACCTTTTCTAATTTTATAGTAGGCTATTTGCAGATATCCCAGAGAGCTCAGGACATCCTGGTATTATGTGGGTGGTTTGAAGGGGTGACAGTGGCACCCATAGGATGTCACAGGGCAGGGACAAATCTCAAAGAATGTCTCCAAGGATGAGAGAGAAACACACTGTGAGCATGGGGGGACTCTAGAGGGTAGTCTGCAAATTGTGTTAGGTATGCTGGGAAAGCAATAGGCAGCAACACCAGCACAAATAAGTGATAGTTGAGGCCTGGGTGGAAATATGCAATGTTCCCCAGAGTGCTGGAAAGTAAATCTAAGAGAAGAAGCTGAATTGGGGAAAAGCAAGCCACAGCACACAAAGCCTCCTATCTGATAAGTGACATTACAGGATAGTTAAACTGGAAAGATGAGTACTCACCCAGTGATCAACAAGAGGGCAGCACAGTATTAGAGATTAATACCCTTGTAGGGAATATACAGCTGAAGGGCTGCCTCTGAGACCCTTTACGGGCAACTGAAAGCAGAGATGTGGTTGAGGGAGTTCTAGTCTGGTATGCCTGGACTAAAAGTAGATTAATTTCTGACATTCTTCTGGAATCACTTCTGGCCAAATCCCAGATTAAGTTGTAGTGTGCTACCATAACACCAGGCTAGCTACCGCTCTACTGAGAGACCCTTCATTTTCTTCTGTGGTTACTAAAGATTCTGGGTTGTCTAACATTAAAGAGCTGCATGGTCCAAATGATTGTCTTCCTAGATTTTACAACTTCACTAGCTAGGAACCATCCATTGCCACAGAGTGGATAGGAGGTACCATAAATCTCAGAGCTCTGCATGATCTCTCTCTATTTATGGAGATACAGGTCAGGCATCCTTTATATGTTTGCATTCAACCACATAGGGAAAATTCCCACTAAGACTTTTACACTTGTTTGCCCAGTTGCTCCTTAATTCTAGGATACACACTGCACATTCACGGTCCACTAGCATCTGCAGGTCTTCTTCCTTTGCCAGTGTAGATGTTCTCTTTCTTGGGCTTATGCCAGATCCTTACTCAAAGTTTCATTCTTGGATTTATACCTTATCCTGTGCCATCCTGATGCTATTTTTAATCCTTGGACCCCCTTGGCTAAACAGCAACACCCATTATTTTCCAGAGTTGTAAATCCAGTTTGTCAGCACCAAATTGTCAAAAAAACTGTATATTATTGTTAGTTCAGCTGTGAGGAATGAGGATTCATTTAATGAGACTGAGGTGTGGTATTTTTAGACAATATCAATAGAGTGCTAGGTTGATCATCATTGTTTGCAGAATATAAGGCCTGTGGAACATAGCACTAACTGTGAAGACCATCAATGATCAAAGATATCATTCGATGTTTGGACATCATGTGATCATTCAGCATAAAAAAAAATTCTTTTACTTGACAGTGGCTTGTTTTCTTAAAACAGGAGTGCCAACGTGAGAATCATTCAGAGTTTCATGTCTATGTCTCTCCTGAAGAAACTCTACTCCAGTTCTGTCCAATACAATGTCCAGAGAATATCCTTGGTGTCCAGGAGGATATTGACCCACATCACCATACCCAGGTATTCTGAATGCTACTGGCAATGTGTTTTTAAGTTTAGTTGTTTTTTTTTTTTTTACTCTGCCTTTCTTTGATAAATCCTTCTTCATGTTTACACGAATGCATCTTAAGAAAAAGAAAGCTTAGTTTTTGTTTCTGATTCAATGTAAGTAATAAATGTCAGTGATTTGTTGAGCTTTACATATAGGCCGATAAAACGGTCCTCATTCGTCTTTTTTACCTGTCCATTTCTGCTAATTTTGAATGTATAGGCAGGCCCCAGGTTATGAACAAGAGCCATTCCTACATGTTTCTTTAGCTCAAATTTGTAGGTAATTTAACCAGCTTGTTATTTATATTCCTATCCAAATTAGTCAGTCAGTCATTCTCCAACCCGTTATATCCTAACACAGGTTCACAGGGGTCTGCTGGAGCCAATCCCAGCCAGCACAGGGCGCAAGGCAGGAACAAACCCCAGGCAGGGCGCTGGCCCACCGCAGGGCACACACACACCATACACACACCAAGCACACACCAGGGACAATTTAGGATTGCCAATGAACCTAACCTGCATGTCTTTGGACTGTGGGAGGAAACTGGAGTACCCGGAGGAAATCCACACAGACACGGAGAGAACATGCAAACTCCACGCAGGGAGGACCCGGGAAGCGAACCCAGGTCTCCTTACTGCAAGGCAGCAGCGCTACCAATGTGCCGCCCTATGCAAATTATTTATATATATATATTTAATATATATTAAAAAGAGCAGCCACTCTAGCAGAGATACCACTCTTAACATCAGCTAATTCTGATGAGGTTCCTTGCACCATAACCCTCTGCTTCCTGTGTCTGAGCCAATTTTACACCTATCTACAAACAACACACTGAACTCCCACTTCTTTCAGTTTCATGCCCAACCTCTCCTGTGGTAACTTACACAATGCTTTCTGAAAGTCAATATGAATAATAGCATATGCTCCATTTCATCGTATCCTTTTGTTGCATCCTAATATAATTCCGGCATATTAGTAAAATATGACATCATCTCGCCTGAACCCATGCTGACTGTTCCCTAATGCTCCTGCTTTTGTGTTGTTTGGTCGTTTCCTTAATAATGCCTTCCATTAATTTATGTATGATGCAAATTAAGCTTACTGGCCTATAGTTGCTTAGATCTGACCAATCACCTTTTTCATGTAACAAGATAATATTTTCCAGTCCTTCAGAATTTCTCCAGTGTGCAGTGACTTCCTTAAAATATGTGTTAAGGGTTTAAATATGTACTCATTAACCTCCTCAAGAAGATGAGGATAAATATTATCTGGTCCTGATGATTTGTTTGATTTCAGCTTATTTAATCTAAGCAGTACTTCTCCCTCTATAGTTTCTAAAATCTCCAGTACCTCCTTAATAGTCCGTTTTACCGCTGGGAGGCTATCTCCTTCCTTACATGTGGAAACCACAGAAAAAGGTGCGTTTAGAGCATCTGCTGTTTCACTGTATTTTTGCTCCCTTAACTGTTCCTGATGCATGCCCTTAAAGTCAGACCTGGGAGTACCTTCTGTACACCTCAAGTGCACATCAAAAACACTTCCAGGTCAGATGGATAAGTGCAAGGAAGGCCACTTCAGCTACACATTTCATGCAGGCCATCCTCCATTATACTGGTTTCTTTTCTGGGAAAGATACCACCAACGAGGCTGATAAGGTCATCAGTCCATTCATACCCCTTTTACACTCTTACAACTTTAAAATAGTCATCTAGGTGTGAAATTGTCTAATCAGGAAAATATTTTTTGTTTACTTTTTTCCCGTTTTCACGACTGTAGTCACTGCTGTGAAGACATTTTTAGGTGAGGTGTGTTAATTTAGGTGGGGGTGAATAATTTGCCAATGACCGTAGCACTGATTGGCATTTGCCGCAACTCAGTGAGTGCTCAAACAGCATCAAGGTCAGTCAGTCAGTCATTCTCCAATCCCACTATATCCTAACTACAGGGTCATGGGGGTCTGCTGGAGCCAATCCCAGCCAACACAGGGTGCAAGGCAGGAACCAATCCCAGGCAGGGCACCAACCCACCGCAGGGGACACACCCACACACCAAGCACACACTAGGGACAATTTAGGATCACCAACGCACCTAACTTGCATGTCTTTGGACTGTGGGAGGAAACCGGATTACCCGGAGAAAATCCACACAGAGAACATGCAAACTTCACGCAGGGAGGACCCGGGAAGCGAACCCACGTCTCCTTACTGCGAGGCAGCAGCACTACCAATGCACCACCTTGCTGCCCCAGCGTCAAGGTAAATTGATTATTTCTTTCTGAATTTTGAAGTGAACTTACTCTACTTGGTAAATCCATCTCTCTCCTTAAGAAGACTCTCCATTCCCAGTACTAATCTAATGACACTATTTTTTCAGCATAGCCAGAACCAATGAAAACCAAAAAACATAATCTGCACCTACAGCATAGTGTAGTCACCTCCTAGATTCAAAACCACTGTAGTTTCATAAGAAAGAGAAAAGTTTTCATCTCCAAAATGTTTACCTGTAAAAGAATGCCTGTGAGACTGGCAGTAGTGAGTCAATGTTAATCCATTTTCAATGCTAAAAAGAAAATGAATGGCCGAATCTAAACATTACATTAAATGTGTTTATTATGCATTTTAAGTCAATATTTCCTGTTGTTGAAAATGCCAGTGAAAACAGTCTCAATTATACATGCTAGTCAAGCTATGTATTGTCTACTAATAATTTCTGAGATTTTTTTGGAAAGTAAAGGTACGTGTGGCATGTTGATAAGTACATGCAGATAGGAATTTCACTGTACTCTGTCCATGTGACAATGATGACCCTATTCACGCATAAGACAAAATCAAAAATATAGCAAACTTTCAATAATTTATTCAACATAAATGTACAGATGTGCCATTTATGTCAGTGGAAAAACTAATAGCAGGCATAGCCCCCTCTAATTTTCTAGAACTGTCTTCCAGTCTCTGACATTGACCTGAAGAAAGTTATTCCCACTCCGTCCATGTTTTGCAATGTTTGATGAGTCTTTCATGCATAGCCAATTTCAAATCCCATCACCGCATCTTAGTGAAATTCAGAGCTGCGCTTTGACTTGGCCACTCCAAAACTCTCCATTGCTTTCTTTTCAGCTATGCCTAGGTGGATTTACTCGTATACTTAGGGTCATTGTAATGTTGGAAGGTCCACTACAAGTTGAGCTATAATCTTCCGATGGATGTCACATTATCCTCAGAGACTCTTTAGTGCAATGAAGAATTATATGACTGGGAGCTGCCCAAGTCCCGATGCAGCAAAGCAAACCCAAGCCATAACATATCCTGCACCATGCTTTACAGTTGCTATCATTTTTTTCTGGTCAAAGATTGTCTTTGGTCTCCACTAAATATGTGTTCTGGAATTGTGGCCGGATAACTGTATCTTTGTGTCATCTGTCCACAGCACATTGTTCCCGAAGTCCTGGTCTTTGACTGGGTGTTCATGAGCAAACTTTCAAATACCCTGATGTATTTTCTGGTTCCTCCTGGAACATCTCCCATGTACATCTAATTTGTGCAGCCTCTTTCAAATGGTAGACTCATGTACTTTGGCCTCAGTAGTGTCAAAATGTAACTGTAGGCCCCTTGATGAAACTCTGGGGTTCTAAGAGACTTCTTTCAGCATCTTGTGTTCTGCTCTCGGGGGTGGCCTAGCCTGGACAAGTTGGCAGTTATCTGAAGTCTTCTCCATTTGTAGGTGATCTCCTGGACAGTGGAATGATTTATTTCCATTTGTTAGAAGATTTTTTCAAATCTCTTCCCACACTCACAGGCATCTCTAACCATATTTCTGAAGGTCTCAGAGAGCTTTTTCAGTCTTGGCCCAGTGACAAACACAAATAACCACATGCACTTCAGAAGAGGTCATCCACCTGAAGCTAAGCATGCTTGGGCCTGGTCAGTACTTGGAATGGAGAACAACTAGAAAAAGCTTGGGTTGCAGCTGGATAAGGTGAGGCCAGCAGTGGGTGTTTACCTTGCAGTCTGAATGTGGATTCCAATGCCCCAGTGCAGTGAATGGGACACTGTTCTGTAAAAATGGAGCCATCCTTTGGATGATATGTAAAACCGAGGTCCTGACTTTGTATTGCCATAAAAGATCTCTGGTCATCCTTTGTAAAGAGCAGGATGCATCCTAATGTCCTGGCTAAATTGCCCTCCATAGCCTAGTCATTCTGGGCTCCTAATCATCCCCTGTTTCTAAATGGCTGTGTCTCTCAACACATTTCCACCTAATAGCTAATATGTAGTGAGCGTACTGGTGCAAAATAGGCTGCCGTTGCATCATCCAGGGGCATGTTACACGTTAGTGGTGGTTGAACTGGCTCCACTCTAACTGCGAAAAATGCTTTCAGTAGTGAGAAAAACGCTATATAAAAGTTAATTATAATAATAATAATAATCCTTCTACTGGTGGTTTAAGTGACTCCCCAATCACTGAAGTGCTTTGAGTAGTGAAAAAAGTGCAATATAAATGTAAAAATTATTATTATTGTTATTATGACAACAAGAGCCAACCAACTAAACTAAATGTCTGAGGTTTAAATAAGACAGCATCTGACATGATCATCTCTCATGGTGTTGTAATCATTTGCAACTGATTCTAATTTTAGGTATTTGAAGTGGTGATAAATGTAGAGGTGAACTTACTTCCATCCATCCATCCATTATCCAACCACTATATCTTAACTACAGGATCAGGGGTGTCTGCTGGAGCCAATCCCAGCCAACATAGGGCGCAAGGTAGGAAACAAACCCCAGACAGGGTGCCAGCCCACCACAGGGCACACACACACTAGGGACAATTTAGAATCGGCAATGCACCTAACCTGCATGTTTTTGGACAGTTGGAGGAAACCGGAGTACCCAGAGGAAACCCACACAGACATGGAGAGAACATGCAAACTCCACGCAGGGAGGACCCAGGAAACGAACCCGGATCTCCTAACTGCGAGGCAGCAGCATTACCACTGCGCCACCGTGCCGCCTGAACTTACTTGATTCTATTTATGTTTATTTTCATTAAATAATGGACTAGAAAATATAACTTTGGCATGATATTTTGGGTATTACATCATCTTTATCTATAGATGCCACTTAAATGAAGATCAGATTTGGATATTTCCACATATAGCATTTTTTCACATGGCTATATGTGGCTTGCGGCAGGATTCAACCAAGGCTCTTGGATATAAATGTGAAACAACAGCACTAATAAATGGGTGTCCATGGCGCTGTGCTTTCTAATTACTTCATTAGGGATGATTTGTAAAGTTGCTGCCTAAAACTTCAACTATTTGATATGTTGTTAAAGTCTTTGGCCAGTCTATGAATTATGTTTAAACCATGTTGTTCTGGTTTATGGGTGGTGACCACAAATGGGTTATGCTTTGACACTGTGAGGTGTTTCACGTAAGTTTTCTGTTACCTATATTGCCTCTGACTTCAACAAAAACGACTAATATAGCATGTGCAAGTGCATTACCCGCAGCTATTTTCTTCACACAGCATATCTTATCTCTGTGCATTCATCAAGGATGTCAAAAGTATTGTGCCGATCAATGTGACTTTGTTAGGGTTAGGACCTTTTGATCCTTTGTATTCATGGAAATTTGCTTGTAATCCCCATGGGGACTTCAGTGTATTCCTGTAATTGAGTCTACAGGTAATTAAAGATTGTAGAGATGGAGGTCTGTGTAGCAATACAGGTACTTAAAGCATGGAAAATTCATAAAATAAATAGTTCATGAGATGTCTTCAACATAGCACTCTAAATGTTTGGTGAGAGTACTGCATATCTTGTTGTGCAGGATGCCTGAACCAAATGTCATCACCTCAGACGAAGTGGTTTAGAAGGAACTGGTCAGTGTTTCAGAACAGACCTCCAACTCCACCTTAAAGCAAGCATTCTCCTGTCCATCGCTCAGTCAATGGCAGTGGTCTTCTCCAGGTGAGGAATGTTGCAGTTGGTCTAATCTAAAAGTGAAAACAATACAACTATACATTTTTGTAATTTTCAGCATATTGATTTTAGGCTTGAACTCTTACAGACAACATTACCAAATACTAAATCTACTTGACATTAGTTAATGCACATCTATTAAATTGTTCACAAAAACCATCCATTGATTCTATCTCAGTGTAATCAATTGTTCTTAAACTCTTTTCATCTGCTTTCTCTTTCAAAAGTTTTGCCTTCCATATACAGACACTTCATAGTATCTCACATCTTTAGAAATGCAGAAAGCGAGCTTGATCAAGATTTCTGTTAGAAAACTTTAAAGAACCTATATGACCCTCACATGAATGGGTTTACCTTATCAGTCATTTATATGTGTGAGGGTTGAGCATCGTACCATAAGTAAAAAAAAGCCTGTCAATAACTGAAATGCAGTTAGTGTTTCTATCTATCATCTCATACCTGAGTAAAAATGGTGTCGCCTTCAATGTCATGTCCATATCTGAGGTAAGGAAGACTTTTGCTGTACTCTGTACACATGACAATATTTATCCAATTAACCTATATTGTAGTGCCAGAACATGGCTAACAAGGTCATGACTTTTTCACAAAATGTAGTGATTAAATTTCTTATGTAGTAGAAAATGCCCACCCAGCTGACATTCATATGTGACATTCACACCTAACTATTCATACTACTTTTATGACTTGATTTTCTGCTGAATGGTACATTTTTTCATGAAAAAAATGCACTCATAGATTACATTGTGACAATTTTGTTTTTTTTATTACATTTATATTCTGTGCCAAAATAATTGCTGCATCGTGAACCAGTGCACAGAATAGTTGGCACATGAATAAGAGGTAGTCCAAAAGCAGAGAAAAGGAGTGATTAATTGGATTAGATTACATTTATTTATTTGGCCAATGTCTTTATCCAAGGCAGCTTACAACATCTGAGATACAACCCCAGGGTTTGAAGTCCAAAGCTTTAACCACACTGCCCCCATTAGATTAGGTCTGATTAGATTTGATAAACTTTATTAATCCCAAGGGGAAATTCAAATGCATACAGAAGAAGAAACATGAAAAACAAGGATACAGACTCACAGGACAAATAATTCAATTGATCAATCAGTCAATAAGATAAATAAAAGTAATTAAGTATATATGGTGCATATATTTCAAAATGAACTTAAAGAGTACATCAGGAGGAAGTATTGAATTGCCTTATAGAAGTGGTCAGAAAAGACCCCCTGATTTGCTTCATAGCACATTGTAGAAAAGGCGCTATATAAATAAAATGTATTATTATTATCATGGAGGAATGTTCCTCTGACTACATGTGCTTCGAGAGCGCACCTACTGGAGGAAATGGAAGGGATTTTTCATAATGGCATCCAATTTTGCCACCATCTTCTTTTCTACAACAGCTTCCAATGTGTGTAAGGTTCACCCTGTGATGGAGCAGGCTTTCCTGATAAGTTTATTCAGGCATTGAGCTGAAGTTGCTTCCCCGGGAGACTGCAGCATAGAACACCACACTACTATGGACTGATAGAATATTTTCAGCAGCTTTCTGTACTCATCAAAACACTCGAGTCTCCTTAGCAAGTACAGTCTGCTCTGGCTCTTCTTGTATGGCACCACTGTGTGGTCAGACTAGTCCAGTTTGTTGTTCATGTGAACGTCCAGGTACTTGTAGTTTTGCACTTCTTGCACGTTCTCCTCCTGAATGGTGACTAGTCTCAGAGGCTTCTTGGCATGCCGGAAGTCCACCATCAGTTCTTTTGTCTTGCTGATGTTGAGTTGCAGGTGGTTCTCCCTGCACCACAAGACAAAGTCCTCCACAACCTTCATGTTCTCTGACTTGTCTCCATTATTAATGCAACCATGATGGAGCAGTAATTCTGTACTGTAAGTGGCAAGCACTGGTGTTGTGCTGGTAGTCTGTTGTGTAAAGGGTAAACAGGAAGGGAGACAAAATGTTTCCCTGAGGAGATAAACAAAATGCACCTACCGTATACTGTACATTCCGGGTGACTAGTATCAATTAAAACTCCCATGGATGGCAGTTTAACAGACTATACATTATGGTACAAGGGTATTAAGGTGATAAATGGTGCACTTTTGTATATCCAACCAATCATCATATTTCAGGTCATCTAGGAAGTCGTTGTGAAAGATGGCTGAATATCCCTCTAGTAAAGACATCACAAAGGCTTCACTGTGTGCTTTGTGTGATGCTTTAATGTTGAAACATGATACCAGGCAGGCCTCCTACAAAATGGAAACACTTGCTAGTATCTCCTTTGATAACTTGTTATATTATCACTGTAATTTATCAAGCAGAAGTGCCCAGCAATCATAATGGATATTCTAGTGGTATGCTGCTTGGGAATGTTGTCCAAATTGCACTCTCATCTGTGTCATTATCATGTGTGAATCCAGCAGTCATCAACCCCATAGAGAAGTGAGACTCATTTCTGAAAATGAACAGGCAGTTCACTGCAGCCATGCATCTATCCAAAGACAGTTACTAAAGGAATGCAACTTTTGTAATAAACATCATGAAGCCCCATCTTTGCAATTTGTTGGCCTTTGGTCTGAAATGTATAATGTGTCACACCTCTCAGAATGATGGATCATTTTCATGTTAATATTCAATAGAGGCCTGTCAGATGGTCTACTGCTCCATCTGTGTTATGTATGCCTCCTACATTTGTCCAAAAAGATATAAGAACTCTCCTGCAACTGCCATTCCACTAACAGTATGGACAAAAAGTGCCCAGTAATACATAACTTTGGGACCCGGTTTCATGACATTCAACAATGTGGTCCCTTTAGATTTCTCAGCTCTCTCTTATGACTGACTATGATGTGCTGTAGCAAAACTGTCCTGAAGTTAATATTACTCTGGTTTTCATTTTTCTGGTATGGTCTTTCCTTGTTTTACCAGTTATGAGTATAATGGCCATGCAAAACTGGTCACAATGCTTTTATATACTGATATTCATGCATAGGCGGCACGGTGGTGCAGTGGTAGCGCTGCTGCCTCGCAGTTAGGAGACCCGGGTTTGCTTCCCGGGTCCTCCCTACGTGGTGTTTGCATGTTCTCCCCGTGTCTGCGTGGGTTTCCTCCCACAGTCCAAAGACATGCAGGTTAGGTGGACTGGCGATTCTAAATTGGCCCTGGTGTGTGTGTGTCCTGCGGTGGGTTGGCACCCTGCCTGGGATTGGTTCCTGCCTTGTGCCCTGTGTTGGCTGGGATTGGCTCCAGCAGACCCCCGTGACCCTGTGTTCGGATTCAGTGGGTTTGAAAATGGATGGATATTCATGCATTTTAAACCACTGCTACAGTTAACTTAACACATATGCCCTTGGGATGTGAGTGAAATACTGGAGCCATTGGGGGAAAATGCAAAATTCACACCAACATTGACTGGATTAAGATTTGAACCATGGATTCCAGAACTGTGACTGTGACAGATACATTAGATTCAATCAGGTTTATTTCAAACCATCCCTATATTTTACGTATATGGGTCTTCTATGGAGCTCAAAATTTAGTCAAGTCACGTGGTTTTGTTGTCATACCATTGAAACACAGTACTGTGGCATACAATGGCACAGAGTAATGTTCTCCAGTACCACAATGCATCATGTACATTGTGGACTATAGAAGACGCTCCAGCTTCCCAAGCACCTAACACAAATAGGCTCAGACACTTGCATAAAATAAACAAGAGTTTTTATTGTAGGAAACTCTTTGCTGGTAAGTGTTTACCTCCACAGCCACAATAAAGTACAAAGCACAGAACAACTTTGTCTTCCTCTTTCTCTCTCTCTCTCGGTCACAGCCTCCACTCCTCCATGCCAGCTTCATCCTCCTTCCTCCTGACTCCCCGAGCAGTGGCAGGAAGCTTCTTTTTAAGTAATTCCTAGAAGTACTTCCGGTGGCCCAAAGGCTTGGCCTTGAAGCACTTCCAGATAAGGCAGGAGCACCACAAATTAAGGCTTGCTGATCCCCACAGCACCCCACTGAGTGGGTGGCGGCACCCACTGAACCTAACAGGGCTGAGTCGAATTCCAAATCTCATGATGCCCTGTGAGATACTGTGGCGCTGTTACAACCTAGGGGGCTGCCACCTAGACGTCCGGGGAAGACAATGCTCCGTAGATGCTGTCTCCCCCCATCCTTCCATCATGAAGGCATCTCAGCCGGGTAAGCATGCTAGCCATCCCTTACAACTTAAACACAGAACAAGTGCAAGACATGGAAAGAACTATTCTATACTATAAAAAGCTAAATAAATGAATACAAGTAATTAGATAGTAATACTTTGAAACAGATATTAATAAATAATCAATAACAACAAACAATGATAAAATACAACAGTAGTAACAAGTTTAATAAACATATTACATATAAATAAGCTACTAAAGGTAGATCTGAGAGCAGGGGTAGAAGCTCTTGTAGTACCTGGCAGAACAACTTCAGATGCTACAATACCTTCTGCCAGATGGAAATCTGACAAGAGGCCATGGGAGAGGTGGTAGCTGTCCCTTAAAATGCTTTGCAGATGCAATGCTTTATAAAGATTACTTTAATGGAGGACAGAGAGGTCCCGTTGATTTTTTTTTCTGCTGTGTGCACTACCTGTTACAGTCAGAGACACTGCAGCTTCTAAATCAGACAGTGATGCAGCTGGTCAGAATGCTATCGATGGTGCCCCTACAGAACGTGGTGAGAATGGAGGGAGGTAGGCTTGTCTTTTTCTTCGTCTTCTAAAGACATGCAATTGAGCTGTCTGACAAATATAAATTAATTTATTGTGAGTCAGTGTGCATTACAATGGTCTGCAATCCACCTACTGGGATAGCGATCAGTTTCCTGCTGTTGTGGACGAAGACTTCAGACCAGACAGCAGTTGTGGTTATAAAGCAGCTTTATTTTGCAGAGTCACAGTGAGAAGAGTTTCAGAAAAGCAGACAATCAAATATACATGACAGCGTCAGGGCTCTTCTGAACCCCGTCTGTTGGATGGGGCAAGTTTTTATACCCCTAGAATGCGTGATTTAATATCATTATGAAATGTAACAGTTGACACTTTTATTATACACAATCCTTGAGCCCCTTCAATGCTCCTTGTAAGACTTGATTTCTTGGCCCCGTTTGTTATGGCGTTCAGATGTAAACTAAGGGAAAACGTGATAAGGCAGACTCATGTGTGGAATGCTCAGACCTTGAGTCCTTTGGACAAATATTTTTCTGATTTGCTCAGCAAAGCATGCTTTTACATCAGACATGAATTAGTACAAGGGAACGAAGAGAACATTCGTCTTCCACACTGTCCATCACTGAATAAGCAGGGTCACCACTTCGATGGATGATACAATCTGTATTTTTTGTCCTATTTTTTCAGTTGGTGTAACAAAGTCATTTGTTTTATATTTTGTTTAATGTGTTTAATGTACTTTGATGTATGGAAAGCAGGAAAGCATGACATTTTATTTGTTTCACTTCTGTGTATATTAAGTATGAAATAAATGTGTTTTTGCAGAAGTATCAGCACGGACCAACACTTAACACTCAAGAATAGCTGACATCTTAGCGACTGAATACCTGATCAGATAAATCAACAAGAAACAACAACTCCATTGTTGTTTGAGGAACCCTTAACTCCTACTGTGTATCTCTAATGAGGCTTCCTTCCAGGAAATGCATAGAGCAGCACATGACCTAGATTTGAGTCTGGAGCTGCCATATAAAACATCTATTGAATTCTACAATAAGAATCACAGAATCTCCTGATGACATCTCAAGAAACTCTCTCTATACCAGCATGGAGACTCAATATTTTTTCTTTAATTAATTTACTCTGATGTGATCTTTGAAAGAATTTGTGCTTGGACTGATCTAAGAGTGGATAAGAGACATGCCCTGGTGGTTTGGAAAGGACGATGCACATTGCACTTTACAGTAACTCTCTACATTGATGACAGGACATTTGTTTAAAGGAAGAGTATCCAAATATTGTTGGCCTAGTCTACTTCATGTAATACTTCTGTAAAAGTACTCAATGTATCTTATCCCTGTTTGGGAGTTGGTCTGACTTGACATTTAAATATTTCCCCTTTCTGAGGTTCACTTGAAGATACAGGATATTTAAATTGTAATATATGTGTAGCTTCTCATGTAGGGAACGTTTAAGATTTCCCAAAAATTATATGTAATGTCCATATAGTAGTTTTTTACTTTGTAATTATTTGGTCTATTTTTAAGAGAATTTACTGTATATTTGTTAACTCAGATATTTCATTTTCTGTTGTCTTGCCATATAATAAAATATAATTTAATGTGATATTTTGTGTTATGTTACTTTAGTAAGAAATTATTTTTGAATAATTTCTACAGAGACTATTGAATCCTTTTCTGTGGTGAAACTGTAATTTCCATTCAAAAAATGAATATATAAATAATTAAGTAATCTGGAAAAGGTGAGAGATAGGAAACAGAATTAGTATATACATTACCATAGTTTATGTTTTTATTTTATAGCATGAGAGCAAAGCTCTTTATTAAGCAATAAAAATTAATAAAAGAATAAAAAATAATGAGACAGTAAAGTCATGGAGTCTCTTAACAGTGTAGTGGGGATCCCTGTAGGGACAGGCAGGACTAACGCGCTGTCCGACTGGGACATTGGCATACAAAGCCCTTACAATAGCACAAATTGTCATGCTAGTGCAACTGCATGGGTATAGTCAGGGGAGATTCATCATGAGAGTGCAGAGTGCCCTGGAAGAGCTAAATGCAGGGACATCAGTAGCTTACATCAACACCACTCATAAGGAAAGACCAGAGATGACCACAGAAAGAGGTTCAAATGCCTTACCAAGTGTGCAGTTGGGTTTAGGGTAGGTGACAAACATTTGACTGGCAGAAAAATAAGTGGCCACAGTTATAGGAAGGATTCTGCAGCGAGAAAACGTTATCTGGGAGAAATAATATGAAGGTCTGGGCCTTTAACGTCAACATTATGCCTGAAGTTACAGCATTACCAGCATCCATAAGACAAAATTCAATTATTGTCTGCTCATTTCAAAAAACAGACCACACACTGACCCAGAAGCAATAGCAATTTGACAAGAAATGACCTTAGAAATGCTAGCAGGTAGTGATGAGCCTGGGATTAGCACAAACTAAATTTGCAGTGTAAAAAGGAGACACAACAATGTGAAAGAGTTGAGGCTCCATCCTGGTAACCACATAAATTAAATGCAAAAATAAACCAAGAAAACACACAATAAATGAGGAGTAATCCAGACAAGAAAGGACGGGTCAAAGAAGGGCAAACAAAGGAAGTGACATCAGAGGTGGAATGGCTAATAGTCTTCAGTTATGCAGACAGAGAAAGAGAGAGAACATTAGCAAACAGTACCAGCACCAACCCCTGGTTTAGTGGGTAACTACCATCAGCAGAGCCCATAAGCTGTCTCCCAAGTGCATCTACGTAACCGCAGCCAAAACTGGAGTTTCATTTCACAAAACATTGGCTAAATCTATGGTGTTTTAAGTTTAGCAAAATGCGTCTCACTAATACAAGAATATAGATGTTTAGGTCCGGTCTTGGAAGAATTTCCATACAAGAATTCTGAATGTGTCTGCCTCTCATTTAGCATTTAAACAAAGTTCTTTAGTGATTAAAAATCACCAGTATAAATTACTGTCACATGTAGACCACTTGCCGTGCCTACTTTGCCAGTCATAATGACAATCAAGAGTGGTTGCAATCCAAAACATGCACTGCAGCCATTATTGGTATTCAGTACATACTTCCACATCATATATATACTCACTAGGCAGAGTGGTGGCTCGAAGGCTAGGGATTTCTACAAGCAATCAGCAAGTCCTCCAACCTGCCAGGAAAACCTGGGGATTGGTGGCAGGATTGGCACTCCAGCCACAGTAGAAAACCTCACACTCTTCAGTGTGGTGCTGAGGTGTCACCTGTTCTATGTCTGCAATCGGATGTCATCCCGGGTGGTATGGTGGGTGTGCTCTCAACCTCCCCTCATTAAGCAGTCTAAGATCAATGTTATCTGGTCCTGGTGATTTGTTAGATTTCAGCCTTATTAAACAAAACCAACATTCCAGGAAAACACAAACTGTTAGTAAATTGAGACAAGCCTCACCCTACTACATATTATTGCACTGTGACACCAATGAAGTCATGTTCTACGTATGTGACATCTGTAAGCTGTATCTAATAGTAGGTTGCAAGAAAAAAAAAAAACACATTTCTTGACATTCATTTACAATACAATACAATACAATTTATTTTTGTATAGCCCAAAATCACACAGGAAGTGCCGCAATGGGCTTTAACAGGCCCTGCCTCTTGACAGCCCCCCAGCCTTGACTCTCTGAGAAGACAAGAAAAAATTCCCAAAAAAACCTTGTAGGGAAAAAATGGAAGAAACCTTGGGAAAGGCAGTTCAAAGAGAGACCCCTTTCCAGGTAGGTTGGGCGTGCAGTGGGTGTCAAAAGAAGGGGGTCAATACAATACAATAAACAGAACAAATCCTTAATACAACATAAAAATAAAAAGTTTAGAAGTACGGAGCAGATTTAACAGTAGATGATATCAAATAATAAGATTTGGATATTTCTAGAGTCCTGGAGACCTCATCCATCAAGCTGCCTCCCCCATTTGGCCATTTCATGGCTAAAACAGTGCTGGGCCAGCCAATCCGATGAAAGGACCCCTCTTTCCCATGATTCCTGCGATCCTCCATCAGGGATGACTTTACCATAGGCAGGCAAACAACTTGGCAGGTGGGTCGTGGCACCAATTGCCACATTCGAGTACAGAGAACAGAAACAGAATAGGTGAGGGTTAGTATTCAATTATAACTATCATGTTACTTATGTTTTAGTGCTAATGACTAACAACAGAGATGAAGTCTGTACAGTTAATCAGCAGCTCTAGTCAGGATATGCTAAACTGAAGTAGTGAGTCTTCAGCCGGGATTAAAAGGCTGAGACCGAAGGGGCATCTCTTATAGAAGCGGGAAGACCATTCCACTAAAAGCTCGACCTCCCACTGTTATTTTATTAATCCTTGGAATCATAAGCAGACCGGCATCTTGAGATCTTAATGTACGCTCAGGTTTGTAAGTCATGATAAGTTCAGACAAGTAAGTCGGACCTTGGCCATTTAATGCTTTATATGTTAAAAGTAGGATTTTGAAATCTGCCCTAAACTTAACCGGGAGCCAGTGTAAGGATTTAAGAACTGGAGTTATGTGTTCATATTTTCTTGTTCTTGTAATAATTCTTGCAGTAACATTTTGGATTAACTGGAGGCTGTATAGAGAACAGGTTGAACAGCCAGTGAACACCGCATTGCAGTAGTCAATCCTACTACAGATAAATGCATGAATTAATTTCTCAGAATCCTGTTTATTTAGAAAGCACCTTAATTTCCTAACATTTTTAAGATGGAAGAAACATGTTTTGGACAACTTTGTAATACGTGCTTTAAATGGCATGCTAGAATCAAAGATAACTCCTAGATTGCGGGCTGATTCAGTAAAATTAATTGGGATTCCAACTGAGTTAAATGACAAAATATTGTTGTGATCCGCGTCATTCCCTCCAACAATTAACATCTTTGTTTTATCTGTATTTAAAGACAAGTAGTTATCATTCATCCACTCCTTTAATTCGCTAACAAAACTAATTAAAGACAACATCGGAGAAACTTCATTTGATTTAAATTAAAGTTATAACTGGGTGTCATCTGCATACGAGTGAAAATTAACATTATGTTTCCTAATGAGAGATCCCAGTGGAAGCATGTAAAGTGAAAACAGTAAAGGTCCCAGTACTGAGCCCTGCGGGACACCATATTGAACTTCTATGTATAATGATGGAGTACTGTCAGCACATTTCTGTACATATTGGAATCGATTTGATAAATAAGAACTAAACCAAGCGAGCACGGGGCCTGTAAGCCCAACATCGTTTTCTAGCCTGTGCAGTAAAATAGAATGGTCAATGGTGTCAAATGCTGCACTTAATTCTAACAACATAATTACAGTGGCGTTTCCTTCATCAGAGTATATCAGAATGTCATTTACAACCAGTGTTAGTGCTGTTTCTGTACTATGACCAGTGCGAAAACCAGACTGGAATTTCTCAAATAAATTGTAATGCGTAAGGTGTGACTGAAGCTGACTGGCGACTACTTTTTCTAGTATTTTAGAGAGAAACGGTAAATTTGAAATAGGCCTATAATTATTTAGTATGTGTGGGTCTAGGTCTGACTTTTTAAGTAATGGTTTAATGACTGACACTTTTAGTGCATCAGGTACTGTGCCATGCAGTAATGAACTATTGATAATGGTTAGAATAGGCGCTGCAAGAACATCCATGGCACTTTTTACTAGTTTTGTTGGCGCTGGATCTAGGGAGCAAGTAGTGGGCTTCATTTTAGTAATTAAAGTTACGACTTCCTGCTCAGTTACAGGATTAAAATTATTAAAGTGCTGAATGCAATGTGAGACAGGGTCTGCTAAGCTAGTATGTGGTTTGTACTGTGATGCAGAGATCTGGGATCTTATATTTTTAATTTTCTCATTGAAGAAGTTCATAAAGTCTGTACTGCTAATATCTGTTGGTATTTTGCACTGTTGATCTGAATTCCCATTTGTTAATTTAGCCACTGTACTAAACAGTACCCGAGGATTTTTATTATTGCTATCTATTAATGTAGAATAGTATTCTGAGCGAGCTTTAAAGAGGGCTTTTTTATATTTATTAACACTCTCTGTCCATGCAATTTGAAAGACATGTAGCTTTGTTGTTCTCCATTTGCGCTCCAATTTTCTACACTCTAATTTAAGAGCTTGAGTGTTTTCATTAAACCAGGGAGAGTTTCTATGTGCTTTGATCACTTTTGTTTTAAGGGGAGCCACTGTGTCCAGAGCATCTCTCAAGGTCACATTATAATGTGATGTTAGCTGTTCTAAATTGTATTCCACGTTTACATTTGATGTTAACTGATCTAAATGGTTTTCCACAATTACACTCAACTTACTCAAGGTATCTATAAATTTTGAAGCAGAATTACAATCTAGATGTCGCCCTGTCTTTGTTTTAAACTGTGACTGCATTGGCAAGGGCAGGACTAAATCAAATGTAATTATGAAGTGATCGGAAATAACTTAATTTAATGGAGTAATATTTAAATTTTGAATTTCAACTTTGTAAGTTATAATTAAATCTAATGTGTGGTTATGATTATGAGTTGGACCTTTGACAATCTGACAAAATCCTACTGAATTTAACAAATAAGTAAAACATTTGCTAAAAGTGTCAGTTTCCACATCAATGTGTACATTAAAATCCCCCATCAGTACAACGTGATCATAATTTATAGCCAAATAAGATAAAAGGTCGCTAAATTCAGTCATGAACAATGAATATGGCCCTGGTGGTCTGTAGACTAGCACTATAATTGTGTTGGAATCTGTTTTAATATTTAAAATGCCTCAAAGGATGTAAAGTTGCCTAAATTTTTAGAAGTGGTTTGCATTTTGTTACAATGAATTATTCCAAGGCCTCCTCCTCGACCAGAATCTCTAGACTTATGAAGGAACGAGTATCCATCTGGTGACGCCTCAGCTAGGGGAACAGTGTCATATTTACTAAGCCAGGTTTCAGTGAGAAGACACAGATCTGATTGTGACCTGGGTGCCGGGGGACTACATTTTGGATTCTTAGACCCCCGTCTTACTGTTACCCACTCGCCCTGTGGCTGAATTGGTGCTGCTGATTTCGACCGCGCACTGACTACAGTGGGACCTGGAGAGACTGAAGCCGAATCAGAAGTAGCCGAATTGTCTAAACAAACCGAGTCAATCCAATTTTCGGTTTGCCTAATAGCTATCAGATTCCTAACGCGGTCCTACAATTTGCATATTTTCCCGACCAACTCTAAATTAACTAAACACTTTTGGCAGGTGAAGCTATCTACACTGTCGGCCGGAAAGCCTGAACTGTACATACTGCAGGACACACAACATATAAAAGTGCCCTCGATGGGCAGAAAGCAGATAGAACTTACGTTAAGTGTTGAAGTCATCTTTGCCGTTTTTATAGGTGCTTCGGCGCTTTCCGTGTTCAGCTGAATCACTAAGAGACAGTCGGCTTTATGTTTCCACCACCCGCTGAGCGATCCAAGGCTTTGTTACAGAAATTGTCAAATTACATTACATCCCTTCTGACTTTGAAACCCTTAGATTAAAGCGGAAGATCTCAAGACTACAAGCCTATTGCTGAATGCACCATTTTCTTCAAATGAATTTGAGAATAAAGATTTCTCCTTCATTAGGAATGGCTTTCACTGAGCTGCAATGCCAGTACAGTAATCCCTCGCTATATCGCGCTTCGACTTTCGCGGCTTCACTCTATCGCGGATTTTATATGAAAGCATAACTAAATATATAACGCGGATTTTTCGCTGCTTCGCGGGTTCTGCGGACAATGTGTCTTTTTACTTCCTGTATATGCTTCCTCAGTTGGTTTGCCCAGTTGATTTCATACAAGGGACGCTATTGGCGGATGGCTGAGAAGCTAACCAATCAGAGCACGCAGTTAAGTTCTCCTGACTGAGAAGCTAACCAATCAGAGCACGCAGGAGCTATGCAGTGTTAACCAGGAAGTCTCATCTCGCTCATTCAGCATCAACGTGCTTCGCTGTGTAGAGTTGTGCTCTTTAATGTTTATCTTTGTGCATAGTCAAGCCCTTCATTATGGCTCCAAAACAATCTGCTACTGCTTCAGGTGCCGTGCCCAAGCGCAAGAAGAAGATGTTAACGATTGCCGAAAAGGTAAACGTTTTGGATTTGTTGAAGGCTACGATTCTTTTTATTTAAAAAGTAGGAAAGGAATATAAGATCTACGGCTGCAGCGTCCTTTTAACCAGGGTGCAAAACGAGTTGTAAGTGGATGTAATAAGGCAGTAGTCTGGATGGAATCTGCTTTAGGGATTTGGATTGAAGACTGCCAGAAGAAGAACAACGGCAGTGCTACACAATCGCATGAAGTGGCTCCTTTACAAGGGCTGTAACGCTCTCCTTTGTTGTGCAGTAAAATTAAACTCATTGTTATCGGACAAGTCATCGTGTCATTGTTGGTGAGTAACCATAATTTTCTTCTTACAGTGCTTAGTACATGTATGTACGTTTAGTGTCACTGTACACACATTTACTGTATACTATTTTTCTTGCAATGTACGTATTTATTGCTGGTGACCTGTCTATCGTAATGGCTGTAACATATGTGATATCGGAAAACTCCTGAATGCTATAAGATATGCATCCCGCGCGGTGTTTGTTTGCTTGTCTCTGCCTCTATCTCACCCTCTCTGACATTATCTGCGCCTGACGAGGGAGTATGAGCAGAGGTGCTGTTTGCACAGAAGCTGTTTGCTTAAAAGATACTGACGCTCCTCTAAAAAATGCCGCTTTATCTCGGCATATTTAAAAGCACACGTATTGATTTTTTGCTTTAATCTCGCGCTCTCTCTCTGACGTTCTCTGCGCCTGATGAGGAGATTTGAGCAGAGGGGCTATTTTAACATAGGCTGTTTGCTTAGAAGATACTGACGCTCCTCTGAAAAGTGCCGCTTTACTTAAAAGCACACGTATTGATTTTTTGATTGTTTGCTTTTCTTTGCGAGCGCGCGCTCTGATGCAGACTCATTTGAAGAAAAGATATATTTGCATTCTTTTAATTGTGAGAAAGAACTGTCATCTCTGTCTTGTCATGGAGCACAGTTTAAACTTTTGACTAAAGGGTGTTATTTCATGTCTAGAGGGCTCTAATAATGTTAACAGTGTGGGAGAGTTTATAAGGGCTTAAAATATATAAAAATAACCATACAAACATATGGTTTCTACTTCGCGGATTTTCACCTATCGCGGGGGGGTCTGGAACGCAACCCCCGCGATGGAGGAGGGATTACTGTATATTATTTCTTTAAATCAGCTGAAATTGCTACTAGATGGCCAGCTCAGTGAAAACTGTCCTTATTTAATTGTAGCTAGTTTTACTTAAGAGCTTTCTTTCTTAATTGTTTTAATACTGCTTATGTTCTTTATGATATGCTGTAGACATTATATTGTCCATGCATTCTACAGTGTTTTATCATCTTATATAATGACTTCAGTTTATTTATTTATTTTTTTCATATTTTCTGCATTTTTATGGTTTACATGGATGTTTGGCATCTGCACTGTACTCATGCTATGTAAAACGACAGCATTTGCTAATAATAAGACAATGCATCCTATAAGCCTTCCCTGTATAAATAACATAATAAATATGTCAAGCCTTCATGACAGGATTCAAGTGTTAGTGAAGAGATTTGACAGGAATGAATGAATGCTGTCTACATTCAAGAAACGGCTGTTAGTCACTAAAAGGAATAAGGTCAATGTCACTGTTGTTAGTAAAGAAGGGATGGGTGACAGAGAGCAGGTCAGTGATTCAAAACGGAGAAATCTCACCTTTGTGGAGAATTTATCTTTCAATACCAGCAGAACTCATTTGTGAAGCATATTACTCAAAGTAAGCAGTAGATGCTCAGAAAAAGACCTACCGAATAAAAGAAACATAAGGCAGCCATTCTCCAAAGTACAAGATTCTCTTTACAGCATCAAGGTCTCTTTCTAGTGGAAGATGCCTAAACAGTAGCAACTGTGAAAACTGTGGTTTGAAAACTGTCTTAAATAAAAAGTAAAGAACATCATGTCAGCCAGAACTGAAATCTATGTCACTGACAATACTTTAGCTGTACTTTTACAAAATTGGCTACCTTAATACAGCAACCAACAGAAAGAAGAAAACACTGCTGAGACTGACTTGTCAGATGTAGCAAAGCCTTTGGAGATGTCGGTCCTTCTGAACTATGAAAGGCAAATGCAGGATTGACAGAATAAAGTGACTACAGAAAAATGTCTACCTGATGTTGGTCCTGAGGTGATTTTGCAGCAGAGCCAACCATGTTGTTTTATCGCAGAAAGGCTTTGGGGCAACCTCGCCTTAAAACATACATCCTCTTTTATCAAATGCACAGATTCTTTTCTTGTAGACCCAGTACTATATGTCAAATCAGATTTTCCTTGTCATAACCAATTATATACACAGTACAATAGTGTTGTGATGTGAGATTTTGAATATAAGTTAATTAATATTTTGTATGTCTTTATTTGTAACTTAGGCAAAGCAATGTAATGTTAGTGTTACATTAGTGAGGAGCATTCATGTTTACCCCCCCTATTAAGAATGGGTCTCTTTGAATTTTACAATAGAGTTGGGGGGAAGGTGCCTAAAACAAGATTGGTAAATGTTTCTCTAAAGTCTCTCAACCCCCATAGGAAAGCCAGGCTGCCTAACTGCCAAGCTTTACCTTAACATATGGTTTGGTGGCAGGTGTCAAGATGTTCTATCCCCCCATTGGTCTGAAGTATGGCTGTTTGGAACTGGCATGTATCAAAAGCCTTTAAGTACTATGACGCCCTATTGGCTCTAGGGGTTGGACAGAGAATCTATAAATTTGCTCACTCCCTCAGTCTCTCTCTCTCTCTTACCAAACTGATGAACTGAAAAGGACAACACAATGAAGAGCACAGCTCAGCAGCCATATTGAGACAGGCATGCGGACTGTTCTGAAGAAAGCTGACCACCAATGATGCCTTAACTAGAAACATTTTAAATAACTAACAAGTCTGTGTGCCACCTGAAACTACACATCACCATTTATCAGGTTGTATGGTTGCCAATATCCAAATGTACTTTGCATATTGTTATTATTTATGAATATTACCAATAATACATTGTTTAAATTGTAACTTAACTCCTGCTTGTCTTTTACTACACCTAATTGCCTGAGGTTATAGATGTAGAAGGGAAGGTGGGGAGAAGTTATATACTATAATACCTTATAAACAGTGGTAAGTCCGTGGGATTTGAGGCATTCTGACAAAGGCTACATATTAATAATACAAAAGGGAAATGTAGAGCAATATATTACTCTACCAAGACAAAACAAATAGGTAGTGAAATGCTTAGAGTCTGAACTATAAGACTGTACATTACAAGAATATAAAAAAAACAAATACTTAACTCATCAGTATATCAGTAATATTGATATGTCCAATTATATATTCTAAAAATATATAATAAATAAATATTAACAATAGGACATCATGTAGCTCAAGGCACTGTCTTCATTTACAATGTTGATGGATTCCTCCTCAGTCTCTCTGAAATGGTCTTCAGGCAATGTCAGCAGTTCCCTGAATGCAGCACAGAGAAGAGGCCATTGTTAGGGATGGCTGGTATCTTTGAGAGATTTCTTTGTGTTGGTCCAACATTGCTTGGTGTAGATGTCCTGGAAGTTAGAGAGTGCCACCCCAGGGATGAATTCAGCTGACCATACCACTCTCGCAGAGCCTTGCAATCCTGCTGTGTGATGTTTATTAACCAAGCGGTAATCCTTCCTGTCAGGATCCTTTCCATTGTGGATTGATACAAATTTGTCAGTATCTAGGAGGGCAACCTAAAATCCCTGAGGTGTATGAGGTGATAAAGTTATTGTCATACCTTCTTCATCAAATGTGCTCAGACCAGGTTTTCCTATTCTTACACTTTCCAACTTTTGGGGATATACACATCAGAAGTGCAATTTACTTACTCCAAGATCTACAGTCCACTATCTTCTGTTCATTAATTCCTTCAGACTTCACTCAGGCTTGACTGTCACTGTAGCCAATGGTGACAACCCAATAAGGAAAAAAACTCATAGTCACTAGGCAGCCAAGAAGTTATAAGCTATTTCTTAAGTTAAATTTATTGACAAATTAGATTTGTGTCATCGATGAGTTTCTTATAATTTGCAAAAGTTCAAACAACAACTAAAAACGTGACTGACGTTTAGTTAAGATGCATGCTGTAACATCACACAAGGCACTGTGTCATACATGCACATACAGCACCAAACAACACATGGCATAACAACCATACTTTGCACCAAATGTGTCATCAATGTGCAACTCAATCAAGTGAAAAAATATAAATAAATAAAAATAAATGCTCTGATTTTCTATTGAATGAAGAAAGATCCGGAGTTTATGCTCTTCTTACTCATCACCAGCTGTGTATACTATGAAAAATGATGGACATTTAAACAACAAAGAATAGCCAGACTGTCATGTTTTGTGCTGAATACTTAGAATTTTTGTTTTAATTCTTGGTTTAGAGCGCTTGACCAGGGGTCATCCTAACATCAGTGCTTCATTAATATAAAAGTCGTGAGCAGCATTCATAACAGCTTGGAGTTTACATCTATCTATTATATAAAAAAATCGTGGGATGAGACAAGACTTTTTAGCCTGGGATGAGACGTGACTTTTTCAGAGAGACACTTTCAAGTCCTGCGAAATAAGATTTTGTACCAAGAGATTTAACCACACTCGGGGCCGGAAATAAAAGACAAAGAGTAGAAGACAAAGTAGAACGTCATAAAGAATTGAAAAACGTTGGCGAACAGCAGAACAGCAAAAAGAGATTGAATATATTGTTCAGCTTTAAACTTTAAGTCAGAGACTTGTAGATCGTCTAATTCATGATGCCATCAAGGAAAAGTAGTGTTTCTTCCCAATGAAGAGGCGTATCCGTGAGAATTAAAAGATTTGTTGTTTGGTGAAAGTAAAATCCACATACACGAGTGGCAGAAACGAGAAGTGGCTGGTGCGTAGTGCAGGTCGGGGGGCTGGCGAGCGAAGTGAGCAGGGGGCAAAGCCCTGTAGTAAATAGATGAATATTATGTTAAGCATCATAAATGCTCCTTCAGCATTCTGGTCTAATATGATTTGGAAAACTGCAAAATCAGATTTAATGGATCTCAGTAGATTAATGTGCACACTCATTTTTTTTTAAATTTTACTTGTTTTATTGTTTGTTTTTTGATGTTGTTGTTAGATTTTGTCACTGATATCACTGTAAGTAAATTTTGGTAGTAGTGTTGTTAAACATTGCCAGGCAGTGATAGCACAGCTGACAACTGTTATTCTGTTTAATAAAACAAGTATAACAAGTAAATCTTCATTTGCAAGGTACTAGTATTCTTAAAATTCAATTGTGGATTCAAAACTAAATAACCAAACAATGAAACATCTTTCTTAAGAAAAATATGTTGTTTTGTGAAATCAAGGTTATTCCATGTGACAGACTGCCAAGAAACTGACGGTTTTATACACAAGTGTCTGTTACCGTCTAGAGAGAAGTGGTCACACCAAGCCTAATACAAGGACAGAAAAAGAAGGGGAAGGCCCAGATGGACAACTGCATAAGAAGATAAGGACACCAGAGTCTGTGATTTGAGAGAAAAATGATTTACTGGCACTCAGTTGGCTTCTTCCTTAAGTACACACTGAATGCCGGCGTCACCTGCTGTACTAACACAATTGCAAAGTATGTAAACATGATTAATTAAGAGTGTGCTAGAATACTTTACCATTAGGACACTGGAGTAAGTGCGGCTGAATGTGGGACTTTGCAGGCATATGTGAATAATAAATTATAAATCAAGAAGTAATAGCCATGAGCATCACTAGTAATGTCTTGTCTGTATTTCAAAATAAATGTAATGGTAGATTGAGATAAAATGATCAATTTCCATCAAAAACATGAACCTTTCAGGTGATTCCAAACCTTTGAATGCTAATATATGCAGTATACAGGAAGTTTGTGTCTATATATATCTATTCTATATATATAAAATCCTAAGCCTAAAAGAGCAACGATTTTATGTCACATTTTTATGTGACTTTTTTGTCATGCTTTAAATCTGGTTTATTTTAAAACCTACATATATATGTTTGGTATCATTCTTTTCAGAATTTATCGAACTTTAATGTGATGTTGTTAGGTTTTCAGATTCTTATTCCGTTTTTGAATTAAAAATTTAAATATATCAAGAACTGATGTCCCGTGAAACGAAACTTTGTCCCAAAAGATTTAACCACGCCCGGGGCCGGAAATAAAAGACAAAGAGTAGGACAGCTGCTGTAGAGGCTTTTAAATGTTCGAAGCGCCGTATGAGATGCAGATCACGCAGCACAGCAGCAGCAGCAATCCAGCAGCTGATCGAGCAAAGAGAAGGTAAAAAAAACCAACTGTATTTGTTTCCCATTGTATCACCAGTTAAAAGGGGGTTTCCTTGGAATGCGTTCAGTCCCCCTCTTCACAATGCGAGCGGCAGAGACGTGAAGTGGCTGGCGCGTACCATATAACTGTAAGTTCATTGCAGCTTCCATTACTCCATCCGGCATAACAGACAGAACAACATCACTGTTGTGATCGATCCAGAGGTGGTCTCACATTTAGTTCACGCCTTCACATTTAGCTCCAGTAATGCAAGACCCAGGCCATTAAAGAAGAGAGAAAGATGATGCCCTGTTCTGCTAGGCTGGCTGCACAAGGCAAGATGAAAGGAAAGATCTGATTCATTTCAGACCAGTTACTTTATTATTTTTGATTTTTTTCCTGCTCTTACTGACACAGCAGCAGATTAAATCAAGAACAGTTTGGCATCTAGATTGCATCTCTGCATCAAAATATCTGTATTTAGATGTTTCGAGAAACAGATTTTTTTATGTAGAACAATATAGAATATAGTAGGTCACATCTTATTATCTTTTGCTCAGAAATGCCCTAAAATCAATTCATGTGTAGCACACATGAGTATTCCGAGTCTAAACATCCCATCATAATTGGACTGGAGAGAGTGCCGATAAACCAAACCCACTTGAGTGTCACTTAAAGACAATGACACTGGCCTGGCTTCTTGTTTTGCCCCAACCTGATTAGCTCAGTTACTCAGAGAAATTAAAAATTAAGCAGTTATATGATATTGGTGGGGGCAGGACAAATAATAATGGGAGCACTGACTTAGCACAGCTCTACCATTGTGCCTCTGTATCCTTTGTTAAGAGGCATTTAGTGCTTTGTGTAATGTTTTTACTTTATTAAATGGGAATTCATACTTTTCTTTTGGGATTTTTGTTCTTGTCTTGTCTGGACCCCCTTGTTTGGACACCACTGCTTATGTTACAATCTTACTTTCTAATTACAGCTCATATACAGTGGTGTGAAAAAGTATTTGCCCCCTTCCTTATTTCTTATTCTTTTGCATGTTTGTCACACAAAATGTTTCTGATCATCAAACACATGTAACCATTAGTCAAATATAACACAAGTAAACACAAAATGCACTTTTTAAATGATGGTTTTTATTATTTAGGGAGAAAAAAAATCCAAACCTACATGGCCCTGTGTGAAAAAGTAACTGCCCCCTGAACCTAATAACTGGTTGGGCCACCCTTAGCAGCAATAACTGCAATCAAGCGTTTGCGATAACTTGCAAAGAGTCTTTTACAGCGCTCTGGTGGAATTTTGGCCCACTCATCTTTGCAGAATTGTTGTAATTCAGCTTTATTTGAGGGTTTTCTAGAATGAACCGCCTTTTTAAGGTCATGCCATAGCATCTCAATTGGATTCAGGTCAGGACTTTGACTAGGCCACTCCAAAGTCTTCATTTTGTTTTTCTTCAGCCATTCAGAGGTGGATTTGCTGGTGTGTTTTGGGTCATTGTCCTGTTGCAGCACCCAAGATCGCTTCAGCTTGAGTTGACGAACAGATGGCCGGACATTCTCCTTCAGGATTTTTTGGTAGACAGTAGAATTCATGGTTCCATCTATCACAGCAAGCCTTCCAGGTCCTGAAGCAGCAAAACAACCCCAGACCATCACACTACCACCACCATATTTTACTGTTGGTATGATGTTCTTTTTCTGAAATGCTGTGTTCCTTTTACGCCAGATGTAACGGGACATTTGTCTTCCAAAAAGTTCAACTTTTGTCTCATCAGTCCACAAGGTATTTTCCCAAAAGTCTTGGCAATCATTGAGATGTATCTTAGCAAAATTGAGACGAGCCCTAATGTTCTTTTTGCTTAACAGTGGTTTGCGTCTTGAAAATCTGCCATGCAGGCCGTTTTTGCCCAGTCTCTTTCTTATGGTGGAGTCGTGAACACTGACCTTAATTGAGGCAAGTGAGGCCTGCAGTTCTTTAGACGTTGTCCTGGGGTCTTTTGTGACCTCTCGGATGAGTCGTCTCTGCGCTCTTGGGGTAATTTTGGTCGGCCGGCCACTCCTGGGAAGGTTCACCACTGTTCCATGTTTTTGCCATTTGTGGATAATGGCTCTCACTGTGGTTCGCTGGAGTCCCAAAGCTTTAGAAATGGCTTTATAACCTTTACCAGACTGATAGATCTCAATTACTTCTGTTCTCATTTGTTCCTGATTTTCTTTGGATCTTGGCATGATGTCTAGCTTTTGAGGTGCTTTTGGTCTACTTCTCTGTGTCAGGCAGCTCCTATTTAAGTGATTTCTTGATTGAAACAGGTGTGGCAGTAATCAGGCCTGGGGGTGGCTACGGAAATTGAACTCAGGTGTGATACACCACAGTTAGGTTATTTTTTAACAAGGGGGCAATTACTTTTTCACACAGGGCCATGTAGGTTTGGATTTTTTTTCTCCCTAAATAATAAAAACCATCATTTAAAAACTGCATTTTGTGTTACTTGTGTTATATTTGACTAATGGTTACATGTGTTTGATGATCAGAAACATTTTGTGTGACAAACATGCAAAAGAATAAGAAATCAGGAAGGGGGCAAATACTTTTTCACACCACTATATATATATATATATATATATATATATATATCCATCCATCCATCCATCCATCCATTATCCAACCCACTATATCCTAACACAGGGTCACTGGGGTCTATAGTGTATATAGGGTGATCCAGATCTAATTATGCAATTTTTATTACGCTATAACTTATTAAGTTTATTACATAGAAAATCACCCAAAAAATCCCAAACCATCAAGAAGTGTGTGAACTGACGACATGAAGAATCGTCTTCGCGCCAAACTAGAATTGTCCCTGCATAAATCAAAGTCATCCAGATGATCTGGATCTGCATAATTAGATCTGGACCACCCTGTATATATGCAGTATCAGTTAAAAGTTTTAGAACACCTCAGTTTTTCTTAGCTTTCTGTTTGGTTGTGAGCTATCAGTTGTTCCTAGGTGAAGGCCCATTTGTAATATTTTCATATTTCATTTTTTTTGTTTTGCTAACCTAAACTTTAAATTTAAACCTCTGGCAGTCCACTGCTTACCTTTTCACCATTTTAGCTCATTCATTGCATTTCAGCTGATTAAATATTAAGAAAAACTGGAAAAACTGAGGTGTTCTAAAACATTTGAATGGTAGTGTATATATTATGGCTTTCTTTGTCGATGCTCAATTGATAGCAATGTCTTTTTCTTTGCAATGTTCACTGTATAAAGGTCAGAGTACTGTAACAGGTTTACTTGTACAATACAACTTGCACAGTGTAGAACTACAGATCAGCCGAAACACACTGTAAAAAAAGAGCAATTTCTGATTAATTAACATGAATAGCTCTTAACAGTATATGTCCAATATTATTCTTGAAATATGGCCAGTTGACAATGGAGTGGAGAAAAATAAAAACTTTAGTCAGCAACATCCCTGGAGAAAAGAAAGTATCTGAAGGACACAAAATTGCTTTTAATGCAAAGCAAAAAGATAGTCACAGTTCTGGACATCCAGGCTAACTGGAAGCCCACCCCCTTCTAGGCATTCTACAGTAACAAATAGGTTTGTGCTGGGCACACTCCCAAATTGAAGGCTCTCAAGCATCACAGGTGTATCCCCCATGAGCAGGGGAACAGCTTGCCGGTAAAGCAGTAACGCCACAGCAGGGTACCAAGAAGAGAAACAGAATAGAGAAGTGTAAGTGACTATTCAAAATTATTGCTTTTATTTAATTTTTTATACAAACAATTAGCAAAGAGAAATGCAGAAAGCACGGCAAATCCACAGCTCTAATCAGGGTGTGCTAGACTAAAATAGTCAGTCTTCAGACTGAATTTGAAAGATGAGTCCAAAATGGTATCTTTTGTGCAAGCAGACAGGTCACTTCACATCTCTGGGACCCTGTAAGTAAAAGCTTTTCCTCTTATTGTCGTTTCATTAATCCTTGGAACCTTTAGTAAACTGACTTCTTGAGCTCGAGGTTGTAATAGGTACACCTCTCGGCATGTAATGAAAAGTCTAAACCAGCAAGTAGTGTCTAGCCTTGAGGTGGCCATCTGCCACCACATTGAAAGCCTTCTCTGGTATCCCCTGGTATCACTTCACTTTTGAACCTCCAGCCCTGAGCCTTCTTAAATATGTCAGGCCTGTTTTGCACATTCTGAGACTGATGCCCTCTAAATGCTCTCCTCTTGCTGATGGCTCATGGAAGAAACCTAACTCAATTGCGTGTAAATGAATCAAGTAATTCAAACTCAGTTCATTGTCGTTAACTTAACACTGGCCAAATTAGCTACTCTAACCACAGTGGAAGGAATTAAGTTAATGTATTTTGTTTGAGTTACTCAAATTTATTTGAATTGATTAAAATAAAAATAAATTATTTTGTTAAACTAAATTACTCATTTTAAACTTAAGAAAATTGCACACTCTCACGTTATGTGATAAATAAACCGAAAACACATTTGTTTTTACAATTTTTTACACATTTAATTTGGCAACTCATGTGATCATTTGTTAGCCAGCCACAATCATATAATTATGAAATAACATTGCAATGTAACAAGTTATGCTGCACAGAACTTTAAGTGCCAAAGATCCATGAGATTATGAAGGTAGTTTTGGGTGCCTTTGTCTTTGATAATCTGGTAAATCTACTGCACATTCTACATCCCATGAGCAAGCTTTTCTGCTTGTGACAACAGGAGGCGATGTAATATGCTACTTACTGTGGTGTAACTGGCTACTTGGTAATATCATTTAATAATGACTAATTAATGCAACATATCTAAGTTGGGTTGAAATCTAATTAATCAACATAGACCTCAGCGTTAAAGTTTGCAGTGCACCATCTATTGAAATGTATCCATGTTATATGACATTTGGTATGGGATCTGTTAAAGCTGTTTTAATGTTTGTTATGAGCCATCATTTGGAACGACACATGAAATGCATTTTATTACTACAAATGTTTATGATGCACCATATGTTGGAATGACAAATACAGTGCACATGTCTCTGTTATATGACATTCGCTATTGGATTCAAAAAAGTAGTTTTAATATTTGTGATGCATGTGCAATTCAAGTTATTACTATAAATGTTTGTGGTGCACCATCTGTTGGAATGACAGAGACATAGTAAGTGGACAGACACATAGATACACATAGAGAAACTTATCCCTTTATTAAGGTGGATGTGGTTGTGGTTTATGATCAAACGATTTGCCAGTTTAATTATAATGTAAAAATAAAATTTCTGTAAACAAAGATTTGACTTTTGGATTATATTTAATTGATAGGTAATTTTCATGTAATTCAAGAGTGTGCAATCATCATATTTACAGTACATTTTGCTAACATTCAGTGATTTGTTTAACAGAGCTGTTCTGTGTTTACAGCCATCAGTCTAAATAAGTCTGAGTAATTCAAATAAATTATGTTGACCTAATTTCTACCTAAATTGAACTACTCTGTACATTGATGTGGAATGTGTACACTTAATTTAATTTAAATCCCTCCAACAAATCATTTTTTAGTGTTATGGTGTCTACCACTATTTCTCTGCATCTCTAATGCATTCTCTTGGAAAAAACAAAAAAAAAAAAAGTGAAAAAATCTTGAGTTCATCATACAATGGCAGATCCTCATGCCCCTAGAAATTCCAAAGGCATACAGATAAACTCAGTGTATTCCACAGTGGATTGTTAAATATACATTCAGTTCTTAACAGGGCCCTCACCTCTCCCAGCTAGATCCCCTGATACCACACAGGCATTGAATGAATACAAATTTATGGTGGCAACAGAAATAGGAGCTGCTGTCTCGCAGCCCCAGCTAACAGAACAGTTTCTAATGTGTACGGATTTTCATCTTCTCCGTGTGGATTTTCTCCAGGTGGGCTGGTTTCTTTCTACATGCATTGGTGGCTCCAAATCTGCTTATTGAGTATGGGTGTGGGGGTCTGTGTGAGAGTGTCTGTGGTCCTATAAAGCGTAAATCAGGTTAAGAAAACTGACAAACCTCTCCATAGGTAACATGCATAGCCCATTTAACTGTTGAATCTCCACTATATTGGAAAATTGAGCTCAAGTCTTGTTTTTCTTTTGAACCTTTCTGTGATACAGCTAGGTGACAAATTTCTTATCAAAATAAATAAATGGTTTGAGTCTGATTTTAAGGCTACAGATTCAGATATGTATCTCAAATTTAAAGACGACAAAACTTCTTAAGACAAGATATTAGTAACTAACAACAACAGGTCCTTACAGCCACAACTCACATAATAGAAAAGGCCCCCAATAACACGCGTGGAGGTGTGAGATGGAGAGGGTACGAAGCGGCTGTGTCTTCACACTGGTGCAATGAGAGTGTCAAGGAAAAGAGGAGGTTTGGATGCTGATTAGATGCTGAGGTTAGGAAGAGGGGTGTTGTCGTAACTATGGAAACGAGAATAAATAATAATAAAAAGCCAGGCAGTGCGCAGCAGCAGGAAGGAGGCTGCTCGGTTCTTCTCCCTCGCCTCTCCGTTACCACAGTGCGGAGACACGCCGAAATTTGGAAGTGGACTCCTAGCAACTAAGAGCTTTTCGCGTGCTTAAGGCTGTCATGATCTATCTGAAGGATCATTTTTTCCATCCTTATAAAATACAAGAAGGCGTCTCGGCACAACCTGTTTCCTTTCTGCTGGCCGCCGACTTCGCTTAGACTGAAAAAGAGGAGGTGGGGGGATTTGTGTAGCTGGCTGGGCGACGGATGTGCACCTGAGGATACTGCAGACCTGAGATCCAAATCGACGGCGTTTATTTTTCGTTTCTAGGAGGAGACTTGAGCGCCTTTTTTTCTCGGGATGGACGGGGTGAGCAGCAACAGGACGATGTCTTACAGCAGATGGAGTTATTACGACAGGTAGGCTACCGCTCGTGTATGTCGCATTAGCCGCCGGTAAGCCGACGAGCTGCCCTTTGTAAGGAGGCTGCGCGGCTGCAGCACAGCTTAGCCGTTCGGATATGAATGAGACGGAAGCCATCCAAAGATCAGCCGAGACTGGAGCTGCGAACTGGGGGTTATTTTACAATCCATCAGAAATAAAATTAAACAAAATGTAAAATAAGGACAGAACAGGTGCTCAACCCTGCTATGCGTCCTGATGCACCGTCATACCAAAATAGCGTAAAATCTGAAAGGAACATACCAGAGCAGCTTTACTGATTTAAACGAGTAATTCAACCCAATTCCCAAAACTCATTACAATTCTTTGAGGCAATTGCATTTTTAATTGTTTTAGCGATGTATGTGAGCCCCTTGTTCAATGTAGCTATTTATATTGTAAGACCGCCTTTTCACACAAATGAAATTGAGATTTGGAACTGCTGCAAGAGGATGTCATCTGAAGTGCCGCCGGCAGCGCTGGACTCCTGACTGCATCCCGCCCCGTGTGGCTTCTTTGTGGGATTTGCATGTTCTTCCCTGATTTCAATCGTTACATCCATTTAGGCACATGGGCAGGTCTTACAGTCTAGCAATTATTAAGCATTTAAACTGGTGGTGTTAAGGTGTTAAATGGTTAATGCTAACAAATCTGCCGTTTATGGCACAGACTAAACGACTACGGTAATGGACGGATGAATGTATTAATGCAAAAAGATGTAAATGTAAACTTTACTGGGAATAAACAATTAATTAACGATCATTCGTATTATCAGCTCCTCTTTTTGGGTATGCAAGGCATTTCTTACAATCAACATTGCTATCAGTTGATTTAAATTGTTATTTTTTGTTGTTGTTAAGATCATTAATTATGGTATTAAAACGTGCACATCGAAAACGCGCCACGCGTGTCCGGTGCCAGTCCTGCACATGCGTACTTGAGGAGTTCAGCCTGTGAAGTACAGCACGTTACACTGAACGAAATCCTGCAGAGCATCTCAAGTGTTTGATGTTACACTACAAGTGTCGTTTTGAGCATCAGACAATAAATGAGGGCTGGGTGAAATGAGTTACAAAAACTACCACTATCCACCAAGACAGTGGTTCCCAAACTTTGGGGCGGGCCCCCCTAGGGGGGCGCGAAGTTAAAAAAGGGGAGCGCGAAGATGTGAAAAAAAGAAAACAAGAATCGAAAATATGAAAAATACATATATTGAAACCAAAACAAATTAACTTAAACTACATTCAGATACTAGAAAAATAAATATAGAGTTAGATAAATGTCGATAAAAGTTAAGTAGGTATAATAAAATATGCATCTATGATATATTATTAATTAAAAAAAACAAATTGGTATTAGTGGGCTCCTTTTAAAAAAAAACTTAGGGGGCGCGATTAAAACTGTTATGAAAACTCGGGTCGCAAATACTTAAAGGTTGAGAAACGCTGCATCAAGAGTAAGAAAGGAAATCAATCAACAGAAAGAGGCGTAGGTCATTCTAAGACCTTATGTTTGTCATAGTGACACAACATTGACCATGTTCTTCAAACAGAATGTCATCCCATTGATCCACCTGTGCTGCATCATCAGTATTTGACTAAAACAAATGTCAGTAAACTTTAGTGAAAACAGACAGAAAGCGGACGGTGCAACCTTTCAGGAACAAAACGTATGAAACAGGACATTTTGGTGTTATTCTTACTGTATACCGAACTCTCCGAAGATGTGCTAAACTGCTGAGCATTGACTTGGCGTTGTAAATAACCTGATAGGTTTATAAACAATCCATCATTCATTAGTCTTATTGGAATGGCCAGCAAATACCTACTGAATGGTTTATTATCAGCAGTTTAATGAGTGATAACAATTTTCATGCATACTCATAACAAGAACCTTCATTGCCACATTGTGGACACACAGATCTATTGAACATGCTTCTGTAGACTTGAGATTCTTTTACAAAGAATATGGTAATTAAAATCGTTATGCTTTCAAAGGTTTTTTTTTTTTTGGTGCCTCGCGAGGAGTTGTGGTATTGTATGAGGAAGTCAGGAGTGGCAGTGAAGTACATAAGAATAGTACAAGATATGTATGAGGGAAGTGTGACAGTGGTGAGTCTGCTGTAAGGAGTGATAGATACACTCAAGGTGGAGGTGGGATTACATCAGGGATTAGCTCTGAGCCCTTTCTTGTTTGCAGTGGTGACGGACAGGTTGACAGATGAGATTAGACAGGAGTCCTCGTGGACTATGATGTTTGTGGATGACATTGTGATCTGTAGGGATCAGGTTGAGGAGACACTGAAGAGAAGAAGATATGCTCTGGAGAGGAGAGGAATGAAGGTCAGTAGGAACAGGACATAATACATGTGTGTAAATAAGAGGGAGGTCAGTGGAATGGTGAGGATGCAGGGAGTAGAGCTGGTGAAGGTGGATGAGTTTAAATACTTGGAATCAACAGTACAGAGTAATGGGGAGTGTAGAAGAGAGGTGAAAAAGAGAGTGCAGGCAGGGTGGAATGGGTGGAGAAGAGTGTTAGGAGTGATTTGTGACAGATGGGTATCAGCAAGAGTGAAAGGGAAGGTCAATTTGCATTAAGCGTGACAAGGCTGGACAGGATTAGAAATGAGTACATTAGAGGGTCAGCTCAGGTTGGACAGTTTGAGACAAAGTCCAAGAGGCGAGATTGTGTTGGTTTGGACATGTGCAGAGGAGAGATGCTGGGTATATTGGGAAAAGAATGCTAAGGATAGAGCTGCCAGGGAAGAGGAAAAGAGGAAGGCTTAAGAGAAGGTTTATGGATGTGGTGAGAGAAGACATGGAGGTGGTGGGTGTGAGAGAGCAAGATGTAGAGGACATGAAGAGATAGAAAAAGATGATCCGCTGTGGCAACACCAAATGGGAGCAGCCAAAAGAAGAAGACTGTAGAAAGTGGCTGGAATGGCTGAAGTCTATACTAAGTCTGGGTTAGTCTATAAAGTTATAATGTGCAGAAGCTATCAAAAAGGCAAATAAAATGTTAGGTTATATCAGAAAAACTATTGAATATAAATCAAGGGACATTATGCTTATACTATGTAATACAATAATAAGACTGCATCTGAAGTATTGTGTGCTGCGCTGGTCACCAAACTACAAGAAAGAAATCGCAGTACTTGAGGCTGTGTAGATGAGATCAACCAAGTGCATCCCAGGACTTAATGACATGTCGTACTGTGACAGACTCAGAGAATTAAACCTGTTCAGAGACTGCATGAGGACCTAATCCAGGTCTTCAAAATCGTTCAAAGCATTGATAAAGAAGACCCAGCAGAATTCTTTTATCTTAACGGTGAATCATGTACTCAACAATTAAAAGTAAGGAGAAGTGCATTTAAGACTAAAGTCAGGAAACACTTCTTTACACAAAGAGTGGTGGGACGCTGGAACTACCAAGACATGGAACTGAAGCAGAAACTAAACAACCTTCAAAAAGAATCTGGATGAGCTATTGGGACAGCTTAGCTATCAGCTAAACACATGGACTGAAGGACTGAATGGTCTCGTCTTGTTTGTGAGATTTCTTATCTTGTTATGTATAATGTTTGTGTAGCTAACTGTAAAATCCCCACATAGGATCCAAGCTCAGATATTCCAAACACCTCACCTCTCAAGAGCTAAAATTCAGTTCAGTGCAATTCAGTTTATTTTTTATTCTGCTGTTCACTGAGTGCTGTTACAAAGTCTCAGGTAAGATGCAATTACAAACTTTACTGTTTGCATAATGGGTACATAAAGATACAAAGTAGTTTGAAACTGATTAACATAAATGGAGCCCATGCAACACTATCTGCCCATTAGTTAATTGTTGACAGTTGACATCAGAGGAGATGAAAACACAAACTCCAATCAGTGTCATCTGTGGAGAAAATAAACTAAAAGCAAGAAGCTTTTCAAGTCTAACGGTTGGCAAGTTCAGCTTGAGGTCTTAGTAACTTTCTCCTCTTTCCCCACTTGTAGTAGATGTTCATGGCTGCCCACACCTGATTCAGCTTGAAGCATTGTGGTGGCCCAGTATTGCAGGTTTCATAAGAACATACGAAATTTGACAAACGACAGGAGGCAATTTAGTCCATCAAGCCTTTTTGTTAAGCTAATAGCTACGCTGTCCCAATGTCTCATCCAGATGCTTCTTAAAAGTTGTCAAGGTTTTTGCTTCAATTGCCTGCCTCAGTTTCAGAGGAACTGGAAGTTAAAGATGGAACATCCAAATCTTTGAAATCTGAACAATCCCTCTCATCTGAGGACTTTAGCTCCCCCATAAGAAAAGCCATAAAATGTTGTATTGTCCTCCACACGGTGGTGCTGAGGTGTCATCTGTTGCATGGCTGCACTCGGGTTCCAATGATGGTGGGTGAGGCAACACACTCTAATCTGCGCAAGCTCTCAACCTCCTCCTCCTTCTCCTCACATGAGTCATCATAAAAGGATTTAGTCATCTGCCCGAGAAGAACATTAATTCCATGACATTCTTCTTCTCACCTAAGGTCAACCATTGATCCCACTGCTGAACAAGTAAGCCTCACTACTAAAGGAACATAACTTTCATTTGAGTGATTGCTAATGGTTATTGCTATTTCAGAATCAAGGCAGCATATACGAGTATTTTACCACATCTTCTCATTCAAAGCCATTGTATTTAGTAAAGGACAAAGGTCTGGGGAGCCTCCTCCAAAGTTCTTGAAAGAGATTTGAACCTAAGATGGCTTATCCAAAGGAGCTAAGGAAAACTTTGTTCTTTAAGTGTTTTTACAGGTAGCATTTTATCACAGACTGAAAAAAATAGAATTAAAATGGTAATGCAGTGATTTATACTTGATACATTTTAAATTTAAAAATAATAAGACAAGTTTGTTCTGTGGCTGCTTCCAAATGTATAGTAACTGCCGTTAAAGGCCTTGAAAGGAATGTGAACTTCTGCTGTAGTGCCATTCATCTGATAGATGAGGGGTTAGGAAGGCTATCCAGATGTGCTAAAGGAATCCATGAGGTTGCTACTACTTACATTTCATGACCCTGAAATAACCAAAATGAATCTTTCAGTACTATCATTTATGTTAGTGTTATCATTTACTGTTAGTGTGCATGAGATTTGGTATACTGTAAATCATGAAACTGGTAACAATAAATGCCCTAACACAGGGCCAACAGCTCTCTGAGTGTCTGAACTGGGGAGAATGAAGGGTTCCCCTCAGCTGTTGTATCATCAAAAAGCGCATGGTGTGTTACTCTGTCTGTGTTCCCGTGCCATGGACAGTCACTCTTGGCATTTGCCTATGATGCCTATGCCATGGTCTGGCTGTGTCCTGAACCTTCTATTAGTTTTCAGGTTCCAGTAGTTACTCGTCCAGTCAGGTAACAGTTATGCTGTAAGATGAGTCTCAGCTGGGTCGGTGCAACTGAAAAAAGCGCTTTATCTAATTTAAACAAATGAAATAATACATAAGTAATTCATTTTCCCTCACACCAGTGATTCTCTCGTTTTTCTTTTTCCATCTGCTGAATCCCTCAAAAATAGGTTGCTAACCGACTGACATTTTGAAGACTTACTACACCTGTGGTGTTGACACAGGAGGGGAATAAAACTGTACAGTGCTGACAGCAAAGTGGCAGGGTAGCATTAGGCATGGCAGGATAGCCTGAGGGTAGCGGAAAGAGCGTGGCAGGAGGCAGTGGCAAAGTTCTAACACCTACAGGGTCCTGATTATCCACTGCTAGTCCATAATCTGCAAGAAAAGATGTCTGAGAGAGCTAGTGGGAAAAAAGAAAACCCATTGGAGTCGCAGTAATAGGGACCTATAAAGTCAAGACGTCGACATTTTTAAATGGGGACGACTCCATGTGCGTTAGAGGTTTGATGATTGCACTGACCTGGCAGAATTTATTTTTACCTGCGCTGTCAGATTCATGATAAAAATATGTGAGACAGTAAGTTCATGGCAGGTTTGTAAAATCTGAAGTGCCCCCCAGTTTATGATATGTGTGTTTAAAGTGTATAGGGAATAGTGGAGTGGCATCCCATCCAGGCTTGGTTCCCAACTTGTGCCCAGTGTTGCTGGGAAGCCCTGAAGAGGATTTGGTGGATTCAGAAAGTGGACACTAAGATGGTCAAATATGCATTTTTAAAATAGGATTTAATTTATACAGAAAAAGTGAGTTAAAAAAAAAAGAGAAATGTTATCTGCTATAAAAAGTTGGTAAACGTGGGTTGAAGTCAAAAGCCACATAAAAGAATTATTCCTGTATTATAAGCTCTATTAAAAAAATAAAACAATCTTAGTCATAATTTCTTATCAAGGTATATGACAATGACCTCTGTTTGTGTATCAGAATGAAATGAAAATTAAAAAGAGCTTATGAGTTTGCACGATTTTGAATCATCATCGATTGAAATAGACAGCATCTATTATACTGCTTTATGAGTCTCAAAACCTTTTCATTTTGGGGGCTTCAAATCTCTGGCTCTGACTTTCGTGATAAAGTCTGAAGTGTAGAAATTTAGAAAGAAAATTAAAATTTAAAAAGTTCAGAACGGCGCCCTGCCTGGGGTTTGTTTCCTGCCTTGTGCCCTGTGTTGTCTGGGATTGGCTGCAGCAGGCCCCCGTGACCCTGTAGTTAGGATATAGCAGATTGGATAATAGATGGATGGAAGTTCAGAGCTGATCATATGTAGCATGGGCTCTTTCAGTCCCATAACCAGTCGTCTGTGTCGTAGGCAACAGTGCTAAGCACTGTGCTGCTATACTGCAATCCATCTGTTAACTTGGCCTCGCGTTCAGGACACATGTCTTCTCAATGCATGATAGTTAGATAGTCATCTTAAGTTTGGGTTACTTTCCTCTTCATACTGTTTTTGAATGTTCCTTTGAACAGTTTTTGTTTAGTGTTTTTTTGTGCTATGTTGAGGTACTGGCACAGCAGTAGTGACAATAACAATAAACAAAAGTAAACTTGGGTGGCACAGTTCTGCGGTTGGTATCACTTCTGCCCAACTTATCAGTGTGCTGGCTCTGAATCCTATTGTCTGTGTGACACATTTTCCTTGTGTCCGTGCGCGTTTTCCTTCAGGTTTCACTGGCACATCCCCAATGACCCTCTGTGTGGTTATGTGTGTAAGTGGGGCCTGTGATAGGCTGGTGTCCCGTCCACAGCTGTTTAGGTAGATAGATAGGTTTATGTAGTGCTTTTCTAGACACACAAAGAACCACTTCATATCCCATCAATGTGCAACATCCACCTAAATAATGAAATGGCAGACATTTCGTACCAGTCCTCTCACCACACATCAGCTATTATGTGGTGAAGAGGTGAGAGTGATGGCCAAAGAAGGACAGGGGATGACTAGGAGGTCAGGATTGAGGAGACCATAATTGGCAATTTAGCCAGGACATCGATTGTTCAACCAGCTTTTTTCGAAGGATGCCCAGGGATCTTTTATGCCAAAAGAGAGTCAAGACTTTGGTTTTATGTTTCATCTGAAGGAGGGCACCATTGTCACACCTCAGTGTCCCTGTCACTGCATTGCAGGCATTGGGATTAACCCCTCTTCCAACAGCAACCCAAGCTTTTCCTAGATGGTCCACAAAATGATTAGCTTTAATTGGATTACCTTTTCTGAAGTGCTGGTGGTACGGCTGTTGGTTTCCTGCCTTGCAACCAGTGCTACGGAGAAAGGCTGTGCAAAGAATTAAGTGGGTATGTTATGTTAAAGTAAAGTACAGGGGGTATACAAAATAGGTAGAAGCTTTCTTTCTTTTAGCTTTCCTGTCACATACAGTCCGTGTCTTCAGCCTGCCCTTCTCTAACTGGGCTGTGGGTGAAGATTTAATGCCAGCGTTCACATTACTATAGTAGCAGAGGCATTTAGCTGTATCATAGCCCACTTCCACTCAACAGACTAATGCATCTCAGCTTTACTGTGCCAACTGACATTGCTGCCCTGAGAGTTAATGTATGCCTAGTGTGCTTAGTAATGATTGTCCGATAATTTTGGTTTAACTTGATCAGATATTGCAGAATTATAGATATTTTAGTCACACCTTGTATTAAAATGTTGTATTGAAAGTAAAATCATTTCACATCCACAACAAACATGGATCAGCAGAAAAAGACTCTTCAATGTCAAAGTGAAAACAGATCTTTGCCACGTAATCTAAATTATCTTCAAATACAAAACACAAAGTAATAAATAATAATCAAGTCTGTATGTAGTAAATGCACCTTTGACAGCCATGACAGCCTTGAGTTTGTGTGCACAGGTCTCTGTCACCTTTACACATCTGCACTCTTCCATTTTTCCCAATTGTTCTTTGCAAAGCTGCCGAGGCTCTGTCTGGATGGATGGTGATCATGGCTGAACAGACTTTTTCAAGTCTAACCACAAATTCTCAATTGGACTCTGACTCGGCCACTCCAGGATGTTAAACCATTTCTGTGTAACATTGGCTTTATGCTTGGTGTCATCGTGCTGGAAAACTAATCTTCCTCCAAGGTATCTTGCAGACTGCATTAAGTTTTCTCCAGGATTTCTCCTGCATTTGTCTGCATTCATTTTACCCTCTACTCTCACAAGCCTTTCAGGGCCTACAGCAGAGAAGCAAACCCAAAGCTGCCACCACCAAGTGTTTTGATGATGTGCAATATTTGGCTTATGCCAAACATAGTGTTTAGATATCCAAAAAGTTCAATAAAACCATAGACCCTTCTTCCAGCTAACTTAAGAGACCTTTCTTACAAGTTGAGATGTCATGCACATGTTTCCTCTTTGCCACTCGGGCACTGTAGCTTGTAACTCCTTCAGAGTTATCCTAGCCTCTTGGTGGCCTATCTCACTTGTCTTCTTTTTGCTTGACTGCTCAGTTTCTGTGTTTTTTTGGGCGGGTTTCCATATGTGCCATACTCTCCTTTTCTTAATGACTGATTTAGTTGGACTACAAGAGATATTCAGGGACTTAGATATTTCCTTGTCTCCATCCCTTGACTTTTCAGGCACCTTTTCACAGAGTTTCTCTGAATTTCCTTTTGTCTTCATTGTGTAGGTTAAGCCACTTTACTGACTCCAGATACATGTTGGCCTTAGACTACAAGCAATTGAAACCCCTTGACTACAAACATGTGACCTCCATTTAACCAATTATGGGACTTCTAAAACCAACTGGCTGCAGCAGAGCTGATTTAGGTGTGCTATGGTAATACTTATGAGATAATTTTTTTTGTGTTTTATAATTGTAACTAGGGCGTTCGCCCCCTGTTCGCTTTGCTCGCCAATCCCCCGGCCTGCGTTACGCACCAGCCACTTTGCGTCTCTGCCACTCGCGTTGTGAAGAGGGGGGCTGAACGCACCCCAAGGAGACGTGGTTGCTCCTCAGAAACCCCCTCTTAAACAGTGATACAATGGGAAAAAAATACAGTTGTTTTTTACCTCCTCTTTGCTCGATCAACTGCTGGCTTGCTGCTGCTGCTGCCGTGCCGTGCCATGTGATCTGCATCTCGGTGCAGCACTTTGAACGTTTTAAAAGCCTATAGAGCAGCTGTCTTTGTCATCTACTCATCTAATCTGTCTTTTATTTCCAGCCCCGGGCGTGGTTAAATGTCTTGGCACAAAGTCTCATCTCGCGGGACGTGAGTTCTTGATATTTTTTAGTTTATAATTTAAAAACGGAATAAGAATCTGAAAATCTAACAACATCACATTAAAGTTCATTAAAGAATGATACCAAACATATACTGTATATGCAGGTTTTAAAATAAGCCTGATGTAAAGCGTGACATAAAAGTCACATAAAACCGTTGCCTTTTAGGCTGAGGATTTTATAAATAGAGAGTAGATTAATTTAGACCGTTTTGCAGAGAACTATATTTTCTTTGAAATTAAAAGATCTTTTTCTGTAGATTAGTATGATCAGTATTAAACAAGCCAAATTAAATCCACTCTGATTCAATGTTGTACCACAATAAAAAGTAAAAAGCTTTTATAGGCCCAGTGTTCATAACAGACTACATATTAGAAATGTATTAAGGTGTACGAGATACAACCATTGATATACTTGTGAAGACTGACATCCTTTATAAGCAACCAACATCTTCTTCCAAGCTTTTAATTCTTGATCTTAAATAGCTTTGATTGACGTGTTTAGCAAACTATACATAAACACAGTGTCCTGGGAGGCAATTACATGAATGGGTATTTATTGATTTCTGTCAAAGCAGAAATTCATATTAGGAAATTTGAAATGCAGAATGAGAATATTGATCTTAAACAGTATGAATTGAAATAATGCTTTGAATTCAAATGTCCCATTGATTCTTGAGGGTACATTTCCATTTATTTCCTTCTCTTCAAGATACTGTATTCCCATATAAATATCTAAAACAATTTACCTCTAGTGGCAATTTAAAATTGTTTCTTTAGCTAAATATTAATTATGTACTGCATTATTTTGTCTAGGCTTAGGCATTTTTTGATACACAGTCAGGTCCATAAGTGTTTGGACAGTGACTTATTCATAATGTTGGCTCTGTATGCCACCACAATGGATATGAAACAAAGTAATCAAGATATGATTGAAGGGTAGACTTTCAACTTTTATTCAAGAGGTTTAACAAAAATATTGTATGAGCTGTTTAGAAAAGACAGACACTTTTATACATGGGCTCTCTATTGTCAGGATCTCAAAAGTATTTGGACAGACTAACAGTCATAAATATGATCATTTTCAATATTTAATTGAAAGTCCTTTACAGTCAAAGATAGTCTGAAGTCTGGAACCCATAACCTTCTCCAAGTGCTGAATTTTCACCTTAGTAATGCTTGGCCAGGCCTTTACTGTAGCTGTCTTCAGTTGCTGCTTGTTTGTAGGTCTTCAGCAAGTGAAATGCATGTCCAGTTGGGTTGAGGTCAATTGATCGACTTGGCCTTTGAAGAATATTTCACTGCTTTGCACTGAAAAACACTTCACTTGCGTTCACAGTATGTTTTGACTCATTGTCCATCTATACTATGAAGCATTGTCCTGTCAGTTTTCCAGCATTTGGTTGAATCTGAGCAGACAGTATAGACCTGTACACTTGAGAATTCATTCTTTTACTTTTGTCAGTAATCATATCATCAATAAATACTAGTGACCTTCTTCCATCGGCAGTCGGGCATGCTCATGCCATAACACTGCCTCTACTATATTTCAGATGATGTCCATATTCTTCTGATCATGAGCCATTTTTTCTCTTCTCCATACTCTTCTTTTTCCAACATTTGAAACATATTGATCTTAATTTCCTTTGCCCAAAGAAAATCATTCCAGAACTGGACAGGCTGTTAAAAAATGTTTTCTGACAAAGTCTGAACTGCCCTTCCTATTCTTGAGGTTCACCAGTGATTTGGTAAACTCTCTGTCTTTACTTTCATGAAGTCTTCTCTTGATAGTAGACTTTGGCAATGATAGGCCTACATCCTGAAGAGTGTTCTTGGTTTGGCTAAATGTTGTGAAGGGGTTCTTCTTCACCAAGGACAGAATTCTGCAATCATCCAGCATGGTTGTCTTCTGTGGTCTTCCAGACCTTCTGCTGTTACTGAGTTCACCAGTGTGTTCCTTCTTTTTGATGTGACCACTCCTGGTGTTTCTGCTGTCTTTCTAAAGGGTTTATTTTGTTTTATCAGCCTAATGATCACTTGTATTTACTTGCATGGACAGCTCTTTGGACCTCATTTTGAGAGTTCACAGTGACAGCTTCCAAATGCAAATTCCACAATTGGAATTAATTCCAGATATTTTACCGGTGTAATAGTTAATGAAATAATGAGGCAAGTGCTCCATCCTGGCAAAGGAACAGCTTGTCAGTCAAATGTCCCCAGGAAATGGGGGGCTATGCAGAAAAATGGCTGTCATTCCTAAACGGCTCATAAAATATTTTTGGTAAATACCTTAAATTAAAGCTGAAAGTCTACAATTCAGTAACATAAAGATTGTTTTATTTCAAATCCATTGTGGTGGTTTACAGAGCCAGAAATATAAATATTGTGTCATATCCAAATGCTTATGGACCTGACAGTATTTTATTTTAGTAATTGTTAGATATGCTTATTAAGAGCATAGTAAATGCTGAAGATTTTTACACACACACAAGAAGAGACAAAAGTAAAACACAATTCGCTGGTAGCAGGCTTTATAGTTTGTATTTATAACACGTTCATTCACATACTAGAAACGGATATAAACCCTCAACTTAAATAACAAGCATCACAAATCTTAAAGGGTTGCCTCAGTGCTTATATGACAAACCCAGAAACCTCGGTTCCAGTCTCCGCCTGGCCTCTGTGCTTTCTCTTTCTCGGTACCTCGATTTCCTCTCACTTTCTAATAACATGCAGGTAGTTTGATTTGCAACTGCAAATTGCTGTGAAGTGTGACAGTGTAGCTTGTGGAAAGAAATCTTAACACATTTTGGAAGTACATACTTTAATGGTTCTATAATGCTTACCAGAGGGCACAAGGAAAAAGTGGAAAAGCAGAATGATGACTGTCTTTAATAACATTGCCAGCCTTTCTAAGATGGTGTGTTTTAATAACACATTTGATACAGAAAGCTGTGTACCAATAACAGACTTGGCTGACTTAATCGCTTTGATTTTAAGCCACGTTATGATACCTTTTGTTACCACATTTTCAAAAGTAAGCCAGAGCTGGGACAAACCACCTTTTCTTTTCAACTGTCTGAAGTCATAAAGCTTCTTCTGAGCCTTCTTTAAGGCTATAATTACATGTGTGGACCACATTATTAGCATTTTCTAAATGTTTCCACAGTTGCCATTGCAAATTGAGATGTGTCCTCCAGCCCACTTCCTAAGGTCAATAAGCAACCCCTTTGTTTTGTTGGCATTGAGATAGACATTGTTAATTAAATAAGCACCACTTTAGCCCTTACCCTTTATGCCACTTCATCATCGGTAGTCATGCCATCCATAAACGGTGCCCACACATAGAGATGGAGGTGTTCCTGGCAAATCAAAATAACAAGACACAAGACTGAGGTCCCCTGATAATGAAAATGTCAACACATGGAAACATTTGTCACCAATGTCAATGAACAGAAATGTAAGACTCCTTAATTCACACACAGATCCTGTAGCTCAGTGACAAGACTAGGTGGCACTCAGTAGGGATACTTTGATTGTGTGAAACACAATGGAATCATAGCTACCACCTCAGCTGATAAGAATTATCCTGTACCTAATGTGAGGCGGTTGCCATTAATCACTCCTTACCCTCCTTCCTAGGGCACTTTCTTCCATGCTTCCCTTCTCTCACTGAGACAGAGCCTTAAGGTCCATTCCATCAGGGCTTAAATGGAAACCCCCTTCACTGTTGTTTCATCAATTAGCCCTTGACATCTCAGATGGGGTTTGACAGTTGAAACAGCATCTTATATCTGCCCCGTCAGTCCCTCTGCTCCAGTTACCACTCATTTCTGTCCACCTCTCTTCCAAATTCTGCCATCACTCATTCCTCTTAAGCCAAAACCACCAGATGACGTCACCCCCTGCTGGCTGAAGTTAGCTACCTGCAACCTGGACCACTAAACCTTACTCCAAAGTAATTTCCCTGAGAATCTCCTACAGCCCACTTCCACTGAGACGTTCCAGACACTCTATCCCTTCTGCTTGCACTCCCATATTTTACAAGCTTACACTTATGTGTTTCCTCAGTCCTCTCCTTCCATGGCACTGTAAATTCCAGAAGGAACATCTGTGTCTTAGCGTTGGACCACAGAACTTTTTCATAGGATAATGCACTTATTATGGTTGCTGTGCTAAAATATTTGGTTAGAGTAACAGCCACTTAAGCAAGTTCAAGTAACTCATCCATTTATTTCTAAACCCTGTCTTTCTAATAAAGAGCTACAGTTGCAGTAGACTATCCCATGGCAATCTGACCCTCAAGGGTGCCAGACCATTACAGGACACATTCATGTAGTCATATTTTGTATTTCCAGTGGCATCACATTACATTCTCTTCTATTACAGTGTTCTTACACTGCAGTGTAACTCAGCCCTGTTACTGTGTACTGTGTCATCCAAGTAATGGTACAGGTAAATACACATTCAGGAATAATTAAGAAAAAAAAAAAAAACCTTACACAAGAAATATAATACATGCATACATAATATATAAAATGTTCATCTACGTTTTAGTTAATTTTGTACTTACTCAGTGCTTATGACTAAATATGTCACACTTTTATTATATAATTCTCAGCAGTTGAGTAAAGGGTTGCCAGGAAAGGACGTCTATCTCCAAAGCATTAAGACATAAGACATCTGACAAACAAGACGAGAACTTTCAGCCTGTCCAACTCATCTGGTTAGCTAATAGCGCGGATGTCCTAATTTTTCTTTTTATAAAACACTAAGGCTTTTCCACATCGACTGCATAACTGAAGGCTTTGTTTCCGATTCCTGCAGTCCATTGTATGAAGACATCTTAAACGCACTTATGCTTAATTCCTCCTGATTTCTTGAAAGGACTGAACAGCCCTTTGTAGGCCCTCACACACACACACTCACTGATGTCATGCAAATGTGGTGTTACCAATTAAATATGTCCACACCTTTATTTATTAATTTACTACATCAGCTTTTTCCAATTCAGGGTTTGCATCATTTGGCACAATTCAGGAACCAACACTGTATCAGGATGCCAGTCCATCACTGGGTACCTTCACTGACATGCCCACATTCATTAATAGAAAGCTAGTGTATCATTCTCGTTCAGTGAAACATGTCTCTGGGAGAACATGGGCAGAAGATGACAACTGGGATGGAGGTTCAAGGCAGCAGCATTAACTGGTAACGCACAAATAAAGTGATTTTATTCTTCTAATGCAATTCTTCCTTTTTATGGACTCAAAACTCTGTACATTTTTACAAATTTGTTTGCAGTAAACTATGTGTGGCATTCAGAAAGAAATATATAGAAATGTGCAATATATGTGTATTTAATCTTACAGTTTTGGAGGTTCTTGCATTCTGGTGGCAATGTAAGCAAAAATAAAGCAGAATGCTCCAAGGTAAGTTTGCCTAACTCCATTGGCATTGTTAATTCAAATGAAAAAAAAATAATAATATGAAGAATACATTTTAAAAAAGTTGGAATTCAAATGCAGTTTACATCTCGATATCATAACAGACCCTGTCCCTTAGCAGTGGTGAGTACTGCTAGTTTTTCAAACAGCACTTCATTGATTTTTATTTTCCAATACAGAGGATTCATAAACACACACTGCAACTAATAAACCTTTTATTCTGTAGGGAATCGTGGAGATGGAATTACATGTTCAGTATATTGTCTTTAAAATGAAGTGTTTACTACGGTAGAATACTAGGCCCCAGTAAGAAGCAGTTTTATTTGAATTGAAGGGGATTCAAAAGGAGCAATAGTAACATTTTATAGCAGCTTTCATTAATACATCATTAGCAAGAATTATGCAATGTCTAAAATTAATTCATTTACATTTAAATATATACAAATATAACATTTTATTTTAACTTTCAGTAATACATCCTCACATCTTTACAAATCCTTTATCCATTAGTTGTAGATATTTTTGCAGTAGCTAATTTAAATTTGAAAATATTCATCTATTGTAAAAGTGTGTAATATGTATTAATGTAAGCATCCATCCATCCATCCATTATCCAACCCGCTATATTCATACTACAGGATTATGAGGGTCTGCTGGAGCCAATCCCAGCCAACACAGGGCGCAAGGCAGGAAACAAACCCTGGGCAGGGTGCCAGCCCACCGCAGTTAATGTAAGCAATGGAAATTATTATAGTGTTACTAGGACAGTTTATTATCAGGCAGTTTTGTCTATACACGAGAAATCATTTTATAGTATGCATGTGGATGCCAGAGATCCCAAAATAACTGCTCATGCACCGTTTCATGTTGCTGTAAAAATATGCTGAAATGTCACTACATCAAGAGTAATCATGTTTACTGTAAATACTGTTTTTCTACGAGTATTAGAGCACATTTGCTGTGTTGAGTTGGCTGCCCGATGAAATTGTAGGCATTTGGTGCATTCTTAAATACATATGAGGTGTCTTGTTGCCAGGCAACAGCCCACAGATGTAATAGCAACAACTATCACCCATCATTTAAAACAGGCTGCTCTTTATTTCGCTTTCCCCTTGAAACCCCGTAGCCTGCTAAAACACTGTCTGTGCTCTGCTGATGATGCTGGGGATTTTAGCACTCTGCTGTTGAGGCTTTGTTTTTAATTTCCAACATTCACTTCCATATCAGTGTTATATGTTTACACTTCCATGTTGGAACTTGTTACAGCACAGTATACCATATATAATATTAGTAAAAGGAAATATTTAATAATCAAGAAAAATGCAGGATTATTGGAGCTTACTGATGAAAAGCAGTGCAGTTTAAAAAAGTAAAGTGGGGTTTTATATTGAGACTAATGGATGCAAAAGCAATTTCTTTGAGATGATGATGATGTGTCACTTCTGTAAGACAACAGCCTTCCATTTTATGAACCTGCTTGATGATAAAGTACGGTCACTGGAAGTTAATCTTGGCCTCAGGCACAAGACTAATCTTCATAGCATTTAATTTTATTTATATTTATTTTGCTTTGGCACCTTATAATGTATATAAAAAGTCTACAGACCTCTGCCAAAATCACAGATTTAGTGTAATAAAAAATGAAACCAAGATAAATCCTGTCAGAAGTTATTTCATCTTTATTGCAAAATTGCAATCTATTTAAAGTTTAGTGAAAAAATTTTAAAAAATCATAAAAAAAAACTTGGTTGCATTAGTGTGCACCTTTAATAATCAAAGATATGGCTACGTTCAGAATCAACCAAATCACAATAAATCTCATCTCCAATCGTAGTTAGTATACATCTGGCATCAAATAAAGTGGCTCTGATTGAGCTCAGATGAACTTTGGCTCTTGCTGTAGGATTATTCAGATATCCTCTCGGTTTCAACACACTCCAAAAGCCATGGTCCACAAAGAACTTTCAAAACATGAATGGGATCTCATCACTGAAAGGTATCAATCAGGCTAGGAGTACAAAAAATTATTCAAAGCATTAAATATCCCATGGAGCCTAGTGAATACAGCCGACAACAGTGACTTTACCAAAATCAGGACATCCATCCAAGATTAATGAGAAGACAAGGAGAAAACTGGTCAGAGACCTACAGCAACATTAGAGGAGTTGCAAGATTTCCTCCCATGTAATGATTGTCCCCTACATGTCACAACAATCAGTCATATTCTACATATGTCTGGGTTTTTGGGTAGGGTAGCAAGATGAAAGCCTATTCTAACAAAGAAAAACATCCAAGCCAAGCTAAACGTTGCAAAAAATTATACCTGGTCTCCCACAACTATGTGGACAAATGTATTATGAGACCAAAATCAACTGTTTTGCTGTAATTCCAAAAGGTATACTTGGCGCAAAAGTAACAGAGCACATTGTCAAAAAAACATCATACCATGAGTGAAGCAGCATTATGCTTTGTGGCTTCTTTTCTTCAGCTGGAACTGGGGCTTTAGTGAAGGTGGATGGAATTGTGACTAGCTCCAAGTATCAGTTTGTTTTGGCACAAAACCTTCAAGCATTTGCTAGGAAGATGAAGATAAAGAAGAGCTTCACCTTTCAGCATGACAACGACCCAAAGCATACATCAAAATCAACAAAGCAATGACTTCATGAAAGGAGGATCAATGTTCTGGAATGGCCCAGACCTTAACCCAACTGAAAATCTGTGGGGTGACCTGAAGAGAGCTGTGCACAGGAGATGTCCTCTTAATTTGACACATCTGGAAAGGTTTTGCAAGGAGAAGTGGGCACAAATCACAAAATCCAGATGTGCCAAACTGATAGACTCTTACCCAAAAGACTGAATGCTGTAATAAAATCAAAAGTAATGGTTTAGGGGGTGTGCACACTACTACAACCAGGTTTTTGTATGATTTTATTTCTTTTTTTCACCAAACAGTTTCTGATTTGTTTTCACCTTCTTTGTATAGACAGGATTTTTCTTGGTTTCATTACTTTATCAAGCAGAACCTGCCATTTTGGTATGGGTGTGTGTGGACTTTTTATATTCACTGCATATTTATGACTGAAGACACACATTTTCTATTTGTTTTTCACATGATTTATTCTCAAAGGAAGTTTTACTTTGGTTTTGACTATTGCTTGTTCCTGAGTTTGAGACTGACCTTGACCTGGGCCTCATGCATAAACGGTGCGTACGCACAAAAATGTTACATACTCCCATTTCCACGCTCACATCGTGATATATAAAACCTAAACTTGCCGTAAAGCCACATACATTTTTATGCCAGCTAAATGCTTGGCATAAACAAGTTCTCCACTCAGTTTTGCAAACTGGTGGCACCCAGCGTCAAAGCAGTGCTTTTGTTCCAGTGTGGTTTCCCTTTCTTTTTTAGATCCACATCCCTGACACGGCTTTATCAAATACACTGAAATTAACCACATGTTGTTTATTAGTTTAATACATCTGATTGTAATTAACCTGTAACAATATAATGGTCCACGGAATGGCCAAACTATTCCAAATACCATAGCTGCTTTAGCGTTGTTCCTCTCAATGCACCACTCGGAGTATTTATCCCACTGTATCTGAGTGTGGAATCACAGATCTAAAGCAGTTGATCAGAAAGAGAATTATCGGTATACAGCATCTAGCACACGCTGCCTCAGCCATGCGTGCAGTCTATTGAACTGCTCTGAAACGGCAAACGCTTCAGTGCCTTTCCTGAACGGAACTCGCAGTTCAGAAATAGTTTCATCCCAAGGACTCTAAACACACTCAATCAGTCCATCAAGTGCTCCTTATAGAACGGTTTGTACTTACTGTATAAGTACAATTACCTCATTGTAAACTTGTGATACAGTTATAATATTGCACAACCTGAGCCACTTTATAAAGGGCGTATTTACATATGATGATGATATCATTTTTAAGATGAAATGCAGCAAAATATGTTTATTACATTATACAGATAAAATGTTAACATGATTTAAATAATCTATATTGTTAATAATTAAACATGTGAGTACACGGTGGCACAGCACTAGCGAGGATCTGGTGCCCTGTTTCAGACTGGGACTGGCGCGACCCTGGAAGGATAGATAGATGGAATAATTAAATATGTACTATGAAGACATTTCAATGTTCCTTACAGATGGCTTAATGTCTATTACAGAGCTGATTGTGTAGCGATTGGTTACTTGGAGAAAGAAAAGGAAGGACAGAAATTGGGGGTTAGTATGTTTGAAAGAGACAGCACTGCTGCAATAAATTATTTCATCGAAGGTCACGCACGGCACAACCGGCATCTTGCGGGAGGCAGGAACAATCTCTGGATGAGGCACCAGCTTGTCACTTTGCCATCGTGCCCCCATGTTTAATAACATGCTTTAACTTCTATCATCTTGAAAATGATATCAAGTATACATCTCAGTATTTAAATTATTCAGAGAGTTGTAATATCATGAATGTAATGGATTCTTTGTCCTGTCAGAGGCAGAGAAAGCCCGTTTAAGAAGCACGTAGTGATTCACACACACAGAGCACATAGAAGAACACATACAAAACAAAGCATTTAACGTGCTACTTTAGTTACAGTGGTATCTGGTTTATGATGTTCTATATTAATGACAAAATAAACTATGTGATTAAAGTGGACATTTCGAGATTAAAGTTGACATTTCAAGCTTTTTTCCCACTGTGTGCCTATTTTTTTTCTTTTCTCTGTACCCTAATAAGCTTTCATATGACACTCAGACAGTGTGCTACGACATGCCTTTTCACGGCAACTTTGACATCTGACAATTTTTTTTTTATTTTGTGCACTGTGCAACTTTGAACTTGAGCTTTCGAGTTTCGACACTCTATGTCACTCGATCAACTTCCTTTTGTTGTTTATACCACTGTTAAAACCAACAAATAATACTTTTTCCTTGCCCACTTGGTATTCACGGAAATTCTTCAATTTTCCCCCATGCTTTTGCCATTGCCATTTCACAGAACGCTGAGCTTAACGGCTGTTTATATTGATCTGCATATTCAAAGAGGTGTAATTCTGGGAGGAGTTTGGGACTAGTGGCAGGCGCGTGCACGTGCGTTACTTTTCATGCTGACCGGGATTTACGTAGCGGAAGAACATGGAAGTTGGCGAACGCACAGATTTATGCTTCTGGATTTTTTTGTGCGTTCGCACATTTCCACTTTTGTCTGTACACCATGTTTTAGTGTGAATTCTACGCATGCCATTATGCATGAGGCCCCTGGTCTTTTGATTTTTAGACCAACCAATTCTTCAGCATAAATTTTGCTCAGTCCTTTTTTCCTAACCTTGACTAATCTTTTACTGAAATCACTCAAATATAAAAGGTCAAATCGGATACAAGAACATTAGATTATTAGAAGAACTGTGATGTGAACAGGCCATTCAGTCCAACAAGCTCAACTATCCTATCCACCTAGATGGTACAAGATAACATCAAGTCGAGATTTGAAGCTCTGTAAAGTCCTGCTCTCTGCCTGAGTACTTGGTCATTTATTCTATGTGTCTATAGTTCTCTGCTTACAGAAGAACTTTTTAACATTTCTGCAAATTCTGCCCTTTACCATGTTTTTCAGATACATTTCGTGTAAATTACTATACTTTTGGACGTATGGATTTGCATCCATTATTGGCTGTAGAATTTCTAATATGACCGATCGTTTAACTCTTTCGATTCTATGTTGCATCGCTTCTCTGTGATCATAAATATAAACCTGACCTAATTGTGGTTTCTTTGAAATTAAACTTGTAGTAGCTCTGTCATATCACCTATGTCCATATATTCGATCTCTTTTCGCTGTTCTGTTATTTCACCGAGTAATAATTTCTGTTTGTCAGTGTTAATGTGATCTTTACTATCAGTTTTTTGAGACTTTCAAATTTTAGTACTTTCATAATCTCTAACCTGCTGTGCATGTGTATCGTGCCAGCGTTTTTGAACCTCTTTATGATGTCCTACTTTATCTTCTACTCTTTGTCTTTTCTTCTTCTACTGTTTGTCTTTTATTTCTGTTCCCCCGCTTGGACCTGTTAGGTTTTCAGTTCATCTCTGTGCACAAATTCTCGTCTCGCGGGATGTGAAATTATCTCTCTGAAAATGTCTTGTCTCGTCTCTCTAAGATTTTTTTTACACAATAGAGAGACAACAGGGATCTACTGTACTAATTGCTTTCATAATTTTAAACATTTCAGTCATGCCCCCTTTAATCTCCGTTTTCCTAAACTGAAAAGGTTCAACTCCTTTAGTCTCTCCTGATAGCTTATACCAATCAACCTAGTCGCTCCCCTCTTGAATTTCTCTAATGCTGTTACATCATTTTTTCGGTAATAAAGTTTGAACCATAAAGGGGAATAGTTTATCAGGATGTCCAGTTTTACACATCCAGCTAATTAATCATCGTGTCCCCTTAATTTCTAATTCATGCCTTGTGGATATGGGAGGAAAACTGGAGGACCTTGAGGAAATGCCATGGGGACATGGGTCATAATATCTAAACTGTACCTAGACGAGCTGCAGTCCTAGCGGTGGCCATGATCCGTAGAAGGACTGAGCTTCATAGCTCAAATCCCATGGCCCTCATGCAAACCGGGGTGCTGCCAGAAGGTATTACCTCTCTCCCGGTTCTTCCACTCTCCAGGCATCCCAGTGGGACAAGGTCCCTGGTCATCTGCCACAAGAGTAAACCCATAATTCTCTGTTACCACAATTATCTTAGGAGCAATACTGTGTCATTGGTAGTTAATGGTTATGCCAGGTAAAATATTATAAAAATCTGTTCTACAAGTAATGATATATTTTTATAACACAAGTCCTGGGTTTTCTACAGTAAAAAATAAAACTATCAGTTCTGTATTCAACAGGTCTAATTAGCACATGAGAACATTAACACAGTCTAGATGAGCACAGGCAATTCAGTTCAACAAAACTTGCCAGTTCTGTCCAGTTAATTTTTTTAAAATAACATTATGTCAAGTTTTGAAGGTCACTAAAGTTATATTGTCTGCCACACTACTTGGGAGCTTATTTCATGGGTCAATGGCCCTCTGTGTCAAAATGAAGTTATACAAATTATAAAACGTTCTCTAACCCACTTAATCCAGTTTAGGTCTCTGGGATGCTAAAGACTCTTCCAGCTGCACTGAATGCAAGGCAGGGAATATCCCTATACAGGCATAAGAACCCTGTGGGGTCCACTTATACTCACACACACACACACCCCTACACATACTGTATGATGACCAATCTCAGATTAACCTAACACTCATGTTTTTGTGGCTGTAGGAGAAACCCAAAACACCCTCCTTAAAAATAATCTGAGGCAGCCACAGGAAGAATGTGCAAACTCCACTCAGATAACTATCAAACACGGCTTTTGAACGCAGTATGCTGAATCCGACTCAGCGCACCACCATGACACCCAACCTGGATGCAGATTTCGGAACTTTTTTATTCCGTGATCTACTAGGGTGTTGTACCATGTTAGCCATTATGGATGTAGTGAGAAGTTAAGCAAAATGATGCATTTTATTGGCTAACTAGAAAGATTACAATATGCAAGCTTTCGAGGCAACTCAGGCCCAGAGCTAGAAACGTGTTGAATTCTGTTTCTTGAAGGGATGCTACTAAATGCTAAATTGTGTATTATTATGTTGTGTTCAGTTACAGGTAACTATTCATCTTTGTACTAATCTTGATTGTTTGTATTTATGATAGCACTGGTTGTCAGTTGTTGTGTTTTGTTCTTTTTTGTATTTTTGTAACAATGTCTGATATTTTTGGATTAACATTTTGCAAACAAATTTCCCTGTGGGATAGTAAAGTCTCCCTACCTACCTACCTGGAAACATGATCTGGAAAACACATAGTTATGTTTTGAAACAGGAAGTTCTATATTATTAAATCATTATGTGTTTTCTTAAAACCTACAAATGTTCTACTGTACATTTTGTTGAAACATAATCAAAATGAGCAGGTTTTTTTTTTAAATACGTCTTCTGTTTGTACGTCTTGTAATTTCTTGTAATTTGCTGTTACATTTAGCTTGTTGTATATTTTTGTTATTTGGATGTTCAACAAGAAATCCCCATTGGCTTAATTAGTAAAGCTAATCTTGCGTCTGAATACAGGGTATTGTCATATGCCCTGGGGCATGGAATTGTGACGAACGGGGCCCATCCGCAGCTTACATTTAGGAGGGGAATGTTAACAGGGATACACTTTACCTCAAAGAAGTTAACGTGTCACAAGACGGGCGTTAGCCCTGAGCGGTTAGTTTAATTCCTAGTTGTAAGGGTTTGTCTGTATGCCCTGAGTCAATCAATAAGGGTTTCCACCAAATATCTATAGGCATGCTTTTTGGAAAACTGGGGTAATGGGAGTGAAGGACCAGCATGCATTGTAGAATGGGCTGCTGGCTTCCTCTCTGGGTTGCCAGGATACCCTTTGGTCTCCCATTTTGAATTTGAGCTGGAATAAACAAATGTGTAATATGAATGAATGAATAAATAAATGTTAGTTTAATAGGTGACTCTGAATTTGCCTGAAAATTGTAGGTTAATCTTTGTCTGCCATGAACAGAAAACAGGCTGGATGGAAAGGACCTTTTAAAAAATATGATCAATTAGCCTAAATGCAGGTGATTTGTAAGGCTGTGTGGGTATCTGCTGACATTAATTGTGTCTGGAAGCAGTCAGAGATAAGGGATTCAATAGGGCCAGGTAAAATGAATCATTATTAAGAATCAATTGTGACAAATTAAGCATCGCACATATATATATATATATTTTTTAAGTTGATCACAATTTTTAATGTTTACAGTCTACTCCCCCTCATAAGGATTTTTTTTTCAAATAGTTAATACATATTGTGATGCATGTGGTGGAGAAAGCTGTGTTTTTGCTTTCTAGGAATGTGTTACTTACAAAGAAAACACATATTCTTACAAACCTAAATTAGAAAGAGGCAGTAGTATCAGCTGAAAGACATCTGCTTTAGGATACAAATCGTGTGTGTGTATCTTCTTATATAATACGCTACTGTGGCTGTCCATTTGTCTGTCCAGGATTTTAAATCACCTGAAGCTTCGCAAACCGTTTCACCTATTGACCTGAAATTTGGTACACATATACTACGTGACCTCTACTGTCCGCTTTTGGGATGATGATTTTTGTTACTATTTTTATTTTTATTTTATTTTATTGTAGGATCAACTGTCGGCAGCACACAGCAGGGCGGTCGTATGGCGCATGCGTACGGGCATCGTTCTCATCCCTACCACCATCGCCGTCACTTTCCCTACCTGTTTATATCTTAAATCATTCTTGAGGTAGATTAAAGACTTAAATGCCAGCTTAAGTGAAAAATTAAAGAAAACGGGTACTTTTCTATTGTCGATATATATATATATATATATATATATATATATATATATATATATATATATATATATATATATATATAGTATATATGTAAAAAGCCAAATTAACAAATAAAGATCTATCTATCTATCTATCTATCTATCTATCTATCTATCTATCTATC
>JANRMT010062853.1:1638995-1702037 GCA_026402145.1 Polypterus bichir lapradei | reverse complement strand
ATCTATCTATCTATCTATCTATCTATCTATCTATCTATCTATCTATCTATCTATCTATCTATCTATCAAGAGCAAAGTACCTAACGGTTGCGATGTTAGATGCATGAATCCATTGGGTTAGCACTAGCAAGCACTGGTGTTGCACTATAATATCATTATACAAATATATTAATGCATTTCATCATGAACATTGTGGAAGTTGACCCGGACACAGACAGGCAGATACGCTCATGTCACCCAACACACGTTTATTATTCATTACTATTTACAAAAGTCAGTGCTCATAACCCCACAGTCCCCAAAGTCCTGGCCACACAACACAATGCCTTTCCACTCTTCAGGCCGCCTCCTTGTCTTCCTCCCGACGTCGTCCAACTTCCACCCGACTTTTGTCCCCCTCTGAAGGGAGGCGGCCCCTTTAAATAAGCACCCGGATATACTTCAGGTGTGTTCCTGGCAATCTCCCACCGACACGCCCCAGTGTGCCGGAAGTGCCGGCTGTCTCCCCGGAAGCACTCCGTGTGTCCCTGTTCTTCTTCCCCCCCAGCACTTCCTGGTGTGGCGGAAGTGCTGAGGTCCAGGGTCTTCCAGGTATTGGGGTCCCCCAGCAGTAACCACGGGCCCCTACAGAGTCGAGCTTCCCAGCTCTTTACCCACAGCCCCCAGGGCGGTTGCCCCCTCGAGGTCTGCAGGAGGCACAAGCCCTCCTCCGGTCTTCTTGGGCGTCCCGGCTGGGTACCACCCCCATCCAGGTACCACAACATGATATAATATATAAAACCTTGGTATTTCAAATGTTCAAAAAATTGTCAGGTCATGATTTTAATGTGCCCTGTTTGTTGTCCGTTGTGACTGCAGTTGGCACAAGACGTAGGGGGTTTAAGAAACACTCGGTGATTAATGAATGGGTCTGGGAGAGCATAGATTGCAAAAGATTTAACGTGCTTCTGTACTTATGATGAATTTTGGGGAACCTTCATAAATTAAGGACGATTGATCATAAGCTCAAGTTTATAACATGTTTTCTAGTGTTATGATGCTTTCAGGAAATTCACTCTTGATCTATCGAAGCTGCATGAAGTACACAATCTACATGGTGTAAGGGCCCAAGAGGAAGGACAGGCAACCCGGCAGGATAGGAGGATGATTTCTTGCCTTGGCGGGAAGCTTCAGTTGAAGGACAGCGGGGGCTGAGACTTGACCTGGCCAGAACACCTTTACATTCTTCATCCTGGTATGGAGAGAAGGGTGATAATAGTAGACTGGGTGAACGTGGCTTCTAGAAACAGTTCATTCCTACACATGGCAGGTGGCAGTGTTCCTCCAGACTAAACCCAATTGAGACACCCACAGGCTGGCATGAGACATGAAGTCTAGGGGAGGGCTACCCTCGTTTCCGTCTGTCCCGGACATGCTCTGGGTGACCAATCCAGGGATAATGGAAGCACTCCTGGGTTCAGTTTAAAAGGAGCTCGGGAGGCAGCGGGTGATGCTCAACTGGAGGTGGAATGAGAGAAAATCTATTCATTGTGAAGTATTTTGCCATTATGCTTGTGTGGAAAACTGTTGGTGCAAACCTTGTATTTGATCGTAGAGTCATGTTGGGTAATAAGGTGTCTGTGGTTTTGGCTCTTTACAATGGATAAAAAGGTCAAACAACCAAATACCATGATAAGAGGTCATGCATGCAGTGTAAACTAATTTAATTAATTTTGTGATCTTGTTTCCATGATAAGCATTACTACAAAACAATACAAAAAGTAAGAATAAACTATATCTGGCACTGTAAGCATGATGATAATATGCAGCTCTGGTTAATAACTGCCACGCCACAGTGTACATAATGCAGAATTTACAACTATACCTGTTGAGAGCTCCACACCACAGACACAGTAAAGCACCACACAATGAAAGAATAAAATAAAGGATTTTTTATTCCTTTTCAAAGCACAACTCCAACTCTCCTTCCAATAACAAGCCGCAAATACAATTGTAGACACGGTAAGCCAATGAGTCATTCCTTCGTCCATCCATCAAGCTGAATGCAGCCTACTTCCTCCCAACTCTGACACTCGGAGCTATGCAAGCGAACCCGGAAGTACTTCTGGTGACGTTACATTGCCACTTGGAAGCACTTCTGAGTACAAGAAAGCCAGGGAGATCCTTCCCAGGCAGCGCCCTCTATCATCCCCCAGGGAACCCTACAGGACTGCATTTCCGGACTCCAACTCCCATGCTGCCCTGCAGGTATCCAGACTGGGACATTACATGAAGGATACTGCCACCTAGAATAGTGGGGGATGAATTGCTCCCCTGCTGGTTCCTGACGTCTTTGCATATGGGAATCATAAGGCATCCCAGCCTGGTATTGCCCCCACTTATTCCATCCTTCTGTTATGGAATCCCAGCTGGGTAAGGAATTCGCCTCTATCCTGAGCAGGATGCCCACTCATCCTCTGGGACATCTACAGTACATAAAAACTGTGAGATTAATGGCAAAGTGCAACTCCAAACCCAAACAAATCCAATACGTAGGAAGGCCACACACACAGGTATGACAAAAACACAAGTCTTACCTTTAAATTGTAAAAAATATAATAGAAGACCACTTTTCTCTGTGTACAAACTGCTCTCTGTCAGAAAGATGCAGTACCTCCAATGCTTCTTTAGACTCATGCATATTTACTAGTATTGACTCCAGGCGTGTATTATGGTCTGCTGCGTAATCCTTACAGGTATACACAACCGGCTATACTGACACTGCAACTAAAAGTGACTCAATTCTGACTTTTACTTCATATCCAATTTTTTTGTTCGAGTTTTCAAATTTATTTTGCAGACTATCATAATCCAATATGAGTTTGTAGAGACATCTGAACTCTGAATGTGCATCACAAAAGAAATTTGCCAGACAGATGCAACTTAATAGACCATATGGACAGCAACTGCTTGCTGGCTGCTGCACTACTTGTGTTGTTTTTAGCCTTCTTCCATGTATTCATCAGCTCAAGATGGCAAGGAAGAGAATTTATAAAGGAAAGATCATAGGTGCTGCCATGAGCACAATTATCACTACTTATTATGTCTGTCACTGCACTTTTTTTCCCTTGGCATGCTGAACTAACATTGTCATCTGTCTTGATTTTCACCTTAGAAATGGGATAGAACAAACAGTGGAGTCACATTAATTGGAGAAGGTACATCTTTTACAGTTCATTCCTGTTTGAGTAATCAAACGCAGGTCATATTCCAGACACATATGACTGTATCAGATTAAGTACAACACAAGAAAGGGGTGTACAGTACATCTGATCTGCAAAATTGAATTCTACTTGGTTTGTGCTGTTCAAACTTAAAGATTAGTTTTGTGTCACATATTTTTGTAATTTTTTATTTTGTTATTTTTAATTTATTTTTTAAAATTTTATTTGAAGAAAATTACATTCCATTCAATCAAGTCGAACAAAACAGAATGTGTGCTGTTTCTTTAAATGTACACACATTTCCTTTGTTCTGTGGGTGGGATGACACCACTCCTGAGACCTCTCTCTGGCTATTTAAGTCCAGCAGAAGAAGATCTCAAGCAGCGTTTCAGTGAAGTCGTTCTGTGGAGTCTTTTGTGAGTATTATTTTATTTCTTTTGTAGTTACTGTTTTTTGTTTAACTGTTTTCTGGTTTATATTTTCTTGGTTTATGTATTGGGACTTGGTTACCTGGCATTGCCTTTATAAGGCAACTCATTTTTGCTCGTTTTGTTTTTACATTTTCTGTTAATAAATTCTTCTTTGATAAAGACTCTTTGCTTTGAATTATCTTCTCAAGCTGGAGCTTTCACGGTTTCTCACTCTTGTGAGGCATTTTTGATATTTTGGTCAGGTAGAGCCTGTGGGTAGTGTGGGCAAATTGGTCGAGGGGTGAGCCTCTTCTGGGCCAGTGAAAGTCCTCATCTGCTTTAGCATAATTTTTAAAGGCCTCAACACTCATTTGTCGTGTTTGTGACTTCAGTTCACACCAACATCAATCATGTTACACGCTGAGGTGGGTAGTAATGAGTTACATTTACTCCGTTACATTTACTTGAGTAACTTTTTAAAAAAATTGTACTTCTAAGAGTAGTTTTACTGCACCATACGTTTTACTTTTACTTGAGTACATTTGTGAAGAAGAAATGCTACTCATACTCCGCTACATTGGGCAACACTCGACACGTTACTTTTTTCCATTTACACATTACACTATATTTTTGCCGGAGACAAGTCGCCAGTGGATCTACTGCATGACTGTTTAAGCAATCAGACGTAGCAACAATAATCACATGACTACGTTTCACTAATCAGACTTAGCAACAATAATCACACGACTCTATTTCACCAATCAGACATAGCCATGCAGTCACATGACTTCACACAAACTTCCTGCATCTGCAGCCTGTGAGAGACTTTTTAGTCATGCAGGGCTCCTGTTCACTGCTAAACGGTCACAGCTTCACTGCAAGAACCTTGAGAGCCAACGCCTGCTGAAGCTTAACCATCACGTCACTGAGTGAAGAACAAGCACGTTTTAACCAAACATACACAGACAGTCAAGGTAAAGTGAGACTTCTTGTATGTGCACAAGCTGCCTTGTGTTCTAACGTTATTTTCTATCAGCTGTGCTATTTGGAGGACAAGTGTGTGACGATGCTGGTACCCTACAGGCTCCCTCTTCCCACATGGGACTCTGCTGAACCCACACCGTTGATAGTTATGACCGAGATGAGCTGACATATGAGGATAATTCACTGATGAGGCCAGAGGATGGTGGAAAAAGTGCTCAAGTGCTTTTATTAAAAACCAGTCAAAACAAAATTAAAATAAACAAAAGTGTCAATGGTGCAGTGTTCTAAAAAAACAGTACATATATAAATCCATAAAAATCATTGAGAAAAGTAAGGATAAAAAAATCAATAAATAAATCCGTTAAAGATCCAAGGTTAAAATGCAGACTAACTCCTTCTGATCTCAGCCCACCTCCTTCTCATTCTCCTGGCTCACCCATTGCTTGCGTAGCCGGTGGAGACTCAGTAGCCACGAGCTCCTTTCGGCTGACCTCCATCTTGCCTGCCTCCAGTGCAGGTGCAGGTGCGACTCGCTCCAACTGCCTCATTAACTCCCCGTAGTCATGATATTGCGCCCACGGAGAGTGACACGGCTTTATGGATTTGAAACTGGCCTTTTTTTTTTGAAGCCGCGGACCTGCTACACCACAAAGTGAATGTACAATATTATACTGTCAGTGTACAGGTTATCTTGTCACTGTAAGTAGTTTGCACTGTTCAAACATACATGTTACCTACTGTAGGTATTGGCTTCAAAAGCTTTGTTGTGAAAGACTGAGATTTGGAACTTTGTGTTATTTGTGCATCTTTATTTTGTAAAGATGTTATTTATTTTTACTCATTTTTTTTATTTTATTATTTGGAAATAGCAGAATTTGCACATTATTTTATATTTTTGTCTGTCTTATTACAACATTTCTAAAAAAAAAATTATTTATTATGATCAAGCAGTTACTCAGTACTTGAGTAGTCTTTTCACCAAATAATTTTTTACTCTTTCTTGAGTAATTTTTTTGGATGACTACTTTTTACTTCTACTTGAGTAATATTATTTTGAAGTAACGCTACTCTTATTTGAGTACAATTTTTGGCTACTCTACCCACCTCTGGTTACACAACACACCTAGTCAGCCTTTTTTAACATGCCAATGTTAAGACATATTATACCTAATGCATTGTTCTCATTAACATCCTTATAATAAGGGTAATGGAAGGATTGTGGGATGGTTATCTTACTCAGGAATACTGATGACTGTTGAATACGAGGTGTGACAATTTAACTCCCGGAATGGCCACATAGTGTCACCCATGACGTAATAGTATCGAAATCACATAAGTATTCATGTTTGAACATGTTTGAACTAATACGTGCATAAATTGCAAGCTGACGGAGCCAGTTGTTATTTAGCTATTAAGAAGGTAATAGATATCTGCGTGTACAATTTGGCGTAAAAATGCGTGATCAAATTTTAGAGCAACATATTAATATTACATTTTGTTTGAAAATCAGCAAATGCACGACTGAAAGATTACAACTGTTGCAAGTGGAATAAGGCGAAGATGCTATAAAAAAGTCAAGTGTGTTTGAGTGGCATAAGCGGTTCAAAGATGGACAAGAAGATGTGACAGAGCATGCAATGTAAATCCCTGTGTTCACCGCACCCTAAAGAGAATGCATGTTGTGCTCACAGTTAAAGACCAAGAATTTATTGAACAGGGACAAACAATCAACCAACAGTGCTATTTAGAGGTACTGAAGAGATTACGAGATTCTGTTCAAAGAAAAAGACCCAAATTGTGGCCTGACAAGTGGATCATTCGTCATGACAATGTGCCAAGTCACACTGAGCTCACTGTAAGAGACTTTCTGGCCAAAAAAGTGATTACCCAATTAGATCATCCTGCCTATTCTCCTGGCTTAGTTCCCTATAATTTCTGGCTATTTCCAAAATTAAAAGCTGCACTGAAAGGATGAAGATTTTCTAATAATACTGATATCCAACAGAAAGTGAGACAGCTGCTCAATAGTATTCTGGAAAATGAGTTCCCGACCTGCTTCCAGAAATTGGAATGCCATTTAAGTCAGTATATAGATGCACAAGGGGAGTAGTTTGAAGCCGACAGCAGCCACTAGTATATACTTCCACATGTATATTTTTAAAGGTGCATTCCAGGAATTAAATTGTCACACCTCGTAGTTATGTCATGTAGTAGGTGTTGTAATACAGGGTACAAAACATAGTGAAAAGGTTGTGTGAGGCCTCCTAAAAGTCCCAGAAAACAGGGTCTACACCAGCCTGCCCAGATATGGCCTCTGATCAGTCCCCAGTTACCACCTACAGGCTTCTGCCTAAACAAACTCCAACAATGGGGAGGAAGCTGTAAAAGTTCAAAATACCAGATAGTCCCAATAAATATTAAAATGTCTTAATGGGGGTAGAGAGAAACCTTTGAACCACTGGCTTGTAGAGACAAGTCTCAGAAAGAATCTTTATATGCTGCTCAAAAATATTAAAGGATCTAGTCAGTTAAGTAGCAGAGGGGGTTGTTAATCAGTTTCAGCTGCTTTGGTGTTAATGAAATTAACAACAGGTGCACCAGAGGGGCAACAATGAGATGACCCCCAAAACAGGAATGGTTTAACAGGTGGAGGCCACTGACATTTTTCCCTCCTCATCTTTCCTGACTGTTTTTTCACTAGTTTTGCATTTGGCTACAGTCAGTGTCACTACTGGTAGCATGAGGCCATACCAGGACCCTACAGAGGTTGCACAGGTAGTCCAACTTCTCCAGGATGGCACATCAATACGTGCCATTGCCAGAAGGTTTGCTGTGTCTCCCAACACAGTCTCAAGGAATGGAGGAGTTCATTCCAGGAGATAGGCAGTTACTCTAGGAGAGTTGGATAGGGCTGTAGAAGATCCTTAACCCATCAGCATGACTGGTGTCTGCTCTTTTGGGCAAGGAGGAACAGGATGAGCACTGCCAGAGCCCTACAAAATGACTTCTAGCAGGCCACCAAACAATCAGAAACAGACTTCCTATAGTGAGCCCAGTGCTCACTGCCCGGCACCATGGAGCTCGATTGGCATTTTCCATAGAATACCAGAATTGGCAGGTCCACCACTGGTACCCTGTGCTTTTCACGGATGAGAGCAGGTTCACGCTGAGCACATGTGACAGACATGAAAGGGTCTGGAGAACATTATGCTGCCTGTAACATTGTTCAGCATGACCGGTTTAGTGGTGGGTCAGTGATGGTCTGGGGAGGCATATCCATGGAGGGATACACAGACATCTACAGGCTAGACAACAGCACCTTGACTGCCATTAGGTATCGGAATGAAATCCTTGGACCCACTGTCAGACCCTGTGCTGGTGCAGTAGGTCCTGGGTTCCTCCTAGTACACGACAATGCCCGGCCTCATGTGGAGATACTATGCAGGCAGATCCAGGAGAATGAAGGATTTGATACCACTGACTGGCCCCGAGGCTCACCTGACCTAAATCCATTAGAACACCTCTGGGTGTGACATTACGTTTCGGTCCATCTGATGCCACCAGGTTGCACCTCAGACTGTCCAGGAGCTCAGTGATGCCCTGGTCCAGATCTGGGAGGAGATCCCCTAGGACACCAACCGTCGTCTCATTAGGAGTATGCCCCAGCGTTGTCATGCATGCATACAAGCACGGGGGGGCCATACAAACTACTGAGTCCGATTTTGAGTTGCTTCAATGAAATTTTGGCAAAATGGACTAACCTGCCACATCATTTTTTCACTTTGATTTTCGGGGTCTCTTTGAGTTTAGACATCTGTAGGTTGATAATTTTCATTTCCATCAAACGATGTGGCATCCTTTCATTCCTAACACATTACCCAGTCCATATCAGTATAGATATCCAGCATGATTTCTTTCCCATTGAGATCTGATATGTATTTCAAAGTGTTCCTTTAATTTTTTGAGCAGTTTATAATGAATATACATAGCAAAAGAAAACAACACACCGAAAAATAACAAAAAGGCAAAAATAAAGTAAAAGAATTTGCCTTAAAAGGCAAACTAGAGTCAATCAACAATCAAAAAGCAAAACACAAAGACAGAAACAAAATAACTCCTCTAAATCAGAAAAACAAAAGCAATATTTACAGAAAATCTGCTCAAGCAACTCAGTGATCCAGTGATCCCCTACTGGATTGTGGTTTCTGACTGTAATTTATAGGCAGAGAGACGATCCAGCAGCAGTGATGTCAGGATGGCCCCGCCTCCTGGGGCTCTACCCACAAAGTACTTTAGAGAAACTTTACATAATTAACAAGTAATAAACAAAACTAAAAGAAACAATCATAATTTAAACATAACAAAGATAACTATGAAACAGCAAATAAATATAAGCCAGGGAATAAAAACCCTGGTGATAACACAAGAGTAGGAATGTTGCATAGGGCTGTAGGCTGCAGCCAGACCCTTCATGGAGTTTTCAGTGTGTAAATCATGTGACAGTGGTCTGTAATTTGATCTGTGGTCTGCTGATTGGCTGATCAGCAGGACTCCTGAATCGCAGAGTCCTGGCCAATTTATCCTTGCTGGCAACCCTAAAATTACGTTAAGTAGATTTAATAAATGGATGAATGGAGGCAAATTGTGTTGTTGTCTTAGCTTTTGGTATACTTGAATGTACTCAATTTATATTTTTTAAATTTACTTTAGTGTATGAGAACACTTCTTTTTAGAGCAAGTCAGAAAAAGGAGACACAGGCTTCTTCAATAGAAATAGCTACTTTACAGTCATTTACACTTATGTGCTAATCATCCGAAGGCTGCTTTAAAAATATGAATATATCAAGCCACATTTCTTTTTAGACAGTCTAGTCATGTACTGTAAACACAAATTATTTTTAGAAAAAAAAGGTCATACAGCTCAGCTTGAGCATTTCTGAATCAATAAAGTCAATGTGTAATGAGCAAGCAAAAATGTACTAAATTAAAATAAGGATCCAGTAAAGAAAGAAATAAGCTGTAACTGGATTTAATCAGGACCAGTAGCCACAAAGAACTTCAAGACTAAGGGCCATAGAAATTTATGAATTTAAATAATTATTAATATATGCTTTGAGCTTTAAACGGGTACAGCGAGCACACATTTTAATGTCTGTTTTTCTTACACTTCTATTATCTTCTCCTTCTTGGTGACCTTAGATGGCATTTATTGTCACTGTTAGTTTGGCCATTTCACTTTTCCCAGACTTGGGACAGGACCTTAGAATTTCTAGACACAGAGTTTTCACTGGTGAGAGACCCAGTGTCACGGTCAGCCAAATATCATATACAACACTGAGGGCTGGGTGGCCAATTGACGAGAATTTGGTTTGCCATTTAATTTATCAAAACCATTTATATTACAAGTTCAGACATCTAAAAATAAGTTCACGCTGTACAACATCCGCATGATCAGACCTTATCTGTCAGAGTATGCAGCACAACTTCTGGTCCAGGCTCTGGTCTTATTACATCTGGACTAATGCAACTCACTTCTGGCAGGAGTACCTGCATGTGCTATCAAGCTGCTGCAGATGATCCAGAATGCAGTGGCCCATCTTTATTTAACCAACCGAGATGGGCACATGTCACTCCTCTCTTCAGGACCCTACATTGGCTCCCTGTAGCAGCACACATTGAGTTCAAATCTCTGATGCTTGCCTACAAAACAGTCAGTGGGTCAGCACCTGAGTATATGAAGACACTGGTGAAGTGCTATACTCCTTCTCACCTACTCAGGTCTGCCAATGAACAGCATCTGGTGATGCCAAATGTGTGTGGTATCAAGTCTCAATCCAGACTCATTTTCTGTGTGGTTCCAAGTTGGTAGAACGAGCTGCCCACCTCCATCCGAACTGCTGACTTCCTCAATGTATTTAAGAAGCGATTGAAGACTCTTTTGTTCTGTGACTATCTGTGTATTTGATTGAAGGAAAAAACACAATGCTATGTGATCTTTTATACTTTTGGTTGTTTGTTGTTAAGTTAATTGCCTTATTTATTATAATTGTTTTGACTTGGTAGAGTAATATATTACTCTTACTTTCCCCTTTTCTATTATTAATATGTAGCCTTTGTCAAAAAACCTCAAATCTCACAGATTTACCGCTATTTATAAGATATTTTACCATATAACTTCTCCTCACCTTCCCTTCTACATTTATAACCTCCGCCAATTATATGTAGTAAAAGACAATCAGGAGTTAATAATATAATGTATTATTGATAATATTCATAAATAATAACAATGTACAAAGTACATTTGAATATTGGTGACCATACACCCTGATAAATGGTGATGTGTAGTGTCAGGCGGCACACAGACTTGTTAGTTACTTAAAATGTCTCTAGTTAAGGCATCATTTGTGGTCAGCTTTCTTCGGAACAGGCCGCATGCCCGTCTCAATATGGCTGCCGAGCTGTGCTCTTAATTGTGTTGTCTTTTTCAGTTCAGTGTGTGTGAGATGCTCCTTCATCAGTTTGGTAAGAAAGAGGGAAGATGAGGTAAGGCAAGCAAATGTATAGGTTTTCTGTCCAACCCTTAGAGCCAATAGGATGTCATGGTACTTAAAGGCTTTTGATACAAGCCAATTCCAAACAGCCATATTTCAGACCAATGGGGCAGAAAACACCTTCACACCTGCCCCCGTGAAGCTTGCCAGTTTGGCAGTCTGGCTTTCCTTTGGGGACTGACTGAGAGACTCCAGCAGAGAAACATTTGCCAAATTTGTTGAAGGCTGTTTCTCCAAACCTGTCATAAAATTACAATGGACTGGCTCTTAACAGGGGGTATGGGGTTCTTAACCATCAAACCATTGCTGTTCTTATCAATGATAGACATTAGTGTTACAAGTTACCAGGAAAGACATACAAATTATTTATCAACTTATCTACGAATGTAAGTTATTAGTTATTATATCTTTCACTTGCAGCAATCAACTTTTATCACCTCTCCTTCTACACTTGCTGAACAAACAGGCCCAAACTTAATGTTACTTAACTATGTTTACCTCTGGTGTAAGTCACTTTGGATAAAAGCATCTGCCAAGCAAATAAAGGTAAATGTAAACGTAAATACATTTTCAGATATCTCACAATAGCTTCACATCCATTTTCAGATATCTCAAATGAATTTCAAGATATCTTAAAATGGATAGGAAGACCCATTGAAAGAATATGATATTTTACAGGAAGCAATTTTGGGATACCTCCAAATCTATTTCAGATATCTAAAAATGCTTGCAAGGTCAATTTGAGATATTTCAAATGTATTTTGAGATATCTTGAAATGCACACAGTTATCTTGGGATATTTCAAAATATCTTAGAGATCCCTTGAAGTGCAGTTGAACATTGAATTTTATTGGCTTTGAAACTGGGACGATGGACACAAGTGATAGGAAGCCTTCTGTGATTTACTGTATGTGATCAGCAAACAGGCAAACAGAAGTAAGCCTGGTGCTGGGGCATGTAATAGACACTGAAGAAATGGTCAGAATCTGTGATGTGTGGCAGAACATTGTGTCCAGTGTCCATAAATGTAGCCTGAAGTCTGCACAATGATTTCTTCACAGAAAGGTAAACATCTGTTCTTTTTTTCCCCGCTTGATGCTGATACCAATTAAAGACAATAAAGCCAATGTCACACAGGGCAGCTTTATCTACGGCAAAAACCTTGAAGAGTCATTTTACAGGAAAGGAGATTCCTAAAATAGGTGGTAATAAGCTGTGATTAGTGTCAGAATTATTTGACTCCTTTTACTGTGTTTACACATACCATATATGGGGTGATGGGCGGCATGGTGGCACAGTGGGTAGCGCAGCTGCCTCGCAGTTAGAAGACCCAGGTTTGCTTCCCGGGTCCTCCCTGCATGGAGTGTGCATGTTCTCCCCATGCCTGTGTGGGTTTCCTCCGGGTGCTCCGGTTTCCTCCCACAGTCCAAAGACATGTAGGTTAGGTGCATTGGGCGATTCTAAATTGTCCCTAGTGTGTGCTTGGTGTGTGGGTGTGTGTGTGCCTTGTGGTGGGCTGGCACCCTGCCCAGGGTTTGTTTCCTGCCTTGCGCCCTTCTCTTCTGGCACCACCACTCCTCCCAGGCAACCTCGTTCTCTTCCTCCCGATTCTGGCTCCTGAGTGGTGGATGCTGGCCCTTTTTAAAACCCACCCAGAAGTGCTCCAGGTGCTTGATCAGTTGGTGCTAATTGCACTTCCGGGTGGGGCTGTAGAGGTGTCCAGGTTGGTTCCGGGATCCATGCAGCCCCCACGGCGGCCACCCCAGATCCCCACAGGGTTGGGGAGAACTCCAACTCCCATGAAACCCTGCAGGAAACTGAGGCACCATCGTGAACCAGGGAGGCTGTTACCAAGCGTCCCAGGGGAGATACTAAGGAGCCCATGGCTGCTCCCCTGGAACATAAGTAGAAGCGGCGTTCCGGCCAGGCATGGGACCCGGCCGCCCACCACAATGTATATGGAAGTCAATATATTTTGAACAAACTATCTCCAATAAATATTGCACAATGAAAATAATTGTTTTGCATTTTTTGTACACATGTACATACATTTTTAACTGCTTAATTCACATCTTTATGTGATGTAGCAGGGCAAGTGATGAGGCAGGGCAAAAGTCAAATGCTTGAAGTACCAATGGGACAAAACTCTGTTTAATTCCAACCAAAGACAAATAAAAGAGGATGTGCTTTTATGTGTTCTTTGGGATCGACAATTCCCTTTAGCTATCGTTCAACAGCACGTTGTAGTCTCGGTCTGCACGTTGTCACAGTCAGCTCCAAAATGAGACGCCACCTTCTGAGGGGCATCTTCCTTTTGTTATGGACAGACCGGAAGAGATGGGGCTTCCTTGGCTACGTTACCCTCAAGGGTTTCTTGAGACTGTGATGGAAAAAGGAGACAAGACTCTTAGCAACAGCGCCCTCACTCCTCCTGGGGTGGTACTACTTACTTTAGGTGAGCCAAGAAGGTGACCCTCTGGCATGCATGTGTGACGGTGGGGAAAGCTATTTGATGCACTCATCAGATTTAAATTTCCAATACAAATACCGTAGGGATATAAGAAAAGTATTGTGACAGGGTCAAAATTCTGACTTTGGGTTTTCAGTGGTATTACATGTTTTAGGCTTCCCTGAATATGAGCTGTACACATTCAGAGTGATGCCTGAGTGTGTGCCTGTGTGTCAATATGTGTGTCACAAGATAAATGAAATGTGGTAGAGTTATTAGCACACAAGTATGCCAGTACCGTACTGTTTTTGAGCAAAGTTGCTCCAGACATTTTTGCTCTACAGACATGGTGATTTTGTAAATTAACACACATTTGCACATTTGTACAGTGGATTCAGAAAATATTTAGACTCCTTCACTGTCTGCACATTTTATTGTGTCGTGGATTTACAGATAAACCAACTTTGCTTCTCATCTGTGAAGGGTTGAAATCTAAGTAATAGATGTTAATGTTTGCAGTGCACAATCTGTTGGAATGTATTTTGTAACGCATGTAGTAATAAAATGCATCATGTGTGTCATTCCAACAGTTGGTGCATCACAAACATTTGTAGTAATCCATTACTACAAATGCTTGTGATGCAACATCTGTTGTAATGACAAATGCAATTCATATGTCTCCATTATAAGTTAATGTTTGTGATGTGCCATCTGTTAGAAAGACAGAGGAATAACAACCAGACAGACACACAGGTACACAGGCACACAGACACATATCCTTTTATTAAGGTGGATTTGCCATTGAGAGTGAGCTGGCACACTGTATCTTGGTGTGGCATATCAGCTGCTCAGTAGCAGACTCTTCAGAGACTTATAAATGCACCACAGAAGATTATCGGCTATCCATCACTCTCTCTAGAGAACGTTTTCTGTGTGATACTAATATCTCAAAAGATTTTTCACAGCCTGGTCATTATTTATTTAAATGGCTGCCTTTGGACAGGCATTACAGCTCAATGAAAACTCAAACTGATAGAATTAAAAACTGTTTTTTAAGGGCTATATGCAAGTTAAATTTTATATCTAGTGTCATTCAACATTCTAAATTCTGCATAGGAATATAAATGATATTACACTATATATCTAAACTTGAATTTATTTACTGCGGCTGTTGTGGTTGTGTGTTTGAATTTGCATTGGTCAGGAGTATCATCTCCCAAGTTTCATTGTGTGTGCAATGACAATAAAGGCTTTGAATTGAATTGAATTGTATTTTTTCCCATCAATCTACACTCAAAAGCCCACAATGACAAAGGGAAAACATGATTTCAGAAAGGTCTGCAAATGTATTAAAAATCAATAACGGAAATCTCTCACTCCTAGAAGTATTCAGATGATTTGCTGTGGCACTCCAAATTGTGGTCAGGATTAGCTGGTTTACTTTAATTGTGCTTGATGTGTCCAGAACGTGACTGAAGCCCACCTGTGGTAAACTGAATTGACTGGACAGCATTTACAAAGGCACACGCCTGTGTATAGAAGGTCCCACAATTCACACCGCTTGCCAGGACAAAAACAAAGTTATGAAATCCAAAAAGTCCTATAGACTTCTGTGATAAAATTGTGGATGGATGGATATATGGAGTGTGTGTGTGTCTATATATATATATATATATATATATATATATATATATATATACTGTCACGCACGCGCGAGTAGGAGATTGTGGACGGACCCTAGCACGCTTCGGAAGGGATTCGCCGGCAGGGAGTGGCGGGGTACTAACCTTTCTCCTTTGCTTTTTTACAGAACAAAAGACGCTCCGCCATCATAAGCCCGCAGTACGTTACTTCCGCCCTTCCTCCGCCATTGTTCCTGACGTCATCGATCCCATCTTCCCTCACGCTTCCTTCCCAGCATTCCTCCACTTCCGGCTCCTCCTTTATAAAATGGCCGCCGACGCCAATAACGGCGTCGCGCATATGAACAATTTATGTTTATATATTTTGACCTGATTTTTGAAATTTGTTTACAGTATACGGGGCCGGAAACCCCAAACCTTAACGCTGTGTCTTTCTCTTATTTTACAATATATATATATACGTATATATATATATATATATATATAGTGACAGATTGAGGGTGCTGTCGTCCCCTTGAACCCTCAGACTAGATGCCAGACACCAGAGAAAAGTCCAATTATTATTTATTCGGACAATATTACAGTGCAAAAGCACCCTCCACTCCACAATACTCATATAAATCCACAATACACAATAATCAATAAATCCTCCACTCCCAGACGCGTTGCCACCCTGCCACCCAGCTCAGCTCATCGTCTTGGATCTTTCACAGTCTTTTATAGTTCATGACCTGGAAGTGCTTCTGAACCTGCAGTCCATGTGACTTCCTAGCACTTCTGGGTCAGATCAAAAGTCTTCTTTTCATCCTGGAAGTGCGTCATTTCTTCTGTCGCTGTAATTAAGACGTACTTCCGGGTTAGAGGCAAAACTCTCATTGCTCCTCCCTGCAGCGCCTTCTAGAGGCCTCTGTGGTATCCAGCAGGGCTGTGGATGAAAACTCGAATGTCCATAATTCCCTGCTGGCATTCAGGGCACCTCCATGCTGCAGGGAGGGCTCCACCTGGCGGCCTGGGGGATGACTGACCGGCCATAGTCATATATATATATATATATATATATATATATATATATACTGTATATGTTGTGATAAAAGACGCTATATTGTGCCTGACCCAGTACAGACTGACCCAGAGGCACGTTTAAAAGCACACAGACTTTATTTTTCTTCAGCTGGAGATAATGGAAAAGGTGAAGAAACACGTCTAAAGCTTTAAGTCAATAATTGTGAAATGGAAAAAGTTTCAAACCACTAGGATTCTTCCTAGAGTTGGCTGTATGACCAAACTTAGTAACCAGGCAAGAAGAGACTTGGTCATAGAGGTGACCAAGAACCCAATGGTCAGTCTAACAGAGCTTCAGAAGTCCTCTGCTGAAATGGGAGAAACTGTTAGAAGAACAACCGTCTTAGCAGCCCTCCGTCAATTAGATGTTTGTGGTAGAGTGTCTAGATGGAAACCACTCTTGAGTAAATGGCATATGACAGCATTTAAAGGTCTCTGGGTATGTGAGGAAAAAGATTATCTTGTCTGATGAGACATAAATTGAACTCTTTGGGCCAAACTTCAAGCATTATATCTAGCGAAGACCACATGCTGTTTATCATCTGCCTAATACCAGCCCTGTGGTGAAGCATGGTGGTGGCAACATCATGCTTTGGGGGTGCTTTTCAGTGGCTGGGACAAAAAGGATGAATGCAGCCAAATGTAGAAAGGCAAGAAGAAAACCTTTTTTAGGGTTCACATGACCTCGGACTAGTGCAAAAGTGACCTGAAGCATACAGCAAAGACAATGCTGCAATGGCTTTTAGATAAGTCCTTGTGTGACCCAGCTTAAGGCCATACATGAACCTCATAAACATCTGTGAAGAGACCTGAAGATGGCAGTTTACAGAGGCTTCCCATCCAGTCTAACGTAACTTGAAGGGATCTGCCAGAAAGAATCGGATAAAAATGCCTAGATACAGGTCTGCAGAGCTTGTAGAGCCTTACCTAAGAAGAATTCATGCTTTTATTGTAGTACCGAATTAAGGGTCGGAATACTTACATGCATGATATGTTTCAGTCCTTGGTTTAATTAAATTTGCAAATATTTCTGAAAACATGTTTTCATTTTATTATTATAGATTAATGAGTGTAGATTGATGGGCAAAAATGTCAATTTTATCCATTTAAAATTAAAGGTCCAACACATAAAAGTGTGTGGAATGTGAAGGGATCTGAATACTTTATAAATCCACTGTATTTTACAGCTAAACACTCAGCTTTGTGAAAAGAAAGTCATGTCAGGTTTGTGTAATGTGGTTAAGCTAAACATGCAGGGTCAACTTGGTACCATTCAACTTTTAATGGGCCAGTGGAAGGATCAGTACGGACCATTAAGGAACGATTACAGAAGAAAAGTGTTGTCTGAACTGGATTGCATCATTGCACTGAAAGATTTTTTTTATCCATTCATTTCCTGAAACCCATCAATTTCAATACAGGATTATGAGGTTGATGCCCACAGCTCTGGGTGAAGGGCAGGGTTCAAGCCTAGCAGAATACCAGTCTGCAATCAAACTTGCATTAAGGGCCGTGTTCGCTCAAACAGAGCTAGTTTTGCTTTGCCTATACACCTAGCCCACCTTTGGGACATTGGAGGAAATCGGAGTGTCTTGTGTCATACAATTCACCTCATCCCAGTCTCAAACCATCGTGGAGTACTTGAAGGCTCCACACACACAGTAACCGGACTGAGGTTTGAAGTGAGTGCTCTGGAGCTCGGAGGCTGAATTACTAACGACTCCAGCATATATTTTAAAAGTAACCTTACAAGTCTTGTTTATTGTGGAAAGCACGATAGGTGTGAAAAATGTTTACTATATGGCCTTGTCTCTGATGTTTTATCCTAAATAAAGGTAATTGAGGGAAATGTTTTCTTTGGAACAAGAAACAATAGGAAGAATGTCTACATCCTTGGTACTAAACACAGAAGTTTAGAGTGAAAGGGCAAGCATACTTATGACCAAATACTACACATGAAATTAATTTTTATATAATTTTCAATCAGTGAAGTGAATCAGTGATTTTCTTTTAGGGTGTTTTAGTCAAACTGTGTTACATGATTCCGTGCTTTAGTCTTTGGTCAAATTACATGGAAAGTACAAGCTGGATGACATCAATTTACACGCTTTCCTTTCTATCCTTTAACTTCACAATTATTTTTTGATTTTTCTAGTGTAATATAATATGGTCACATCTGAACTTCATTTATCATAGTATGAAATAAGTGGAACCGAAGAGGTTGGTGTTCCAAAGGGAATATCCAAGTTTTAATAGCTTCATTTTAGTTTAATTCTGATATTCTGTATATGCACTTAGTTATCATTATCATTCATGGTGGTTTGGGAATCCATACTAACCCCTACTTTCTCTGCTGTTCTTTTTCCGTATCACCTGATCAAAGCACCGTGATGTCCCTACATTGATGGATTAAAGGTCAGAAGTCCACATGACCATCATCATCAAGTTCTTCCATGTGAAGCCTGAATACCATGAGAACTGATTGAGGCCATTTATGTTAGGTAGAATGCCTAGAGGGGGCTGGGTGGTCTCGTGACCTTGGAACCCCCCACAGATTTTATTTTTTTCAAGTTTTTTTTTTTTGTTTGTTTTTTCTGTCCAGCCTGACCATCGGACCTTATTTTTATTCTATGTTAATTAGTATTTCCTAATTTTATGTTTATATTTTGTCTTTTATCTCTTTCTTCATCATGTAAGGCACTTTGAGCTACATCTTTTGTATGAAAATGTGCTATATAAATAAATGTTGCTGTTGTTGTAGGTATAAAAACTGATGCATGCAACAGCACACCCTGAGTGACGAATACAACACTGAATACAGCAGTGATCTTCAAGGTGGTCCTTTGAGCCTACAAGGGTGCGCCTGCAGTCTTTCGGTGATCCTGTGGTTATGTGTGAGAGTGGAGGGCTGGGTAGAGTCAGACAGGGGTTAGTGATCTTCCTTCAGGTCAATAAGGTTGTAGGCAAAGACATAGCTTCCCTTGTTTCCTCCGACATCCCTTCTTGTGAAGGAATCACTTACCTTAGCCTCTGCAGGCACAACTAAAAGAATATATGGGTTACTTCTTAAGAGTAAATTTCGCACAAACATTAGGATGGTTTTCTGCACAAAGAGAACCACAGACACTTGGAATGAGTTACCAAGTAGTGTGGAAGATAGTAGGACTTTAGGGACTTTCATAATTAAAGACTTGATGTTACATTAGAAGAATTAAGTGAATAGGACTGGCGAGCTTTGTTGGTCTGAATGGCCTGTTCTTGTCTAGATTATTCCAATGCTCTAATGTACATAAATATATTCCTGTGTAGCTTAACAAGTGACATATAATTAGTAACCACTACTGCTTTAATAATATCAGTGAGCAAAATTTCTGAAAACCATAAGGCTGTAAGTAATAACAATGAATGACATATTCTACAGGCCAATTTAAAAGAAAATGATCAGCAGGAGCATATACATGCAGCGGCATGGCACAATCTAACAGGCTGACATAGCGAGGCTGTGACCTGTTAATATGGTGCCAACTTCTGCAGCAAAAGATGAGTGCTAAGAGATGGCGACAGACACTTTGGAGAGCTATTAAAAGGATCTTTAATGTGACAAGTTATATCATAGGCTTCAATGTGTTTCTTGTAGTTGGTGCTCTGTGACATGTTTGCCATTTCATTGATGCCATCTGGTGGACATACGATTTACTGTGTGATGCATTAGTCACAAAATCTGAAATATGTGAATTATTCAGTACAACATTGTATACTTGTAGGAAGAAAAGATGCCTCCACAATGTAAAAATTTATTTAACTAGTCCAACTATATAGCAATAAATAAGAAGGTGATTTTTCCATTTTATTATTCTTTGGCTTTTAACGGAGTTGTTTTTTTTTTTTCCAAGTAGTCAATCATTCTGAATGGCCTGAGTGTTACAGATGCTGATGTTTAACATTGAGATGCAAGGCAATATTTATAGCAATCACTTTTTAAAATCTTTTTAGTGTAGTGGATTGAGAAAGTATTCAGAATCCTTCATTGTGCACATGTTATGGTAACCCCAAATCAGAAAAAGCTGTGACTATGGAAAGTGCAAAAAATAAAACAAAAAACAATGCAGTGATTCATAAATTTACTTTGATTTTTATTTCATTGCAGATAGTATGAACCTAAGGGCTCATTTATACATCACGCTCAGAATGCATACGCACCTGCATCAAGGCTGCCACGTATTGCCAGCGTTCATTTGACGCATCCTCTAAACAGGTCCTCAGAAATTAACACGACGCGTGCAAAAAGTCAGGGGGCACAGCGTGCTAAAAGTTGGAATGTGACGTCAGAGTCTCTGGTTACTATCTACATGTGACAGAAAGCTGCTTTGAGGATCCTCTGGGATCGATGTGTGCGCTTCGATGTTTGATGAATGGTTCGATGTGGTGAATCAAAATGCCGACATACAGATGCATTCGTGGTGCTTTTATATTCAAGCGCCGTATATTCTCGATCGTAATGACACGATACATTTTAGAAGTCTCACATACCATCTTTTGTGCCGTCTTTTTTTCCTGACCTGACAGTAGCAGCAAACAGCAATAGATCACCACACTGAGCACATTAAATGTATGATATTCCAACTCTCTGCACATTTAGAATCCTTAGATTTATACTTGATATCACTTTCATGATGAAATGCATTAAAGTATGTATGATGCATTTTACAGATAAATCGGTAATTTCGTTTAAATAATGAATGCTGTTAATAATCACACACGGGGGTGACATGGTGGTGGAGCGTTAGCGCTGCTGTCTTGCAGGGAGTCATGTCGCTGGTATTCTCTGCCTGGAATTCTCATGTTTTCCTAATGGGTTTCCACAGTGTGCTCTGGTTTCCTTCCAAATATATGCAGATTTGGTGCCACTAAAATGACGCTAGTGTATGCGAGTGCTTGTATTCACCTTGCGATGAGCTGATGCCCCGTCCAAGGATTGTTTCTGCCTCGTGCCCAATGCTTGCTGTAATGGACACATCCCTGGATTGATGGATTTAATCATTAAACATCCTTTTCAGAGATATTGCGGTAAGGTGTCATCGGAATTTAATGGGCGTTTGAGGCAATTCACAACACAGCGAAGCCAAACCTGTTCTCACCGTGATGAATATCTCGCACTGCCACCTGCTGGATTCCTACAGATTTCTGTAAAGTACGCGCGCAGGTTTAAACAGTACAACGCTTACGTAGCAGGAGCGTCTGCTGGAGCATGTGTCACATTGTGTGAAGTATAAAACCAGCCTAAGATATTTCACATTTTGTCTGGTTATCCTCATTTCATTTATTAATTTACAATCATTCCTGCATTTCAGGCCTGCTACACATTCTAAAATAAGAGATGGTGCAAATTAGGACCATTAGTGAGGTAAAATAATGAAAGGATGATTTGATTTCCAACAAGTGACTCTAGTCATAATTTGGCACAAAAGGCTGAGTCTTTAAGGAGCAAAGACGGGTAGAGGATCTCCATTATGTCAACATACAGCCGAGACAATCTAATGGAGCCTGAGAGGATCTGCCAGAAAGAAGGGATAAAATGCCAGGTGTGCAAAGCTTATAGAGACCAAACCAAGAAGGGATTTTACAAAGTACTGAATTAAGGGTCTGAATACTTATATGGATAAGAGGTTTCAGTTTATAGAAAATGTGCAGTCCTTTCTTGAAAACATTTTTTCACTTTGTCATGGTTTATTGAATGTAGATTGATGGGTATAAATGGCACGTTTATTCATCCATCCATCCATTATCCAACCTGCTATATCCTAACTACAGGGTCACGGGGGTCTGCTGGAGCCAATCCCAGCCAACACAGGGCACAAGGCAGGAAACAAAACCCGGGCAGGGCACCAGCCTACCGCAGGACATACACACACACACACACCAACCACAAACTCAGAACAATTTAGGATCGCCAACGCACCTAACCTGCATGTCTTTGGATTGTGGGAGGAAACCGGAGAACCCGGAGGAAACACATTTTTTCATTTAAAATTAAATCTATCACACAATAAAGTGTGCAGACAGTGAAGGAGTCTGAATTCTTTTTATATATTGGCTGTAGAAATTTTCTGCAATGGGCTGCTGCTCTGTTCGGAATCGGTTTCTTTGTTGCGCTCACTGTTTACAGAGTAGAGTCTTGTCAGTCAGTTACCTTGAATTAGATTAAGTAAGTTAAATGTGCTAGGTTATTTTGCACCCTAGGCCAGGCTTATTAGTGTGCCAACCGACTGTTCAGTAGTTGACTCGTGTGGCCGGGTTTTTCCCCCTTATGATCTGTGCACTTGGAAAATACCTAATTCCCCTTAATGGTGGCACCGGCCCTGGTTATGCCATGTTATTTTGTGTTGTGCTGTGTAGCTTTCCTTCAGGAACCTCATGGCTAGCAGCATGTGAGGTGCCAATTCATATTATATTACAAGCTGTCACTGTTGTCACTTTTTAATATACCACAGAAACTTTAAAAGGCAGATGATAATAATATTTTGAGTAATCTGCACAACAGTTTGTTTGGATGAGTCTAAAAATGATTTCAGTAATTCCAAATTGTCATATCAGTTGTACGGTTTCATATAGTAGATCAAACGTCATTGTAGTGATCACACAAAATTCTGGTTACAGAACTAATTTCACAAACTTGTCATTGAAGATGATAAAATAAAATATCAGCAAAGCACATGACAGGTGGAAATGTATTCCATATCAACTGATTTACCCTATTAGGTTCATCAATAATGCAGAAAAATCAAATCTCCCACCAGTTATTAAAAATCAACTCTACCAGCGGTTCTTTGTCAGGAAGTTATCATGAATTCAAGAACTTCCTAAAAGACTCCGGGTTTTTACTCAGTGATCCGTTCCAGCAGTGAATTTCACAAGTCAAGGCATTCATTTCTAGAAGCAGCTGCATCTGATTTCTTCCCTACAATCTGCTTTTGTTCAGCTTTACCGTGTTTTCTTTGTGTAACTCCTTGTTTTTAAAATAAAAAGCTTATCTTGCTTGTATCAATGAAAAACAGAGGTATGTTTCGTTTTGAACTCGCCTCTTTTTTCTTTTTTCATTCCTTTCCATTTTTAGTTCTGAACAGGAATTGATGATACTGCTTCAGTTTTAACAGTTTCAAGGGAATCAGCAGTGCCTTTTGTATTGTGCTTTTGACAAAATTTCACCCGGTTTCCTCATGTGCTCTGTAACTTCACCATGAAACTCATTGATCTGTTCATGATTATTTCATTATTAGATGTTAGTATCCCTGGCAGCCAGGTGGTGTAGTGGTTAACGCTACTGCCTCACACCTACAAAATGCTCAGATCAAGTCCCAACTTCCTCCTGTGTATGTGGTGTTTGCGTGTTCTCCCTCTGTGTCTGGCAACTTTGGCTTTCCTCCCATATCCCAAACATGACATGTATGTCATGTCAGAACATTAGAACAATCTAGACAAGAACAGGCCATTCAACCCAGCAAAGCTCACCAGTCCTATCCATTAATTCTTCTACAAAAACACCAGGTCTAGTTTTGAAAATCCATAAAGTCTTACTGTCTACCACACTACTTGGAAGCTTATTCCAAGTGTCTATGGTTCTTTGTATAAAGAAAAACTTCCCAATGTTTGTGTCAAATTTACCCTTAGCAAGTTTCCAACTGTGTCCCTGTGTTCTTGATGAACTCATTTTAAAATAACAGTCTCGATCCACTGTACTAATTCCCTTCATAATTTTAAACACTTCAATCATGTCACTTCTTAATCTTCTTTTGCTTAAACTGTATAGGCTCAGCTCTTTTAATCTTTCTTCATAATTCATCCCCTGTAGCCCTGGAATCAGCCTAGTTGCTCTTCTCTGGACATTTTCTAGCGCTGCTATGTCCTTTTTGTAGCCTGGAGACCAAAACTGCACCCAGTACTCCAGATGATGCCTCACCAGTGTGTTATAAAGGTTGAGCATAACCTCCTTGGACTTGTACTCCACACATCGTGCTATATAACCTAACATTCTGTTAGCCTTCTTAATGGCTTCTGAACACTGTCAGGAAGTCGATAGCTTAGAGTCCACTATGACTCCTAAATCCTTCTCATAAGATGTACTTTTGATTTTCAGAACTCTCATTGTGTATTCAAACCTAATATTTTTACTTCCTATGTGTAATACTTTACATTTACTGACATTAAATTTAATCTGCCACAAATCTGCCTAAGCCTGTATGCTGTCCAAGTCCTTCTATAATAATATAATGGATTACAAATGATCTGCTAATCCACCTATCTTGGTATCATCTGCAAACTTAACCAGCTTGTTACTTATATTCCTATCTAAATCATTTATATTTATTAAAAATAGCAGCGGCCCTGGCACTGACCCCTGTGGAACACCACTCTTAACATCGGCCAATTCTGATGAGGTTCCTCGCACCATCACCCTCTGCTTCCTGTGTCTGTGCCAATTCTGCACCCATCTAAAAACAACACCCTGAACTCCCACTTCTTTTCGTTTGATGCCCAACCTCTCATGTGGCACCTTATCAAATGCTTTCTGAAAGTCAAGATAAATAATATCATATGCTCCACTTTGATCATATCCTTTTGTTGCTTCCTCATAGAATTCCATCATTTTAGTAAAACACGACCTTCCTGTTCTGAACCCATGCTGACTGTTCAGTAAAACTGTAGCATTGCCACATAAATTTATTTGCTAGTTTGTCTGTTGTCTCTCTATGTGAATCCTGTCTCCGTCTGAGCACTTCTACAGTATTGTGTAAGATGGGACGGTTGGATATATGTAAATAGGGAGGACTTTTGTGAGGTATGGGTCTGTTGCCGCAATTTCCGGGAGGGTACCATGGAAACAAATGTGGATATACTGTTAAAAAAGAGCGCGAAAAGGCAGAAAGAGAAGAAAAACAGCACTAGCTTTATGGTGGAGGGAAAAGGCGTGACCTATATGAAGCCAGGAAAGTGATTGTTTCTTGTGAAGCACCAAAATCCTATACAGTTTGGTGGTGACCACCTCGAAGAAATCCTGATACACTGAAGGAAGTGGACTGGACAGTTGAAAGGATCAAGATCAGAGTAAGCAATTAATAATCTTTTATTCTGGGATGGCCTGTCTGAATAATTGAAACTTTAGGAGATATTTTTTCTTATAAAGACACTAAACTGAGTGGACGTTGTAGGATATTTTGGGTCCATGATTTTTATGTTATTTGTATACTGTAGGTGTTGGAAGAGGGGGGTGGGTTGTTTCAGAATCGGCACATTTGTAGGGAGTTTGTGTGATTTGCAAATAAGTCATTAATTACATTTTTCACTGCACCGTTTCTCTGGGTCATTTTTGGATAATACAATTTTGTTAGTTGATGTAATCTTTCGGCGCTGCTGGAATGGGTCTGAAGGCAGTTTGGGGTTGACGTGCAATCCGTAATTAACATATCACTATAAACGTAGTGAATCATAGTGGTTACGGCCGCTACAAAACTGCTGTACTTGCCATGTGCTGCTCAATCTTATCCTTAATAATTCCTTCCATTAATGTATCTGTGATAGATGTTTAGCTTACTGGCCTATAGTTGCTTGGATCTGCCCAGTCACCCTTTTTATACAACAGGATAACATTTGCCATTTTCCAGTCCTTTAGAATCTCTGAAGTACTCAGTGACTTCTTAAAAATGTGTCAAGGGTTTATATCTGTACTCGTTAACCTCCTTAAGAATTCAAGGGTGAATATTATCTGGTCCTGGTGATTTGTTTGATTTCAGCTTATTTAATCTGAGCAGTACTTTTCCTTCTACAATTTTCAAATCCTTCAGTACTTCCTTAGTAGTCCCATTTACCGCTGGGAGGTTATCCACTTCCTCACTTGTGAAGACCTCAGAAAATGTTTAGAGCGTCCGCTATTTCATTGTCTGTATCCGTGTCAGCTGAAGGATATAAGAGTTGTTCTGCTTTTGAACATGGAGGAGGAGGACCGGACCACCTGGATTGGGATCCGAATGCAGTGGATTACACCTCAACACTGGAACAGAGTTCCTGCCACCAACCCCAAGTTTTCCCCATACATTGGTGAGCCTTTAATGACCTCTTGGACACAGCCATCAGCAGTGTGTCTGTTTATGGAGAGAGTGTTGACCTTGTTGAGAGGTTTACTTACCTTGGCAGTGACATTCATATCTCTGGTGACTCTCCCTATGAAGTCAGTAGACAGATTGGGAAAGCATGAGGGGTCATGAGTTCACTGGAAAGGGGTGTGTGGCTTTCCCGATATCTATGCAAAAGGACGAAGGTCCAAGTCTTTAGAGTCCTGGTGCTTCCTGTCTTGCTATATGGTTGTGAGACATGGACGCTATCAAGTGACCTGAGACAAAGACTGGACTACTTTGGTACTGTGTCTCTCTGGAGAATCCCTGTGTATACCGTTGGTTTGACTTTGTGTCGATTGAGCGGTTGTTCATGGAGTCCCGAATGAGGCACATTACCTGCATTGTGAGGGAGTGTCAGTTATGACACTACGGTCATGTGGCGCGTTTCCCCCGAGGGTAATCCAGCTCATAAGATCCTCATTGTTGGGGACCCGAATGGTTGGACCAGGTCAAGGGGTTGCACCTGGCTGTGGCAGATAGAGGGTCATTTCCGGAGGGTGGGACTGGACCGCGTGTCTGCCTTGGGGGGTTGCCAACTGGGATCCAGAGTTGTTTCATTGTGTAGTGGATGTGGCAAGGCACTGTACCAGTGTATGCTCCCCAACTTGACTTGACTTGTTGCTGGACCTACTTGCAGGCCTGGTTGCAGATTAACATTATATCCAGGATGAAACAATTGCAGGTTAAGAGGCTTGCTCAACATCATTTATGGGATTAAAACCAGCAACCATATGATTGCTTTGTGTAGATCACTAGCCTCAGAGCCACCACTCCTTCATTTTGAACATGAATGAAGAAAAATGAATTCTGAATGTTCTATGTTCTTCCTTTAGTCTACTACAAAAAGACATGGGACACCAGATCAAATGAAGGCGCGTAATCTAATTTTATGAAGAACATCCAATATTTCTTCAATGGGTCTTGTTGATTCTACCACAGTTAAAGTCTTTGAAAACCTGCACATTACTAAACCTGATGTCTACAAACCATTTTGGTTCTCTTTTTGAAAACTGGAACTTGAAGAGATGATTTGCCATATGAAAGCTTTCAAAACATGTTGACTGTCATGTCTGTACATACCGGGGAAAAATGACCTAGGCAGACAGAAATCAGCAACAGAGGTTTAAGGAGAAACCAAGGCTCGAAACACTAAAGATCTGAGACTGGCAGACTTGATCAAAGGGCAAAGCAAAACTGAACTTTAAAGACGACTGCTTTGTCAAAGTCTGAAATAACTTCCTAAGGATTTTTTTTGTGCTTTAGATAAAGATTTCTTGAGTAGAGGCTTTTCTTTGTTAAACATAAAGAACCTAAGGCTCAACCTTAAATCGCTTTCCTCCATGATGTCACACAAAGTTCTGTGCGTGGATTAGGTAGCATCATGGCAACTGGAAAACAGAATGGTAGGCCGTGTGTCTTGACCACAGGAAAATTGTTCTACTCAAATGTTGATCTTTGACGGCTCATGAGTCTTAAAAGAGATTCTCGTTTATGACATACTTTGTCTCAGATGATTCTCCTAAAATTCCTGAGGACAAATAGCTTTAGAATAAAAGGAGACATGCGATATAACTCATGTCAGGTAAAATGAGTCAACATTGAGAATTTGGTTTGAAAAGCATGGTCTATTTTGTGAGATCTCTTTCTAGTTTTAATCTCTTTTAAGACTTCATATTTTTTACTTATTATTAAATGGATGCCTTCATCCAAGGTGACTTACAACATTTGAGATACGATAAGTTACATTTCCTTTGTTTTTCTAGTCGGAGCACAGGCAGGTGTTCACGGTCACTTATGTGATATGTGAGATCTCTGCTAAGACTGAAAAAAGAGACAATTCTTCTAAGGACATTTTTGACTCAAAGACCTCCACATTCTAAAAAACTTTAAAAGCATGAGCAGATCAGGTAACTTGTCTTTAGCTTCATGGTGTTAAATATCAAACTGACCAAAATGTGCGCAGCCATTGTATCCACTATAAAAAAATTGCATACTTGAATTTTCACCTTTTGTCCATCAAGGCTGATGCATTTTAGGAATCAGTTGAATTTTTGTAGAGTGATCCACATTGAGTGCATGCGCAGATCACTATGACTACATCTCTGGTAAAATGCAAGTATGCCTTTTCACAAATTATTAAAGTACAGAATTAGTACAAATAAAGACACAAATTTGTTTAAATACACAGGAAGACAAAGTACAGTAAAACCCCAATTAAATGAGGCAAACGTGAGTATAATACACTGCTTTTCTTGTTATTATAAAAGCTTTGCTGTGAATACTGAACTGAGCACTAAATACTATACCTTCAAGTAAGCAGTCGATGAGCTGGTGATTGTGGGAATGTGGATGTGACTCACTTACCCATACCAAACTGCACCCCTCTGCTGTCGTCAGTGTGTCACCACAGTTGACCGTGTACACATGCTCTACTTTTTCATTTACGTAGTCAGTCAGTCAGTCCCCCACCCGCTATATCCTAACAGGGTCACGGGGGTCTGCTGGAGCATATAGCAGGAACAAACCCCGGGCAGGGCGTCAGCCCACCGCAGGGGACACACACCCACACATTAAGCACAATTTAGGATCGCCAATGCACCTAACCTGCATGTTTTTGGACTGTGGGAGGAAACCGGAGTATCCGGAGGTAACCCACGCAGACACGGGGAGAACATGCAAACTCCACGCAGGTAGGACCCGGGAAGCGAACCCAGGTCTGCTACCACTGCGCCACCTTGCCGCCTGTTTACTTAGGAATTTCATATTTTTACAATGAGGACTACACAGAATATCCATGCAAGGTTTTTCATACAGACAGTTGTTTGGCACTTTTGTATATTGAAGACACTACATGTTTCAACATTTAGATGCTGAAGTGACTGAGATAAACATTGTGGCAAAGAAGCAAGGAACATTACATTTACTAAGGTATGAAAAGAGGCTTAAAATTAATATTGTGATGAGGACTCACTTGACCAGGACGCCAACTTGAGACGCAGACTCAGGCTGCTCTATTTGTGACAGGGTGTCAGTAAAAACACAAAGATGTTTCAGGAAGGCTTGCTTTGTACTTGTGACAAGAGGAGTGAAGATCAGACATGTCAACTTCAGGATTCTTTATTAAAGGCTTGTGTTGTGTTCAGTTATAACAAATTCAACAATATACAACTAGGCATCTTGCCATCTTATGCATTTAGTTACAAGAGTAAACAAGCAGTATTTGTAGCTCAGACAAAAAGAAATTAATGCCACTATACTTTCAGTCTTTTAATATAACTATGAATTACAAAACAGAACATTAACTTGTATTGTTTATACCGCATGTATCTCGACCTTAGTGTACTGATCCACACCATCCCACCCACTGCACACCAGCCCACCAGAGCTGTTTCTGCAAATTTGATTAGCTCTGTCTTTCTTACAGATAAAAATTGGCCAAGTTTTATCCAAGATAGCATCGATCCACATTTATCTTGGATAGCCGTGGTTCTACTGCAGTTTGAAATTGAGCTTCTTTTAAAAAGAAAGCTGAGTAGAGTACAAAAGGCAAAATAGAATTGTCTGTAACACAAAGGAAACCAAAACAAACAAATCCCAATACAGATATTTAGAGGGGAAGTCAAAAAACACAGCAAATTAGTGAAAATCCAGAAAATTCACACAAAAAAATAATAAAAGAAATACAGCAAAAGACACAAGAACTCACCAGCTACAGAGTGCATTCAAAATTAATTGCAAGAAACTGTGAGAGACCCTCTGGATCAATCAAAAAATAGAAACGAATGGGGTCAAAAACCAGAAAAGTCCAAAAAGTACTTATATTAATAAAATCCACTAAATACAACAAGAATTTTTCACAATGCTGAAGAGCTGAATTGCAGTGCTGGTTTCCTTATAATGGCACTGTAGTAGGGGCCCTGCCCCATAGGCTCAAACCTTAAGAAGCATTGGGTACTGTCAGCCACATGAGATTCGGCAGCATTTCATGGGTTTTGAGAACAACAAGATAATGGGGAAGACTCAGAGTGTGACACAACCGTTAATACGTCTTCTGCTTGCTTCCTTAGAGTGCAGGAGATACCTACAGAGAACAGCTGACAATGTGAATTTCCCCTTGGGATTAATAAAGTATCTATCTATCTATCTATCTATCTATCTATCTATCTATCTATCTATCTATCTATCTATCTATCTATCTATCTATCTATCTATCATGTCAGTAGCCCTGGTCCTCCATATTTGTTCAGTCAGATAAACCTTTGCACACCCAGAAGTTGGCATTTAGATTTAGACCAACTTAAAACCAGGATGGAACTCCTCTAGTCTTTTGCTGTTTTGCAATGCCTTTATTCTTTTTGCATGACAATAATAAAATAATATTTTACAATAAAATCACTAAACAAAAAGGAAAAGGCATCTGAGACAGTGCCGAAACCCTGGCTATGCCATAAGAGTTATTAGCATTTATTGAAACATTTGTAAGAGCATTTTTAATATTAATCAGGAGATGCAGGCAGGAAAAGGAGCAAAACTAGTAATGGATCAAAAAAATAAGAAGGTTACTAAGACTTAAGAGAAAATAAAATCAATGACTAAACAGCAACACATATCAGGAATCAAAGTAAACAAAAAGAAGAAAAAAATAAGCTGAAATTCTAACAATATTTTGAGAGTTTTTTCTCCTAATCATCACTAACGCAAAGTTGTAACCAACACTAGGAAACCTGCTGTAACACGAGGGCACACACCATCACATGACTATTGCATCATGTGACCAGCCAGTGGCTTAGCAACAGTAAACAACATGGCTGCAGCTTTACAAAAACATCATAACGTTACGGGGATCGTAGAAGAACACATTCCACCATACTTCTGATCTAATGTCACTTATAAAATGAAAGACAGTGGTGCAAAACATGTACAAATTACAAAGAATAGTGTGAAATCATTTCCAGACTTCCAAAAAACAGAATTGTTACAGTAAATGCAAAAAGGAAAAGAAGGAAATACTTCAAGTTTTATTTGGTTATTCTAGTTTTTACCTTGATTTTTTTTTATTTTATTAATTTTGTTTTCCTTCTATCTTTACTACTTTTTAGTCCTGAAAAATATATATATAGTTTACTGTAATGTAGTGCATAGGTTGCTTAAGGAATCTCTGTTACGAATTACCAGTCACTACTTTTGTCTGTTCTTTGGTCTTCTAGATTGTGACAACTGACAGCCTGGCACAATGGCATAGGAACAGTTTATTCACAAGGTGCTGGCTTATGGTCACAGGTACTTAAATAGTAGAGTATATTCTGTCATATCCTTTACTTTACCTTTCTAGAATAATTCGAATCATCTTTTAAGAAGTTAAAGCATCTTTTGCCGACATCATTTTGGTGCTACCTGTTTTTCCACCTGTTGTGAACATGTTTGTCTCCAATCCAAAGATGGCCACTGTAGTCAACCCTTACAAGTGCCAGTCAAGAATATGCCAGTGCCCTGTAAACCTCTGTAGAATATCATACAATATTGGTATAGAAAGCTTTCCAGTAAATCTTTCACCCAAGAGAGTGCACATTTGCGCCTAAGTTAAAAGGGCAGGATGTCGCTCTTAATTGCAGATATTTTTCTTTCCCCCAAAGTGAAACTATCTGACCTGATGCATTGTCCATCATCAGCACAGTGAGCAGCCATTTAAATGTTAATCATAGACACTCATGAGGCTAAATGTTTAATCTGATTAGAAAAAATGTCTTAAAGAACCTTACTGACCTAAGGCAGGGAGTTTGGAAGGATTATATGCTTTTCAGTTTCATACTCAATTATTACGCACTTTAACGCATTAAGCAGACATTTTAGCAAAAATGAGTTGTCACTTAAATCAGCATTTACAGAAATCTGGAGAAAGCACCATTAGTTGGTGGCAGGTGTATAAATAATCCTAATGACACAAATCATGGTCTGTCTATTGATTATGATCGCACATCATTTGTGTTCAGTGGTACAGCAGTGCCATGGCCAGCTGCACTTCCTCACTGATCCAGCAAGTTTACATTCTAGCCTGGTCTTTGTCTATGTAGAGTGGACATTATATTATTATAATGTGATTACAATATCATATTATAATTATTAATATCAATATTATTATCAATAATATAATGTTGATTATAATTAGTGATTATTATTAATAATTATTAAATGGCTTGTATTACTGGCTGTGTAATTCTGTGTGTGTGAGTTTGCCTTTTGGTAGTTTGATGCCCTGTTTGAATCTTGTCTGGTGATTGACATCATTGTGTTTGGCTGTGCTAGTCTGGGCTTGTGGAGCTGGTGTGAAGCAAAATCCTAAAAATCCTAAGCAGTTGGGAGATACGTTTAAATGTCACATTTTAATTGATTTGAGTTTTTCAGAAAAACATTTTATAATGAGGAAGAATAGTTATTGTTAATTGTATTTTATGACTTACTGGCAAGTACATAAGAAAGCAATTACACGTTTAATGTACAGTATTGCCTTGCTGATTCTTCTAAGAACACTGAAAACCAACTGTTGCTTTAAAATAAGATCTGCTTCCAAAACATCGGGACACAGATGGAAGTTGGTTAAGGCAAATGTTTGCACAAATGTAACAATGTTTTTCTTCATGTGGAAAGTCATAGCTATAGTGCCCTCTGTAATGTTTGGGACAAAGACACAATCAAATCCCCTTAAATGAAAGTCTGCAACCTTAATCACGTCTCAATTGTTTCATTTATAATTTTAAACTGTGGAGCAGAGAGTTAAATCAATGAAAAATGTGTCCCTTTCCCAAACATTATGGAGGTCACTGTATGTGAAATAAGTTATAAGGCAGTGTGCAGATGCTACAGAATTAACAATTTACTGTATGTTGTTAAATGGCGTGTTTTTATCAAAATTATTCATAAGTTTTTAATAAGAGTCACAAAGACTAACATTTATGGCTAGGTTCTTCAAATACATTTATCACATTACTTCAAAAACTCCCTCATCTTGAATCCTAAGTACAAATGCTGGAAAAAACAAGTAACTGAGGCACTTCACCCTTTACCCCCCTTAAAAATGGAGCTGTAAGGTCCTTCCTTTCAAACTGCACATGTGCGGTTATAGCTGAGAGATATGGATTTAAACTGATGTTGTCATTATTTTGACCCAAAATGCAATATTCTGTATTTCTCAGTATGTTCTCTAAAAAAGCGCTATATAAATGCAAAGAATTATTATTATTATTATTATTATTATTATTATTATTATTATTAAATACCTTAAAGATCGACACTGATTAACACTGAGGACCAACAGCAATACGTCTGCACAATGTCTCACTGGGACTGGGACTGATGAGTCAGAAGTTTTCTTTCTTTTTAATTTTCTTCCTTTTTATTCATTCTGGTGAGTTTTCAGGCCATCATGTGTAATGTGTATCTATTTATGTATCTATTTATTTAAAGAGCTTCTGTAGAAAGCCAACTTTCCTTCTGTGGACAAATAAAATTTCCCCATACTATGTAATTCTAACTGACAATTATGTGCAATTCAAAGCACTTTACAATTAGTAAATACCTACACTTTGTTAATTTACTTATAGTTTTTGTTATATGTGAATTTGTACCTTTTGAACATGCTTAAGTTTATGATAATTTATTTTATATGTATATTCGTGCCTTTTTTGTTTACTGCTCCAACCTTTCAATTTCCTTCAGGATTAGCAAAGTTTCTGTCTGTCTGTCTGCGTGTCTCTCTAATTTATCCAGTTTTTTTTAATGATAACAATTTGACGTATAGCTGTACCTCAAAGAAACAGCTCAAAATAACATTTTTTCCAAGCATTTTTGCTCTATAGCTCCTCAACTTATATTGGAGTTACCATTATATTTATTGCATCATTGTCTGCTAGTCAGTAAACAACTATTTGATTCATTAACACGCTAATCACTGATCATAGTATATGTGCACGTGTATATTATGCATGTACTGTTTTATGATTAACATCATAGAGATGTGAAGATTTGGGGGAAGTGGTTTGATGACAGCCTCAAAGGTAGTATAGGGGAGCTGCATGTTTGGCCGGCTCACAGATCGTGGCTTATGAATGTTCCGATTCCAAACTAATCAATAACTTTGATGTGCGGGAGCTGGAGAGGGTGCTCCAGCCAGTCAGGGCTTTCTTGTAGGCCATCGGAAGCCTGAAAGGGATGATCAAGGAGGCAGCATAGATAGTTCCCCCCTTGGAGAATGACAGCCCTCACGGGACAGAATGCTGTGCCCCACAATGCTCAGCTGAGGGAGAGGCCATGAGATGGATGGTCAGTATCCTTACCCGGCCGGGATGCGCAGGAGATGGCCCAGACATTGGTCATGCATTGTGCCCATTTCTTCCTGGGATAGACTCCTGCCTCCCCTTGACACTGCTCTGGATGAGCAAGATAAGAAAATGTATGGATGTATGGATGAACAGTCACAACAATAATAAAAAAAAATCAATAAACACGCAACTGTCATAAAGCTAGTAACAAACATACAGTATCTAAAGCAAATTAACTATTTAGAGCAGAATATGAATGATACCAGAATATATATACACCAAACAAAACTTTTTATACCTGTTGTCACGGATGCCTGTCTGTGTCTGGGCCGGGTTCACAACTGGCGTAGTCGTTTGGATGATCCGTCTGGTACAAGACGGGGACCTGCTTTGGTTAATCTTGGTGTGAACGGCCCGGCGCAACAGGGGACCCCACCCACGTGCCGCGGGTGCTGCGTGCACACAGCCCCGCGGGGTAAAGGAACCCCATGGACCGCCAGGGGTCCGCAGGAGAGCCGTCTTCCCCTGTTGCGTGCTGGCGGCGTGCATGGCGTGACTGCAGCGGTCGCCAACGAGTGCACTGTTGTTGGAGGCGCCCGGGACGACATTGCGTCCAGAGAGGCCACGGCGAGGACGTTTCCTCGGCTGGACGAGTCCGGGGAGGTGAGTGCCCTGCCTAACGGCAGCTGGCCCTTGGGGGCCACGTGTGTTTTTGATCTTTCAGGCAGGGACTTCCCGGATCTGCGTCAGTGGCGGGCGCATGCCGATCTGCGGGGCTCCGATAGGACGGTGGCAGCCGCGATGGCTGCGGAGGAGGAGACGCTGCAGCTCGGAAGGCAGTGGCAACAGCAGGGCTGCCGGCAAGCATGTCGCCACCGCAGAAGGGGAGGCAAGATGGCCGCCCTGTCATAAAGCTAGTAACAAACATACAGTATCTAAAGCAAATTAACTATTTAGAACCGAATATGAATGATACCAGAATATATATACACCAAACAAAACTTTTTATACCTGTTCATTATTTCTTTTTCTAATTGCAGGAACAAGATTATAAAAATGTCTTCCTCTCTGAAATGTACCACAATCATATGATATCATTCTACGAGCAGTACAGGTGAAGTTGTTTGATCATACGTGAGGAGAAGATTAAAAAGAGTACTTGTGTCTAGCTGAGCACTTTGAAGTGTAACTAGGTCAGAAAATAACATCAAGAGTCTCAGTAATGTAATATGTGAGAAATGGAAATTAAATCATCATTTTTCACTTTATGGGGTTGTGTTTGAATATTAAGTGACTTCAAAAAGCAGCTGGAAGCATACTTAAAGAAATAAAATAATTTGCTCCATCGCTACAGGACAGATAGATAGATAGAAACTTTGCTAATCCTGAAGGAAATTGAAAGGTTGGAGCAGCAAACAAAAAAGGCATGATATACTGTACATATAAAATAAATTATAAACTTAATCATGTTCAAAAGGTTCAGATTCACATATAACAAAAACTATAAGTAAATTAACAAATTGTAGGTATTTACTAATTGTAAAGTGATTTGAATTGCACATAATTGTCAGTTGGAATTAAACAGTGTGGGACATTAGCAATTGGCACAATTTATTGCACGTAAGGTTTGTCAGCTAGACTGGCTCAGTACCATTCAGCTCATTGGGAACAAGACCACCTCAGCCGTGGGTGACTCATTATACAGCTTGATGGCTGAGGGTAGAAACAACCTCACATATCACGTCTTTGAAGTCCGCATTTGTCTCTGTTATTGAAGGTGGCCCTTTGTTTAGCCAAGACTTCATACAGGTGGCGAGAGCCATTGCCCACTGTTCTACCACTTTCTCAAGTGAGTTCAGCCTAATTCCCAAGACATTTCTAAACCAATCTAATGCCTTCTGAAGGTGGTGCTCAAATTGGGGGCGGTGATTTTGAACTGCAAAGATCAGAGGTTCTCTCATTAACCTGGTCTGAAACAGAGCAAGCTTCTTTTTACGATCAACCATCTACAGTCAAAAAGTCTCTTAAAAAAATTCTGTTAGACTTTTAAAATATATATATATATATATATGTGTAGAAAGCCCATCCCTATTTTAAAAATAAACATAACCTGATACAAAGGGAAACCTTTCTGCAGTGTCAGATTATAGATTGGCATTCAACGGCATCAATGTAAGGGTGGTGAACGTGAATGATATGTTGTTGTAGGTCCTGTGTGCTCCCTGTTGTTCAGCCTTATGATGATAGTGTAGGAATTGATGTGTGCCTGAAGTAATTGGCAGCTATATTCATGGAAATATGAACTGCAAAATATGCATTTGAAGTAAACAGTGTGTCAAAAGAACTGCCATTAAGAGAGCTGATAATGAAGAGCCACAGGAATTACAAATTTCGGTACTTGAATGGCCCAAATTTTTTTATGTTGCAGCCTTGTGGTAAAATCATTTTAATTCATTTTTCCCCCACGTTAAGCAACACTCAATACCCCAGAATGACAAAGCAAAAATGGGATTTTCAGAAATTTTTGCAAATTTATTTAAAAAAAATTGAAATATCAAATTAACAAATGTATTCAGAAACTTTACTCAGTACCTCATTGAACCACATTTGGAATGCCAATATAGCATGGAGTCTTCTTGAATTTGATGTGACACGCTTCACACACTTGAATTTCTGAGCTTTCTTCCATTATTCTCTGCAGAATCAGTCAAGCTCCTTCAGGCTGAATGGAGACTTGTCCATTTTTAGGTTTATACAGGCACCTCCCCCACAAATATAAAACATATGATAATTAATATCTACTATACCAAAACATTACAGGGGGTCCTCGGGTTACGACACAGTTCCGTTCCTACAGCAGTGATGTAAGCCGAATTTTGGTGTAAGTCGAAACACACTCTAGCCTAAGTCACTTACCTATCTTAACACATTTGCAAAATGATAATCTAGAACATAAAAAAACAAAATCTAAGCCTGAGAAAAAAGAAAAGGACATAAATATGCTGTACTGTACACTGTACTGTAGTAACAGAAAGAATGAGTGTAAAAACATACCTTTATTCCTTCTCATGTCTCAATTTTTTTAAGTTTTTATGGGAGTGAGTGTTGTAAACTCGAAACGTTGTATGTGGAAACGTTGTAACCCGAGAACCCCCTGTATATTAATTCATAAGGAAAGTAATGAAATCCTCAGAATCCCCATATTCAAAAACACATAAAACAGCCCTGAATGTTAATAAGAAAAATGTCTAACGCCTGCAAAAAATTATCAAAGTTACATAATCATAATATTATCTTGCTTGTTATCAACTGTGAGAAGAGAAAGGAAAAAGACAGTAAACCCTAAAGAGCTTTAAAGGAAGTTAAGATAAATTATTTATTAAATTCAAATGAATGCACAAAGTCCCCAAGAAAATCAAACAGAAAATCCAAAATATGAATACTCCAAAAAAGAAACAGTAAGCTAGAACTTAACAGAAACACAGAGTTTACTTTTCCAAACAAAAAAATAACACTTCTCTGATACAAAGCATGGTGAGATGGATGTATTCAAAAGATACACATAAAATTCAGAGACATACGTAAAACTCCATTACCCAGGAATTCAAGAGGATTTTAAGAAGTCATCTAATCTCAGTTGGCAAGGAAGTGCCTGGTGCTACCCTTTTATCCTGTTTCAGCAATGACATCACAGATTGTGCACTTCCGGGTCATTTCCTTAGTGATGCTGTAAACAAAATGGTGGTACCCATGACAAATAAATATTTTAACTAAATTAATACTTTTTTACCAAAAAGCACCACAAATTTGAAACCTATAATAAGAATAAAAACATGACGTTAACATATGAAAAACTGTCACAACAAAGTCATTCATAACAATCAATGACCTTAAAGAGGGTAGCTTCATCACCTATGTACTGTAAGTGGGACTCCTGATCCCCCTGGGTTCAATTAACACTGACAGATAATAACAGATTATTAGCCAAACTGAAACAATTAATGAACATTAAGGGGTGAACCCTGGGGTCACTTTCTGCCAAGCATCTTAATGACATCCAAAGCCAGGGCTGTCCTACATTTGCTTGTGGGACACTCCAAAGTGCAAACTCCTGCTACTGGCCTGTGGTGTTGCTACATCCTAGAGTTTTCTAAACAGCAATACGGAGCTGACTGTCAAATCGGTCTGCAAGCTGACACCTCTGTTAGAGGTTTGATGTATATTGCACTGAAAATATGTCTTTAATGTGATCATTATTACAAATGTAAATATAACAGCACTCTTGAATCATAAACTGAATGATATTGAGCATCACACCAAAAAAGATCCATGGCCTATGAATACAATGTTGACAGACAGAGCGTTCAAAATACTGTATTACAATGCACACAAACAATGTAGTTAGTTAAAATAATCACTGATAATTACGTTTAAGTGCAGTTAGTGACACTTTGCTAGTCATCTATTTGTGCCCTATCCTAATTTAAGTGTTGTCACGGGCGGCTGGGGGTGGAGCCCAGCCGGGACACCCGAGGGGACCGGTGGAGGGCTGGTGCCTCCTCCCGACCACGAGGGGGTGACCACCCTGGTTTTGTTGGTGGCCTCGGGTAGGGGGCTTGGAAGCCCAACCCTGTAGGGGCCTGTGGCCACCACCAGGCGGCGCCCCGGTGCCTGAAAAACCCTGGAGCCCAGAACTTCCGCCACACCAGGAAGTGCTGGGGGGAAGAAGAATGGGGACACCCGGAGGGCTTCCGGGTGCACAGCCGGCACTTCTGCCACACGGGGGCGTGTCCAAGGAGGAGTGCCGGGAAGCAGCTAGAGCCCATCCGGGGTGGTATAAAAGGGGCCGCCTCCCTGCATTCGAGAGCGGAAGTCGGGTGGAAGAGGACGGAGCTGGAGAGAGGACTGGAGGCGGCCAGAAGGAAGGCACTTGGGACTGTGTGAAAGGCCCGGACTTTTGGGGAATCGGTGCTGGAGGCACTGGGTTTGTGCACTGGACTGTGTAAATATTGTAAATAGTTTGGGTGAATAAACGTGTGTTGGGTGGAACAAACAATGTCCGTCTGTCTGTGTCTGGGGCTAGTTCCACAGTGTTTATTAAATAAATAAATAAAACAGTTCTCTAACAGAGAGAAATCGTATGTCTTGTATTATTTCTGTGCACTGTTATTATTTATATCTGCTCATTGTTGTTAATCAGCAGTTAAATGGCATGACCATTTAGCAGAAGTCATGGCGTACACAAGGTATTATGGACGACAACCAACTAAAAAAAAAGGATTGACCCTCAATGAAAATGCTCTTTTCTAATAAATATAGGAATATCACCACAAACACCAGTGATATCTTATTATAAATATACCATAATTTGGCCCAAGAAGAAAAACTATACTCATGAGGGATTTTGAAAAGACTGCAGTGCAGACCCCCATTCCCAGAAGACTACCACAATGCACTGCTTCAATCAAACCAGCTGGATGCAGAATAAATAATTAATCAGCTTTTGACACCTCGGTGTTATGATAGTGTAGCACTGATAATTGGAATCAATGGAGGCCATCTACTGCTGAAAGAAACAGACAGGCACTTATCCAACAAGCATTGTTAGAACTTATCTCTACATCTAGCGGTCACATATGCAACCCAAAGTGAGCCGTATGCAAAAAGATTCATTAATCTTCACATACATTGTCCTTTCATTCTTACTTAATTGCTTTGAAGTACAATAAATCTTCATTAAAAAGGATTTATGGACATTTGTGACTCAAACTATGTACAGATGGCAAGCAGGATGTCATAGTTTAAATAATATCAGAGGTCGCATAAAGGGATCTGTCCTTTGCAGACATGAGGAGGAAAAACCTTGCGCTACACATTCACTGCTCTTTACTGCACACATGTATGACTCGGAGTTTTCTTGCCTTTTTCCTAGTCAAGTGCTCACCTCCGTGGTGCAAGATAATGAATGCATTGGTTTACTCAATAAAATACTAGACCAGCAGGCTGACTTCAGTAGAGAAGATTAGACAGCAGCTGATGATGTGCTTGCTTCCAAGAGGCAGAGAACAATGATCAGACAGCTAGCTCATCCTGTCAAGCTCTTCACTTTAGTGGATTCATACAAAGTAAAAACTAAAAGGGACAGCGGCTTCATAGCAGAATGAGCCATGCTCAGCATTCCAAAGAGAGCTATCTAGGAGATGAAAAAAGTGATTTGATAAAAGAATTTACATCTAATGAAGGCTTTGAGTGGTCTCATATGGCACCTGGGATTTGTATTTCATGACAATATGGAATTTAAATGTGTTCATCCATCCATCCATCCATTATCCAACCCGCTATACCCTAACTACAGGGTCACGAGGGTCCACTGGAGCCAATCCCAGCCCACCGCAGTTAAATGTGTTCAGTTCATGTTTAGTGTTTCAACTAAAAGGTTGATATAAAATATAAGTGGAAAATAATTTTTACAATGGCAACTGATTCCAAATCTGATTATTATTTAATATATTTTTTGTTATATGTCTATATTTTTTTTCTTTACATTCTGTAAAGTCTAAGTCTAGTCAAATAAATTCTATCTATCTATCTATCTATGGTCTCAGACTTTTTTAAATTAGTTTAATTTGTTTTATTTATGACATTGCAGTTTTTTTATTGATCAATTTATCAAAATCAAAATTAAATACAGTGCTTCTGACTTGTAATATAATAATTAGAAAAGAAGAAAGCTTAAAACTGAATGGAGACAATTCTTCTTTCGACAAAACATGTTTGCTTAGTAAAAATCCAAATTGTCCCAGTACCTCTTCCAAACATTGTTCCTAAACTGTCAAAGTCTCCACTTCAACTGCATTGCTCATTAGTTCTCCAAATTCCCATGAGGCCTTGCGAAAAGAAGTGTTTCCCGATTTATTAAACCATAAATCCATGAGATATTGCTGTTGCGGCTTGAACATCTTGTTGGGCTTAAAGGGGCAGCTCTTAACTGGTTCAAGCCATATCTAACTGGTAGACACTTTTCAGTGACTTTAAATTCCTCTTTTTCGTCTACTGCTCCTCTTAAATGTGGTGTTCCTCAGGGATCCATTTTGGGTCCTATCTTATTCTCTATATACCTTCACCCTATTGGAGCTATTTTTAGGAAATTTAACATTTCTTTTCACTGCTATGCTGATGATACTCAGGTTTATATTCCCGTCTGCAACTCTGCAATAAATCAAATGCACAGCTGTCTCTGAATCAAAATAAAACATAGGTGCTTATAGTGGGTCCATCAGCTAAAGTCCAAACTTTCTCTGTCTTTTGCAAACCTCAAGTCCGCAATCTTGGTGTTATCTTCGATAGTAACCTCTCTTGTGAGAAACAGATTAATTCTGTAGTCAAGAATTGCTTTTTCCAGCTTTGTCTTTTAGGTAAGATCAAACCTTTTTTATCTTCTAGGGATCTTGAGAAAGCTACTCGTGCTTTTATCTTTTCTCACCTCGATTACTGCAACTCGCTGTATTCTGGGATTAGCAAATCCCTGATACGCAGGTTACAGTTGGTCCAGAATGCTGCCGCTCACTTTCTGGTTGGGGCAAGAATGTCTGATTCTGTTTCTCCAGTATTAGCTTCTTTACACTGGATGCCTTTCAGTTTTCAAATTGATTTTAAAATCTTATTGCTAGTTTTTAAATCTTTACATGGGCTTGCTCCTGCTTATTTATCTGAATTGTGTGTTTTACACCAGCCATCCAGAGTGCTTAGATCTTCTGGCCAGTTGTCTCTTGTCGTCCCTCGTACCAAATGTAAAACTAAGGGGAACAGACAGGGCTTTTACAGCTGCTGCTCCTCTCCTGTGGAACTCTTTACCTCATCACATAAAGGAGTCGTCTGCAATTAAACTGTTCAAAACGAGATTAAAGACTCATTTCTATTCACTTGCATTCTGTGACCTTCAGTAATACTCATGATTTCCTCATTGTGATTATGTAACATTACTTCTGTTTATTATTTATTTTATTTATGTTCATTTGTTTTATTTCTATTTATGTTATTCATGGTAATTGTATGTTTTTCTTTTATTCTTTTATTGTAAAGCACTTTGGCCACAGCATTCCTATGTTGTTTTAAATGTGCTATATAAATAAATTTGACATTGACATTATAAAAATAAACTTCCCCATAAATTCCACTAGGTGTTCGTGAATCTGCAGCAGTCGATATTTATAAATGACAAAAGACAAATTCAACAGAAAGACAAAAAGGTCTCTGACATTTATGATTGCAAAAGTTAATGGAGATTCAGAAGATATATCCTATGGTTAAATGGTCTGGGAGGTGAGGAAAGTTAACTTGCACACCTGGCACAGAAGTCAGAAAAAAAATAAAATTCCCAAGGCTAAATGGCCACCTAAATCCAAAAACAAACAAAAAAAAAATCATTCCGTTCACCACACCTCCCCAGGATTTTATTAGTAAATGTGACAAAGTGCTTCATTTATGCCTAAATATGATGTAACCTCCCTAAAACTTCAATGTAGTAGGTGTTATCTTAGTTGTAACATCCAGCATCCTTTCAATCCTGAAAGTGGCTGCAGAGTACTTTGGCCAGGTGGCAGCGGTACAGAGCACCATCAAAGCATACTGGAAAGTGAAAAAGACAGAAGTAATGATTGGTAACTGGTAGGAGTGACTGATGCATTCAATGTGGAGGTGGGGTTAAATCAGGGATTGGCTCTGAGCCCTTTCTTATTTGCAATGGTGATGGGCAGGTTGACAGGAGTCCCCGTGGACTATGATGTTTACTGATGACATTGTGATCTGTAGCAATAGTAGGGAGCAGGTTGAGGAGACCCTGGAGAGGTGGAGATATGCTCTAGAGAGGAGAGGAATGAAGGTCAGTAGGAACAATACAGAATACATGTGTGTAAATGAGGGGGAGGTCAGTGGAATGGTGAGGATGCAGGGAGTAGAGTTGGTGAAGGTGGATGAGTTTAAATACTTGGCATCAACAGTACAGAGTAATGGGGATTGTGGAAGAGAAGTGAAAAAGAGAGTGCAGGCAGGGTGGAGTGGGTGGAGAAGAGTGTCAGCAGTGATTTGTGACAGACGAGTAGCAGCAAGAGTGAAAGGGAAGGTATACAGGACAGTAGTGAGACCAGCTATGTTATATGGGTTGGAGATGGTGACACTGACCAGAAAGCAGGAGACAGAGCTGGAGGTGGCAGAGTTAAAGATGCTAAGATTTGGATAGGATCAGAGCGGCGAGATGCTAGGTATAATGGGAGAAGGATGTTAAGGATAGAGCTGCCAGGTAAGAGGAAAAGAGGAATGCCTAAGCGAAGGTTTACGGATGTGGTGAGAGCAGACATGCAGGTGATGGGTGTGACAGAACAAGATGCAGAGGACAGAAAGATATGGAAGAAGATGATCCGCTGTGGCAACCCCTAACGGGAGCAGCCGAAAGAAGAAGAAGAAGAATGATTGGTAACTGAAAAAGTTTAATTTGAATTACCACTATCTAATAATTTTACTCTTTGAAAAAATTAAGGCTTTTAATATGCAATGCTTTAGGATTTGCCTTAGCCTTACAGAATCAATGTGCTGTTAATAATTTACGAAACAGCCAAATAGTTTCCATAATCTTGCCTGACACTGGGGTAAGTCTTTTTTCTACAATTAATAAAATACACGTTGTCTTCTTTTGGTTGCATCTTTCCAGTCATCTCGTGCTTCACCCATTTGAAGTGACTGACGCACAATACTTTGTAAAGGTTTATCAATAACATCTTTCTTTTCTCATGGTCCTACTAGAATAATCCTGATGAGTTCAGTGGTTTTATTAGTGCTTCAAACACCCAGCACACATCTGATTTTTTTTATTTCAGACTGAAACGTTCAAATTATTTTACTCTTTGGGAGAACCTAACTGAAATATTTATTTATGTCATTTGCTATTTTCTGTTTTTCTGTCTGATATTTTTAATAATAGCCTTATATATTTATTTATGTAATTTCTTTTGTGCAATTATTTTGTTTATTTTTGTAATATATTTATTTTGTGCATTAATCAGGGTGTCTCTGAACATTGGAACAATCTAGAAGAGAACAGGTCATTCAGCCAAAAAATGTTTGCCAGCCCTATCAACTTATTTTTCTAAAATAAAATCAAGTCTAGTTTTGAAAATCCCTAAAAGTCCTACTGTCTTAGTAGCTTATTTCATGTATCTGTGAGTCTCTGTGTAAAGAAAAACTTCCTAATGTTTGTGCGAAATTTATTCTTAACAAGTTTTCAACAAGCTATTCTCTGGACTTTTTCCAGCTCTGCTATGACCTTTTTGTAGCCTACAGACCAAAACTGTATGCAGTACTCCAGATGTGGTCTCACTAGTGCTTTATAAAGCTACAGCGTAACTTCCTTGGACTTGTGCTCTACATGTTGTGCAATAACCAAACATTCTGTTAGCCTCTTTAACGGTTTCTGCACAATGCCTGGTAAATGACCATGTCAAGTCCACCATGACTTCTAAATCCTTCTCATAAGGAGTACATTTGATTTTCAGACTACACAATTTGTATTCAAACCCAACATTTTTACTTCCTGTATGTAATTCTTTACATTTACTGATACTAAATTTCATCTGCCCCAAATTTGCCCAAGCCTGTACGCTGCCCAAGTCCCTCTGTAATGATTGAATGGATTCTACGTTATCTGCCATCAGCACTGTTGAATATTTTTATACATAACTTTAAGCACAATAGAATGTGAATTTATTATATCAATGGCCCAACCTTTATACATGTAGCAGTTGGTAGGTGCAGCAGTTATGCTAATTATTCTTTTTCCAGTTCATTCTTTTTTACGTCATTCTAGTTAATATTTTTGTTCCCTTAAAGATCTTTACAGCTAGAATGTTTGTCCGTTTTCCCTTGCACAGTCAGTCCACATAAGTAAAGGAAGCTTTTTTGATTAGTCACACAGAAACCTAAAACCTGGGTATTCACACCATAAGTTCATTCATGGATTATAATTGGAGATTAACTTGTGAAGGTGAAGCTTTTTTCCTCCACTGTTTAAAGAATTTCCGAATAATAAGTCATTTGATATTAGTTCTCAGTTGATATCCTGATTACCAGAATGTATTTAACATTACATATTGCACTTTGTTTTCTTGGCAATGAGAGGGTCTTTGTCTGATGTAGCTTCTGTTTTTTGTGATGTGAGAAACTCAGGGTGCTGGTAACCCAGTATGTTGTTATCACATGATGATCTGTGCAATGTACGGTTCAGGTTGTGTTGTGGAGGAGTACGTCACCATCAGGTAATACTTCTTTTACCTGACTCAAACAGACTGTGATATAATTTGGTTTATTAAGGCCTATTTTTGCAGTAGAGGATATCTATTTTTCAATCAAGTTTACTTTTACTTATGACAGGGTGCTGTCCAAGTGTAATGTTTGATAGTCTGCTTGTTATTTTTGTACTTTTCCAACTATTTTTTGATTTTTGTTGAAAAGAGTTGGTGCAGATGTTGCTTTCTATTTCTGCAGTACTTTAACTACCTACGTATTTGTCATTTTGTTGGTGAAATATTGTACAATAAATGCCTATCTTGCTCTGCAGTGCTAGCTACCGCATTACCATGCAAGCAGCTCGACCGGCTTTAGCTACAACTGTGAAGAACAGTGTTTAATGTCTTCTAAAACGACCTTCAGATTAGGAGCAGCACCTCAAAAATTGCAGATCAAAGCAGCTATACTAAGAACTGAAAACTAGCAAAGGCAAAAACTAGCACATACATTCTCTGTCTCTCTTTTATCATTTCATCCAGTAGTTTCTTTAAAGCTCAATCATCAGAAGCTAGGCCGGTATCAGCCCTAAACAGAGAGCCAGTTTATCACTCTGTCCTCTCATGCACCCACATTTATTCACTCTTTGCTAAAGTTTTAAAGTTGCCACACAATCCAATATGCACCTTTTTAGAACATGAAAGTAGATCAGAGTACCTCAGAAAATCCATGTGGGTGTTTCAACTCCTCTCTCAAAGGTGGCCAAGTGTCTAAGGTGGTGTACATTATTTTGGCTCACGGAAAGAAAAGAAGAAAAATGCAGCATTCTGCTGGCAAAAAATTGTATCAAATTTTATTTTTATCCTGTTAATCAGAACATTCACATTTTCATGCGAGAGCTCATTTTCTGCTTCTGTTTTTCAGTGTGGGGTTATGTTTCATATGAGTAATTTAAAGCATATAGCATATATGGGGAGGTTTATGAAGGTGTTCTTAAAATTCAATACATGTCTCTAGTGTTATAATGTTTTTACAGTAAATGTAATGTTTTAGTGCTTTATAAATTATACCGTTCTGCACCAAAATACTCTTGCACAAGGAAAATCAGTGTATTTTGTAGATATGGATGTGTTGAATCTATTTCTGAAATTGAAAGTTCTCTTCTATAAACTATTTCTGCAAGATGTTGGATTCACTGAAAAATATATGTATATATTTTTTAAATAAGACACTTGTTTTTTTGCAGTTTTTCATGCTCAGAATATTATTTGAAGTATATTTTGAACTAGAAAATTGCAATCATTCTCATTCTCAATGTTAGTGGAGGTGGAAATAACCCAAAATCAAGTATTTATATTTGGAAAGTTAGAAAGATGCCTTTTTATTGTCCAGAAGAGAGAAAGTCGTTGTTTTAAATGTTTTTTACAGAAATATGCAAGGTTGGGTTGATCCATCCATTCTCTTGAAGAGAGAACAGTTAAGCAAAATGTTAAAGAATATACAACTTTCCTTACTGAAATAAAAAACATTTGCCATCATTTTCTTGGGAATACAAAATGGGGAAAACTATGAGGAACTAGGTGAGGATCTTATCTCTTTATGCCTAGCACTTTCGATCAACATGTCTTTAAAAATCCATTTTCTACACTTTTATTTGGATTCTTTCAACGAGAATATAGAAACGATCGCTGATGAACATTGGGAGATGATCCACCAGGACTTTCATGAAATGGAGAGATGCTATAGTGGAAAGTAGAGTGTGTCTAAAGTATTATACAGGACATCTGTCAACCATTCCACTGTGAAACACCTTCAGAGCATTATAAACAATGTTCCCTCTAATTAAATATTACTAATTAGCAAATGTGAATAACAACAGTGCTGGTACTTTCCGTTTATGACTAATTTCTTAAGTCCCCCTTTGAATTACAAGTGGCGCTAAACAACACTACACAAGTATCCCCTATGAAGAATCAATAGATTGCTGCGAAGCACCACCACATGAACGACAATTTCCCCCTTGATGTGATGAGCGATGGGAAACATCAACACATGAACTACGAGTGTGTGAGCAATCCCCTGTGAAGTTTCAGGAGCACAGCTGAGTAGCACTTCAAAACTGCTGTGCAGGAGAAAGAGTGATTGGCATGATAAGAGAAGCGCAGCACCCTGAAAAAGGTGCGTAGTCGCGTAGCTTAGAGGGAACATAGATCAAGAAGAAAAAAACTATCAGTGAATACTTTTTGTAAGTAATAATAATGATTAAAATAATTAAAGTTATAATTTATAAAACTTTCAAGATGTAGTAATTCATTTTAAAAACATTTTTTTTCTGAAAGTGTATTTATTTTTTTTATTTTAAACCTTCATCTCTCAAAAACTGGACGTGATAAAGCAATTCTTTTGCCAGACTTAGATTTAACACGATAAAATCTTTAAAGAAAAAATAAATACTTAAGTACTAAATTATTAATGCTTTATCATACTATAAAATCAACTGGCTCTGCTTGCTCTCATTGCTGTGCCAAATATTTCATTATTAGAGAGGTTTTTGGGAACGGCTTTCCTTTGAACATAAATCTTCTGTTAACAAATACGCATACTCTTTTTCCTGTAAATTAGAGTTTCTCAACCCTTTTTGACGTTCCGCCTTTACCCATGTAAGTGTCTTTTTGGCCTATTGGTGGTTCCAGCACAATCATCAGGGTGCGGGGAGGTTCCCCTTGGTGATTCTAGTGTGATCTTTTGGGGTGGGGAGCAAGTGTGATTGCTGAAAGCATGTAAACCATCTTCACGACCCACTACAAAACATTAGAGAATACAATGGCCACAGATCAAAAAGTGGGTTGCATTTCATAGTTCTTACACTTACCAACCTTTAGGGATATAAAGCTCACAGTTACAAGGCATTTACAACCTGAACTATAGTCCACTACTTTAAGACTTCATCCAGGTATGACTGTTTCTGTAGCTACTCTATTGGGAGCGTTCTCTCTATCTCATCTTGACTGAACTAGCTGAGAAAACAACTCAGATTCTCAACTCTTGATAATAAAGCAACACATAAAAGCAGGAAAGTAGGTTTAATAAATTTAATTTTAAATGTATATTATTGTTAGTACCATAAACAAGAGAAAACAGAATGGTGTAATCAATACCATACAACCCGAACTGTTATGTAGTTCTGACGAAGATCAATTCAGTATTTCTGTCGATTCCAGGTAGCTCTTAATCTTGTTACACTAAGTTGTTTCCCTTTTCTCTGGTCATCATCAAGTCTGCTTTCTGGTCAGCTCTTCCTCACCTCCTCTTTTCTTAGCCAGCTTTCTTCACTAGTGGCCCTGCCCCAGTCACATTTTGTCCAGGCTCATAAATCTAAAACTTATCTCTTATCTCCTCAGCTTTCTTTCTAGATGGGTAAGAGGTGCTAAAGTTTTCTTGTCTCTGATATTTGGGGGTCACAATGAGTCAAAACTGGAACATGTAGCAAATTTGTGTTGCTTTGTATTCAGACACATCATCTCCAACCCACAAGCCACAAATGGCCCACCCCAGAGCAGCATTTAAGAGAAGTTTTATCAGTGACATCATTCCTGTAAGTCACATAATTATGGTGAAGTGGCTTATAAAACACAGCTGTTTTTATCAGTGAAACACCCCTTCCTAAAAACTCTGGGCTTACAATGCCTTAGAGTCATTTTACACTTGTCACGTAGAATATACAGTATATGCTTACGTTCAAAAAACTTTTTTCTTTTAAATATCCCTTTCAAACACATCTTCTACAGACATCAATGGAGTTTTGCCTGTGGCAAAACCTTTACAGGGATTTAGAACCATTTGGAACTGGGTATTTGATCATTTTAATCCCTAGAACATACAGTACTTTAATATACTTGAAAACAGTATTTCAACATAGTTGAAGGCTCCCAGTCGAGACATCATTATGCAAAGGTGTTAAAACTAGAAAAAGGATGATGGAAGGTGTGACAAAGTAAATGTAAAAGTAATGTAAAAAGAAGAGAGCTTTTCTTATTAGCCAAAGTAAAACATATGACATAATGTGTGTGTGTGTTTTTTTTCCTGGACATTTTGTTACATTATAGGGGTTTTGAAGGTTACTGAATCTTATTTTAACACCTTTCCGTGATGCCGTTTTGTTTTAAAAGGGGGCTCAGTTTGTGTACTGTTGCTAGGCATGTTGCTATGTGCAAGCTGCTAGCCCTGGAACTCCCTATTTTACCTGTATATGGATTAAAGACTTCCTGACAGACCGCATACAAAGGGTTAGGGTGGATCCTCACATCTCCTTGGCCATCAGCATCAACACCGGCTCTCCTCAGGGCTGTGTGCTGAGCCCCCTGCTCTTCACGCTGTACATACATGACTGCACTCCTGCCCACCACAGCAACACCATCATCAGATTTGCAGATGACACCACTGTGGTGGGGCTTATCTCTGGGGAGGATGAGTCCGCCTACAGGGATGAAGTGGAACGGCTTACAGCATGGTGCACTAACAACAACCTGCTCGACAACACACAATTAAGACCAAGGAGCTTGTTGTGGACTTCAGGAAAAAAGAAAACAGACATCAAACCACTCTACATCAGAGGGGACTGTGTGGGAGAGGGTGTCAGACTTCCGCTTCCCGGGAGTCCACATCATGGAAGAGCTGTCCTGGGGTGTGAACACAGCAGAGAAGAAAAGCTCATCTGTCTGATGTCTCGTGTTTTAAGTACTATGACAGAACAGAAAAAAGAAAAGAAAAACGGCTAAGTGATCTCACTGTACCTGTTAACTCTTCGTACAGAGTTGTCTCCATCAGGAAGCACGTTATTGACTGCCAGAAAAAGGGGCCGGCACAGTTATACTGGATGGTCAGCCCGCAATCTCAAAATGTCACATGCCCAGTGATTTTCATTTGTTTAAATTGACATGGTCCTAGGGCTGACTGATGTTTTTTTCCTAGTTTCTAACTTTGCAGGGCTTTAAACTTCGATTCATCTCCTGATTCTTTTTCATTAAAAATCTAACTTCTTTTTGTTGCAGAATTCGTAATAAGATGTGCATAAATCCTACACTATTCAAACCCATTAAAGATATTACCCAATGTCTGCGTACCCTAATTAATACAAGCAAGATACAATATAAATAATACAAGAAAATTACAAAGGAGTCCACCGTACAGCAGCACATGATTTTTCAGAAAATATTTTGAACCATTTAAAACTATCACGATGCTGAATTTTCATCAACCATGTTAACACAATTTTGGAGCCCATATTGTCATAAATTGTGTTTATTGGAACTTTCTTAATATTGATTTAGTTTTTCTTAATGTTATAAAAATGTATTATTATTTTTGTGATATTTCTTTTGTTTATTATGCCATTTTGTTCATTAGTTGCACTGTATAGCCATATTGTTTATGGCAATGAAGGACATTAGTGTGACGTTTGACATTATGTGGGCATTGATTGGTGTCATTACATCATTGCTGTAAAATATGCCAGCATGATAGCTCAGGTGTCCAAGTTTTAGAATCTATAACAAATTATGATTTTCTAGTGTGGTCAGATATTTTGTTTTTTTCAGATCAGTTTTCTCATGTTCATTTTACTATTTGACTTTAGCCTGCTTTGATTTTTTTTTAACACTTCATCTTTTGGTAAAGTATGCCACTTTAGCCTAAAGCAATCTTTCTAACCACTCCAAGCAAAATACTTATACATTTAAATTGAAAAGATCCATTTTTAGTGTTTGTAAATGGACAGCCCCTTAGATTATAAAGATCTGCTGGACAATTTTTAATTGGAAGCCAGGATGTTGGAGGAGGAGAGCAGAAGTAAGACATATGACCATGTCCCCTTTCATAAATGAGGATCTTATTGCTCCAGTTTAGGTCTCCTACCATTCCAAATAATTTGTGATATTAGCTTTTGCAAGAGAGACCAGTATGAGGGAGGTGAAGAAAGAAGAATCATGGAGTCAATGAAACCAAACCAGAGGACCACAATTATTTTACCACTGTATCTGTAGGGAAATAGATCATTTTGTTCAGGAGACTCAAATTGTCTTTACTCGATTAATGTTCTTGTAATAATTGACAGTTGTTATTTTGTACAGATGTCCACTTGGCGGTATGTAAACTGCTCGGTGATGGGGAGAGATGGTGGAAAGTCTACATTTTGACGCTGCCAAAGTGAGGAGGGCAGATTTTGTCCAGTTAATCTTGTTATGAGATTTATTTTCAAATGAAAAGAACAGATTCGGCATTTTTCAGAGATCCATAGGAAAATATCCTACAAATAGCAAGATGTCATCAGAATATGGCGGTCGAAATGACAAATTTTCAATTTCATTGGGTAAAATAATGGGAACTTTTACATTAAGAATATGAAGTACGCATCTGACATCATCAGACAGGTGTTATGTTTAAGCCAATGTTCCTCCCTTGATTTATATTTCTTTTTTATTTTTCAGTACTGTTCATTTGTTACGTTAGTGTCTATTAATATTGTACTGGCCAGTTAGTGTCTAATAGTTATGCTTAATGCATTATTGTTTTTGTTATGTTCAATAATATACTGTATAATGGCTGTCTTTTTATATATTTCCTTTGATTTTGGGGGTGGAAGCCCTAAGGAGGTGGGGCCACCTTATCCATCACTGTTAGGGACCACCTCAGACCTTAAAAGAAAACTGGGGAATGAGCCCCTTCTGGTTCATTTGAATGCATTCTGGTGATGTTTGATGGTATTGAAGGATAAGTTCTGTATTTTTCAAGTCAAAGTTGTTTCTTCACAATTATGTTGTATATTAATTTGTCACATAAAACTGCGTCTTATGTTCTTTCAGCTTACAATAGGGCTTAAGTGCACCAAAGATTAATGAAATAGCCTTTAAACTTACCAAATATGTCCATTTTGAACCAGCAAAAGTTTTGAATTAAGAAAACTTCCCTTCCACGTTAATGAGGGATCCTTGTGATAACAAAAATACACTAGAAACAATTATTTTATCAAACATTCTTGGAACTAATTTTCTTGATTCAAGAATACATTTTCTGATCGCTTGTCCAATCACAGCCTCCTTATGATACTCCAAGCAGCCCTCAACACCAATTGCTACTCAGCTTATTATCCTACTTTACTTCTGCAATTCTGTTTCTGCCACAACCTGTAACAGTAGACAGATGTTGCTCATATAATATAATGGCAAACTGGCGCTGCTAAAGTGGCCCAAGAGTGTGTGTGTGTTCACCCTGCTGACCTGTCCAGAGACTGTTCCTAGCTTGTGCCTGATTATTTCTGGCATAACCTACATCTGCCCTGGATAAGCAGAATAAGAAGATGTATGCATGCTTTATCAATCCAGTGGCAGCAGGCGATCTTTGTGACATAAAGATCCCATATAATGAAAGAATAAAAGTGATCATAAGTGTGCCTTTTTCAGTTATTATTTTTTAGTTGTCTACAAAACAGACATAACAATTCACTTCTGTGCATCAGCATTCCATAATGCTAAAAATGACGTTTGGCTTTCTGAAGTGAATCCACACCGTAGAAGATAGACGAGGTAGTTGGTGGCATGAAGTGCTCAGCTGGTATCCTTTGAAAATGGCTAAATCTCATAACAATGGTTTGTTTTTTGCTTTATACCAGCGTTTCTCAACCTTTAAGTATTTGCGACCCGAGTTTTCATAACAGTTTTAATCGCGCCCCTCTAACATTTTTTTGAAATGTAGATGCATATTTTATTATACCTACTTAACTTTTATCGACATTTATCTAACTCTATATTTATTGTTCTAGTATCAGAATGTAGTTTAATTTGTTTTGGTTTCAACAGATGTTTTTTTCATATTTTTGCTTATTGTTTTCTTTTTTTCACATCTTCGCACCCGCCTTTTTGTTACTTCGCGCCCCTCTATGGGGGCCCGCCCCACAGGTTGAGAACCACTGCTTTATACCTTCATAAAACAAGATAGGTTTATAGCTTTGTAATATGTATATAATCTCAAGATGCTGATGAATACTCAACATTTTATGCTTGAAAAATGGGCATATTCAGTAAGCTTTAAGGATTTTTATTCATCTATGACCGGGTTTCTTAAACTATGGGTCACAAGTTACCGTTGTATTTGGTAAATGTAGAAATTTGTCGTGGATGGTTTGCAAAGAGGGTAGAGGTGGGCTACCTCAGGTTGACTAAGCAATTGACATTCTTCCAACCATCATCCTCGATTACCACTTAAAAGAACAAAGCTGGATCATGACAAAAAAAGTTTAAGAATCTTTGTCCAATGCCTCATGTACCCATAAGGCATATTGCAACCTGCTAGAACAGAGGAGGTATTTTTAAAATATACAGAAAATGCTGCACTATGTGTCAAATTAATATATACTATTATTGTGAATAGACAACTTCAACTATGAAAAATACCAAACTTATCCTTTAGTGTAATATTTTGGTAATTTTGTTTACTGGCTTTTGACTTTTACTGCTGGGGTTATTGGATTCTTCTTGCAGATTGTGTCATTGGTTTAGAATTACTGTAGCTGTTGTTCTTTTGAGCCTTTTTTTGAATTCTACTTTTTTTGTAAATAAATATCCTCTTTCATAAAGTTCTTGTGGGAACTGTCTCTTTGGTTTTGATAGTTCATTGGTTCTCCCTCTGGTGAGACACATTTCAAGATATTTTTGAAATTTAAAAACCTGTCCTCCATTTTAAGGCCTAGACAGGCCACAAGCCTTCCTTTTGCTTAGACAGTCAAGCTGACTGGGAGTGAGCCTTATTTGGCAGACCAATAGGGAGTCAAGCTTGCTTATTGGCTCTGTTTTGGCAGCCACATACAATTGTGCCATACTTGTGAGTGTGAAACACAACAGTAGTTTTGTATGAATCTAGTTTGTTCAAGATTTATCAATGTGTGTATGTTGGCTCTGGGCTAGAATTTTAGAAATCAATTTTTACATTCAAATGTATTAATGAACATATCTGGTTGTCTTTATTATATCTAAGTAAACATTCAACTACTGCAGTGTTTAAATCTGGTTTTTAGACCTTAAACAATGAGGACTGATCAATTTGAAAAAGATGGTGATTCCAAAAGGTTTAGTTGAAATCTGGAGGGAGACCACTGAGTCCTGGTGACATTCCAGGATTAATGCCCTCAGGAGCTCATTTTTATCTCAAACAATGTAATCAGGGCTATCAAGGTATTATCTTCCCCAGATTCATAGGCCATTTTGAGTTTGTATGGAAAAGCATCTATATAATTAGAAAGAATACGAGTTTGCTCAGAAAATAAATTTGTACAAAAAAAAACTAAATTCATTATTTACCTGTTTATAGACTTTAACACTAGAGTCCCTGAAGCCTACAAAAAACTCATAATCCCGGCCCACCTCATATCCCTCTACCATAAATGCCTCTACGGTGACACTTCAGTACGTGAGCAATAGTATGTGAATGCAGTTAGACTTCTTTTTTTTGGGCACATACACAATCAGATCTAAACACTAGCCTGGAGAGTCACTAGAGTACTGAAGAGTCTATAGCTGTAAGTGGAAGCTGCCGTTGCACTTTTAGTGGCTTTACATATATAGGTATACTTTGTCAGCATGCCCATGTTGATCAAACACAGGAAGCTCTGCAGTCTACTTGTGACTTTACGCTGCAGGAATATAGGTAAATAAATCAAATTTAAACAGTTAAATAACATTTGATGTGGCTTTTATATAAGTAACATATAAATGTTTTTTTTTATGCAAAGATCATCACAAAACATAATCACAAACAGAACTTTGCATGATACCTTGGCAAGCTTGGCATACCTTGCTCATCCTCATCTGAGTTCACCTCTTTTATAGCACATTTTTATTTGAAAACACTAGTATCAGATCGGGGGTAGCATGAACATGACAGAGAGAATAAAACTGAATAAAAAAAAAAAGCTAACCTTTACAAGTTCCATAAATTTACACCGGCTGTTGCAGACTCAAATCAAATGTATGTTTTTATTGTATAACAGTAACAATAAGAGCAGCTCACTACTCAAAATGTTAATTCTGGGAAGCGGCCAGGATTGAACCCGCAACCTCTTGATTATGAGACAGCAGTTCTTACTGCTGTACCACCAAATCGGTCATGTCAACGATCTACTGTAACCTGGTTTCTTTTTCTTCGGTTATAGTCTTGAATAAAAGTGCACTTGTTTTGTTATACATGTACCCTTTATGAAAGTGTCTATTTGATATTTGGACTTCACACATTATACACTTCATGTCTACATTTTGTCGTTAGTACTAAAACATGAAAAAAGTCTGTCTTTTAGGTATGTGTTCAATATTTCTTTTCATCCTACACTTAACATAGATCATTGTAGACACGGAACACAAATGAAATGCATGTGTTCCAAATAACTATATATTAATTACCCACTACAACTACAGGTACCTCACTACTAGATAAACAGGGCTTGAGCTGGGAGAGCTTTTTCCTCGAGATGAGCTCCGGCAGTGGGGGGAATGGGACGGCAGTCTGCTTGCTGCTTGTGCTGATCGACACATTTACAAAACAAAAGACGCAGGTGGTAGAGGTGTGAATGGATTTATGGTGGGCTGGGATTACGAGTTTTTTAGTAGGCTTCAGGGATTCTAGTGTTAAAAGTATGTCCTGATTTGGTTTAAAACATTCTAACAAATGATTCAGTCCTACTTAATCAGAAAGCAAGGAATTTACCAAGTATTGCCTCTAGAGAATAAACACACGTCTCATTTAAAATTCTGTCTGTCTAAACAATAGCTGGTTCAGTTCAGCCATCACTGCAGTTTTATGAATATTCCAATCCTGATTGACTGCCTGGGGTCATGCTTTCTCAAGCAATGCTAGCATTAATTTCAGTTCTTTGATCTTAATAGTTCTAGCTTGTGAATAACTGCAAAGAAAATGCCTTCTTTCTTCTAAAGCTTTTAATCGCCTCCTAGTGCACAGAGTTAAAAAGAACATAATAGCACAAGTTAAAGTAGCTATTAAAATACATGGTAAGAATATAACATCAATTATGGACTATGCCTTGTTTCTATTATGATAAAAAGAATATTCTTTCACTGACAGATTGGTGAAATCAAAGCTGTCTATTAACTGAGGTCCTCAGAATTTGTGTAGTGTCAGTATTCAAGTAACGCACCTCAACAGGTTAATATGATGTTAGTCATTCAGAATGCATTAGCAGCAGCTCTCTTGTGGTAACAGAATAACAGAGCACCTCTAAGAGAGCCACAGAGCTGTTTTAAGTGTCTTGTACAGTGTCAGCTTTATCTTATCTTTATGAATTTGCAGACACTGCTGCTTTTGCATCTGTAATCAACATTTTCAACTAACTGCACACTAGAAATAAAATTATTTTAAATGTGTTCTATTTGAAAATAAATGCAATAATTTACTTTTCCAAATCTTATACTCAGAAAATTTTTTTTACCTTAGCTGCAAAAGCATTTCAGCTTTCTCGATCCTTAAGACAATTAATCACTTATTCGTTGTTTGAACAAAATCATTGACAAATGTTTCAGATATTCAAATTTAGTCCCCTAATTTTATTGTTGCTTGATCATCATACACTTGCATGGGTGTATGAGCTTAACCTGGACATACAGTATGAACAATTATTGTCAGTTGTGGCATAAATTCATATGATTTAAAAAATGCAATGCCAGTGGTAGTCCAAGACTTGGTAAAAATGGATGGGATTTGACGCGCAGAACAGTGTAAAATCCAAAAATCAGTGTTAAAAAATAAAGCAAGGAAGAAAGGCTATAAGAGGTGCAAAAACAAGTCATTTCAAGAGACTAAAGGAGTGCCAGTGAGTGAAACTACATAGCTGAGCTGAACTTGGAGATCTGAACTGAGAGACTGAAGCTTAACCAAGTGCAGACAAAGGTTACAAAATGTGGAGTAAATAAGGGAGAAACAACATTTAAACATGAAAATATAGCATAGCCAATCTGAGTCCTCTGGCGCAATGGATATATTTATAAAGATTATTGTAAGTAATGTCAAAATATTGCCAAAATGATTTGACTCACCCAAGATTTCAAAATGTTTACATTTCTGCTTTCAGTTTCAGCCATCCATCCATTTTCCAACCCGCTGAATCTGAACACAGGGTCACGGGGGTCTGCTGGAGCCAATCCCAGCCAACACAAGGCACAAGGCAGGAACCAATCCCGGGTAGGTTGCCGACCCACTGCAGGACACACACAAACACACCCATACACCAAGCACACACTAGGGACAATTTAGATTCGCCAATCCACCTAACATGCATGTCTTTGGACTGTTGGAGGAAACCGGAGTACCCGGAGGAAACCCACACAGACACGGGGAGAACATGCAAACTCCATGCAGGGAGGATCCAGGAAGTGAACCTGGGTCTCCTAACTGCGAGGCAGCAGCGCTATCACTGCGCCACCGTGCCGCCCCACTTTCAGTTTCACTGCTTGGCAATTTGTTCCATGAGTTTATGTTTCTCTCTGTATATTTTTTAACATTTGTAGAAAATGCAATTATCTATGCCCCTGTGCACTTGCTGAAGATCTGATTTTGATGTAGCAATTGGTTTATTTCTTACTCTAATTTTTGGTTGGTTGGTTTCTGAGGCTGCATCAGTCCTAATATTCAACTCACACCAACAAATCCATGTTTCTTATCTTGAATTTCCAATTTTAGATCTAGTGTCTCTGTTTGTTTTAGATTTGACTCTTTGGCAGCTGTCACACTGATACTGACTATCCTGCACCATCAGATCTTATATTTAATTGACTCCGATGTACCGTATATTTATTTCATTGTTACTTTATGCTGGAACATTTGTAGATTTATGATATAATCTAAGAGGTTCTGTGAGAATTATATTGCATTCAGTTTTTTTCTCACATTCTAAACTGCTTTCTCTTTTTTTATACTGTTTGGACTTCTGGGAATACAATAAAAACTGAATGACAGAGATTGAGGTGTACGGACTACAGCACTGAACTTTAAGATACAAGGTTTTCAGCTTAATCCCCCCATTAGTCACTCAACATGTCAGTTCCAGTTGTAAAAAAACGTGTATAAACAATTGAATTGTATCCTTAATCATGTCAGCTAAATACACAATAATTACCATAGTATTCTTAAACTCACTTAATCCGATGTAAGGACACACTGGATCAGAGCCTGTCCCACCAGTACAACTGACTGCCAGAGCAGAACTCCTACCTAAAGACAATGCTTATTAAAAAAGTACTCACCTCCTTGGATGTTTCCACATTTTGTTATTAAACATTATGTAAAACTTTGAATTATATTGGATTTAATTTGGCTTTTTGACATCAATCAACAAAAAAAGACTTGTAGACAAAAAAGACGAATCTCTGCAAAGTGGTCTAAATGAATGCAAATCTAAAACACAAAACAGTTGATTGCAAAATTATTCCCCTCCTTCAAGTCAGTATTTAGTAGATGCACCTTTGTCAGCCATGACAGCCTTGAGTCTGTGTGCACAGGTTTCTCTCTATCATGTGCCTTTTTTCTCTTTGCCAGTTGGGTTTGGGGGATTGGAGCCCCCTGAGAAGCAATGGAATAGAGTTGACAAGCTGTGTCCCCTGATAACACCTACAATGCAGTTCAAAAACGGATGTGCCCAAACAGTTAAAATTGGTGCAGTACTGCCAAGAGCACCAGCAAGAGAGAAGGGTTAAGTATAGGTTGGGAACCCCTGGCTTGAGATTTTCAATCACCTATTCATGGAGTTGCTAGGAGTGTTCATTTGTCTCCATTATGTAGGTTAGGCCATGATACTGAGTCATTAAAAGTTGGACCTTCCAGATCAGGTGCATTTAGACTACAATCAAAAATGATTACTGTATCATCATTTTCATTTCCTTTCTAATTTTCCTTATGAAAGTTGCACAGAGCTATGCTGACCAAACCTCCCTATTACCAGCAACTGTATTATTATTATTACATGTATTTATATATAAAATGAAATAATTTAGCAGGTCTTATCTGAAGGAATATTAACTTAATCTTATGGTCTAGCAAAACAGAGAGTGGGCATTGTTTAATCTATATCTATTTATATGTGTATATATATATATATATATATATATATATATATATATATATATATATTGTGCCGGACTGCCAGCTGCTCAACCCAGCCAGGACGCAAAAGAAGAGAAGGATGGGGAAAGCAGCTACTGTGGGACACTGCCTCCCCTAAGATGCCAGATGGTGAGTTCCCTGCAGCACAGTGGTGCCCCGGATTCCCTCAGGGCATCATGGAACCTGAAGATCGGCATCAGAGCCCTGCTGGGTACCATGGGGGCCTCCAGGAGACACTGCAGGAAGATCTGGGGATTTTTATTTTCCATATAGCCCGGAAATACTTCCAAGTCATGGGGTTGGAAGCCCCAAAGTACTTCCGGGCTGAAGAAAACCTCAAGTCCTCCATCTGACCCGGAAGTGCTGGCAAGTCACAGTGACAGAAGAAAGGAAGCACCTAATGGGTCAATGACTATATAAAGAACTGTTGGGAACCCAGCAAACAAGCTGGAGTTGTAGGTTTTGGAGGAGAGAATTGTGATCATTGTGTTTATTTATTTATTTGTGTATGTTGGCTGTGGTGCTTAGAACAATATTAATAAGAAGAATAAGAATTAAAACTGTTCTTAGTACTTTTACCTGGCATCCTGAGCATTTGTCTGTCGGGTTGGAGGAGCAACAGCAACTCCTAGAGTTACAATATTTATTTATAGATATATATATATATATATAGGTAGTACCCAAATTATGGACATCCGACCTATGACTTACAAACGGGGCCGCAGCTGCAACACATGCGCCTCAGTAACTGCCACTCCATCATCTTTGGCCTGGGGACGCTGCAAGCAGTGGCTGGACGGAGGCTGGAGGGGGGCGATTTTGCTTCTCGCGCAGTGTAGCGTCCCTCAGGCGGCTCCCGCCGGCAAGCGGTGACCTGTGGTCCATAGTCACCAGGGCCAGGGCCACAGCTATCGCTCATGTGCAGGACGGAGGCTACGCTACGCAGTTACCACTCCTGACTGGATGCAGGCTGTGTGGAGCATAGGGGGGCTTTTCACTGCCCGCCCACCACACACGGCTGCACCGTTCGTTCTTGGTGGGCGGCTGATAAAGCTGCAAGCAAGTGACCGTGTTGAGGCTGAACGGAGGCCATTGAGGGTGAATGGGGCGGCGGGGGGTAGCATTGTACTGTGGCTCGGGTGGCTGCCTGTTGAATGGTTGGGCAATTCACTACCTGTCTTTGGCCGCACCGTGTTCGTTCTCGGTGGGCGGGCGCTGAAGGCAGCATACTATAGTGGAGGTGACTGTGTGGTGGCTGGGTGGTGAACCGCACTTCGCCGCCCCCCCATTCATTCTCAATAGCAAGCCTGCTTTTAATGTTACGCGCATAGCAGGAAGTTGTCTCCCGTCAGTACACCAGACGTGCCAATGAGGGGTGCCTTCCTGCTGTGATATTGTGTACAGTGCTGTGCAGAAGAGGTCATCTTAATCTTTTGTCTTCATCCTTCAACAATCTCTGAAACACAAATCTGATGCAAGTGCTGGTGATACAGTAAAGAAGAGAAAAACCATCACCATTGAAAATAAAGTATAAAAAATTAAAAGGTCAGAGAGAGGTGAAACTCCATCATTCATTGGCAGAGCACTTGGTTACAGTCGGTCAACAATGGCATTTATTAAAATAAAGTACCTGTTACCACTTACATACAAATTCAACTTAAGTACAAACCTACAGTCCCTATCTCGTACGTAACCCGGGGACTGCCTGTATATATATATATATATATATATATATATATATATATATAGATACACATATAGATATATAGATATTTATATATAGGATAAGTCAAAGTTATGTTAACATTTGAATGGCGGAAACAAGTTATTCACAAAACATACTTCATATGTGCAAGATGATTTACAGGAATGTCTGAACCTGTTCACCATCAGTGATCACTATTCATCACATGCACCATATGTGGCACATAAATTGTTCACAAAAATTGTATATACAGTGGCTTGCAAAAGTATTTGGCCCCCTTGAACTTTTCCACATTTTGTCACATTACAGCCACAAACATGAATCAATTTCATTGGAATTCCACGTGAAAGACCAATACAAAGTGGTGTACACTTGAAAAGTGGAACAAAAATCATACATGATTCCAAACATTTTTTACAAATAAATAACTGCAAAGTGGGGTGTGCGTAATTATTCAGCCCTCTTTGGTCTGAGTGCAGTCAGTTGCCCATAGACATTGCCTGATGAGTGCTAATGACTAAATAGAGTGCACCTGTGTGTAATCTAATGTCAGTACAAATACAGCTGCTCTGTGACGGCCTCAGAGGTTGTCTAAGAGAATATTGGGAGCAACAACACCATGAAGTCCAAAGAACACACCAGACAAGTCAGGGATAAAGTTATTGAGAAATTTAAAGCAGGCTTAGGCTACAAAAAGATTTCCAAAGCCTTGAACATCCCACGGAGCACTGTTCAAGCGATCATTCAGAAAGGAATGGAAGGAGTATGGCACAACTGTAAACCTACCAAGACAAGGCCGTCCACCTAAACTCACAGGCCGAACAAGGAGAGCGCTGATCAGAAATGCAGCCAAGAGGCCCATGGTGACTCTGGACGAGCTGCAGAGATCTACAGCTCAGGTAGGGGAATCTGTCCATAGGACAACTATTAGTCGTGCACTGCGCAAAGTTGGCCTTTATGGAAGAGTGGCAAGAAGAAAGCCATTTTTAACAGAAAACCATAAGAAGTCCCGTTTGCAGTTTGCCACAAGCCATGTGGGGGACACAGCAAACATGTGGAAGAAGGTGCTCTGGTCAGATGAGACCAAAATGGAACTTTTTGGCCAAAATGCAAAACGCTATGT
>JANRMT010062853.1:1608730-1638595 GCA_026402145.1 Polypterus bichir lapradei | reverse complement strand
ATATAATATATATATACACACACACACACGTACAATGCTAAGGACTGTCCATCTGTCACAAGATTACCCAATTACCCACAAACTCCTGGGGATAGAGCCTTGATCTTCATCTTAATCGAAAGCTTATGACCCAATATGTTCTAGAAATTCAAGAAATTTGGGGTAAGGGTAGTCTGGTGGGCACTTTTCTTTTGACAGAAAAGTTTACTGTAATTAAAGCACGGTCCGTATTAGCCCATTTATTTATACTACCCCAGGTCATAGTACATGTGTGTTTAGAGTTCATAATCAAGTGTAAGTTTGCATTTTATTTTAAGACCACAGGTCCACATGTTTCACTAGTTTAATAATAAAATTTCTTTGGCCTATATTTTAATATACTAGCAAAATATGGGAATCCAAATGTCTAGGCTAACAACAGCCATTTGTTATACCACTTTTCATTTAAATGAATTTAAAACTGAAGTGCTTATTATTTAAACAAACACATACTGGCAGAATCAAAATAAACCCATCATCCTTCTGTTTTCCCTGGTGCTGATGATCTGCGCACTTAGAATAAATAATTTAAAGCATGATAAAAGAAAGTGAATTTCCTTTTCATCCTGTGTTCACTGCACACATCTTGAAAACCCAAAAACGCTTCACGAACATCAAAAGGTTGTTGACAAAAGATGCCTGCTGCTAGTTGTTTTTTTACCGTGTATACACTTGGCTCTTACTGAGCAGATGTTTCTTAGAGAAAGAGAGAGGGGCGGCAGGGAGAGAGACAGAGAGAGAGAGAGAGGAGAGAGAGAGCGAGACAGGGAGAGGGAGAGAGAGAAAGGAAAAACGTGTTTTCTATGTTTTTGACTGAGGAATATTTCAGTGGGGTTGTAGGTGTGGTTTAATGACTTTTGTTCCTGGCACATCTTGCTGGCCTGCTGTTTAGGACTGAGAGTAAAATTCAAAAAAATTTGGAAACTGTTTTTTCTAAAACAGATGATGATCAGGCAGTGGCAGATTACTGCATGGGGTCCACTGAAGGGATCGTCGGGGTCTCCAGCCTACTTTACTGACTCTTGGACATTTCTTCTTGTGAGATATGTGCGCTAAACATTACTCTGACTGGATCCCTTACAGGTAATATATTTAGTAGCTTTGCACCAGTAACTCTTGTTAAATTGTATACCTCAGTCTATTAAATGTATGTGTATATGAAATGCATACATTGTATGTACAAGTATATACATTCACAATATACACAATATACTAAATACAAGTATATGTTTAAATCTTTAAATAAGCTATCAATGAGAGGAAAGAACAAATTTTTAAGCTGCAGTATTTTTATATTGTAAAAAATACTTTGAAATACTCAAGTGCATTGCTGGTCTAAAATACTATATTGATTGCAATAAACAAGAAAGGATATTTTCCTTATTAGCACAGTGTTAGTGCTTTTTTAATGTAATATGAAGTTTTACTATATACAATGATCCAAAATGGTACAAAGTAACAAATTTGCACATGTACAAATATTTTCTATTGTTTATCATCCACACATTTTAAAGCTATATAGTAATTCAGCCACTTGTTATGACTTAAAAGTCATAGGACACTTTCTCATAAAGTCTGCTCCAGACAAGATAGTTAAGCAGCTTGTTGTTGTTATGCATTCAAGGAACACGTAACAAAAGAAATAAAAAATCAGACTAGTTATTTTGTGCAGGCCATATTGTGTTTATCTGTTCAGTTTTAAACATTATTTGACAGATGACAAAATTAATTAAAAATGATGACATGTATTATTACATGCATTAATCTCAAAGCCTTTAAATAAATTAATAGTGAGTCAAACAATATTTACATTATAGAGAATGCAGTAAAAAAAATTTAAATACCCTTTAAAATGGTGCTTGTTCTTGTTCTTCCACAAGAGCTGAGCAAGAGAGCTATTTCCGTATTATTGTCTTAAGAAAATGAATTCACTGAACAGAGGGGGATTCAGAGTACAGTGGCCTATTAAGACCTGCAGCTGCCTGACATGACAGCAGCTGTAATTTCTTGTCCTGATGATTGCCACCCTTTTGCTGTTGTTTGAAGTTTAGGGTTCCCTCATTTCTTGCTGTCTTTTGTGCATTACTTTAGAATGCATGGTTCTGTGGTTGATGTGTGGCTATGGATTAAACATAACAGCCACTAAGACATGCTTTTCATATGTTAACATAATGAGGAGGCATTTACAGGTAAAGCTTTTCTTCTTGCATTTAGAATGTAGGTGTGTGCCAGTTTTTATTCCCTTGTGTCTATGTCATTTGGAAAAAAAAAGCCTGCCCTCGCTTTGAAGTGTTTAATAATGTCCATTTACTTTACAAAAGAAAATGTGGCCCATATATGTGTGACTTCTTCAGAGATGCAGTTGCTGCTGCTGCTGCTGCCGCTGCCATGGAGAATTTGGATTGCCATGACAGCACTGCTGCCCTGCTTTTTATTGGTTTGTGGTTGCTATGAGATACCAAGCCTGCCTTCCACATATTTCACAATGGGGCTGTTTTATTGTAGCTCATCTTACCTATAATGTCATACCAGTGCTTACATTAAATGTGAATGATTGTAATTATCATTAACTGTTATTCATCAGGAGGCTTACTTTCAAGATTGGAGCAGAGAGATTTGGGGAGGGGGTGTAGGAAGCAATTTATGGTTTAAAAGAACAGACATTATTAACTGATAAGTGATTACTAAGACCTATGCTTTTTGCATTTTAAAAGATGATGTGTGAAAGGATTAAAACTGTTATCTTAGGTAAGCTCACTGATGAATGCCATGGTTAAAATGCAGCACTTTATTAGAAGTTAACTACTGAAAAATCCTAAGAACACTCGTCCTTGGGATACAGAATTGCTTAGCATATTACAACCAACAATCTAATTTTGCATGAATCTGATAAATGTGTGAGGCCAGAATTCTATTCTTTTCAAAAAATACAGTACAGGATAGTGTATAGTTTAATTAATTATCAAAAGAGTCTATAAAGTATTTAAAACACAATATTTAGTTATCTTCATTTAGACATGAATAATACTATTAAACCCCTGAATATTTTTCTGATGCAAACATAGTTGAGCATTGGAAAATATCACAGCCCCATGTTTGCTAATACAGTATAAAAAAGCAATGTTACCACAATTTCTATCCCCCCCCCACCCCATATAATAAATTGATATTGTCACAAAACAGTCAAAAATGTCATTAATTGCTGCCTAAAAAAATACATATTCAACTCCAAGCATACTTTAAGGATCAAGGCTGAATCATTTCTGTAGTTTATTTATTAATCCTCCACTGAATTAGATGGTTATTGTTGTTAGCATACATTTTGTAATTTAGTGACTAAAATGTTTTGTACAGCTCTCTGAGGACAGAGTAAACACAAAGTAATGACAAAGACAGTTGTTGCATTGCTAATAAAATATAACAAATGCAGTTTTCATTAAAAAAATTGAGATTACTTCTATGTAGAAACATTTCCATAATAAGCTGGAAATCTGTTAACAGTTTCTCAGTTTTTTTGGGCTACATGCCTCATAGTGCCATAGGTTGGCATTGCCTGACAAGTCTTTCCACTCATTCGATTCATTTAGACCTTTAATGACCTCTTGGGCACAGCCATCAGCAGTGTGTCTGTCTGCGGAGAGAATGTCGACCTCGTTGAGAGGTTTACTTACCTTGGCAGTGTCTCTGGTGACTCTTCCTATGAAGTCAGTAGATGAATTGGCAGAGCATGAGGGGTCATGAGGTCGCTGGAAAGGGGTATGTGGCGCTCCTGATATCTATGCAAAAGGACGAAGATCCAAGTCGTTGGATTCCTGGTGCTTTCTGTCTTGCTTATATGGTTGTGAGACATGGATGCTATCCAGTGACCTGAGATGAAGACTGGACTCCTTCAGTACTGTGTCTCTTCAGAGAATCCTTGGGTACTGCTGGTTTGACTTTGTGTTAAATGAGCAGTTGCTTACAGAGTCCCGAATGAGGCACACTACCTGCTTTGTGTGGAAGTGTCAGGTACAGCACTCCGACCATGTGGTGCGATGCCCCCAAGGGTGATCCGGCTCACAGGATCCCTATTGTTGAGGACCCAAGTGTCTGGACCAGGCCAAGGAGACAATCACGTAACCCAGCCTGCCCTGTTCGTACTCTTGCAGGCACTGTAGCCCAATGAGACTATTTGCCACTTATTGTATCAAGAGAGCAATTAGTCCATGTGGGTGGCCTCCCACTGGCCTCCCAGTCAGGTAAGAAACCTTGAACCATCCTGGTTGGAATGCCAGGCCATGCTTGCTGTCCACGACACTGAGTAAACCCATTACATTTGACTTAGAGTCCATTAGATTACTTTAGATGTCTGTGTGTTAATTGTGCCTAATTTAATAAAATCAAATGATTAATCATTGTCAAAAAGATGGGCAACAAGAGTAAGGGTCAAGAAGTATTCCAATGAAATGGTGAAAGATGTAATTCTATTCCCAGTGAAAATGTTATTCCTTGGTAGAGCAGTCTATCAACTACTATTGGGTAAAATTATTGAGATGTGGTTAGTTATTCTGTTTCAATTTTTTAAAAATCAAATTCCTGCAAAAATCAGTTACCATTGTACCTTCACAACCTTCAAGAAGTAACTGGATGAGATATTGGGGCAACTGATGGGCAAACAAGCCTGGTGGACTGAATGGTCTTCTCTTATTTGTGAAAATTCTTATGTTTTTATGGGATCACCAAGCATCACATCTTTTTTATTGTCATCCTTTGTCATAGCCAGATATATGTTTGTTATTTTTCTTCTTTTTTGATGTACAGCTTGCCAAACAGCTTAAGCAAGTTGTGGATGCTGTTCAGAAGCAGCAGGGTAACAAGCACTGCAGCAGAAAATGAAGCCAGCAGCAGCTCCACTACTGGCCTAGCTACTAGTAGAGCCAGTTTTCCCAGTTTATTAAGAGCTAGTCTTGTTGCTAATAATGCATTGAAGGGTAAGGGAAAATATTTACTTATTTGAAATCATGTAAAATAGTTTAGATCACTGCGGTGGGCTGGTGCCCTCCCCAGGGTTTGTTTTCTGCCTTGCGCCCTGTGTTGGCTGAGATTGGTTCCAGCAGACCCCCATGACTCTGTGTTAGGAAATAGCAGGTTGGATAATGGATGGATGGATAGTTTAGATCAGGTAAAATGAGTAAATGTTTTACTCTTAATAAAAAGTAGATTATAATCTATATCTATAAAAGTCAATGTATGTGTGCGTGTGTATGTAGGTATGTTCCAGCATTACTTCCGAACAGCTGGAGCAATTTTCATGAAACTTGGTACACAGGTTTCTCATTGGTCGACTAAAAATACTGAAGCATGAAAAGCGTTCTGGGCACCCCCCCCCCCCCCCCCCCCCTGATCTTGTGGTTTTCTATGCATGTTATCATCCAGTTGACACTCGGAACAACCAGCAGAACTGGAGGTGACTGCCAGCATTCTTTATGTTTCCTTTTGAAATTAAATAGAAGAAAATGGGTTACACAAGAGTGTGAAAAGGAAGATACAAGATAGGAAATGTTGGTGTAAGAACTGTTGCTGATTGGTATTTTGATTTGATTTAGTTTGGGCACAATTAATGCATGATAATGGAAACAAACACAATGTGCTCAATTGCATATTATATCGAAAATCTGCTAATCATTTGATTGATTTCTATTTACATTACATTACATTAACTTATTTGGTTGATGCCTTTATCCAAGGTGACTTACAACATTTATCATAAAATCAGTAACGACACACTGCACAGTATCGTGCACTGAATACACTTGACTTGAGCATTCCTAGTTTTCATACTGTCTCTGTACGTTTAGCATTTGTTTTCTCAACCTCATACGCTTGCTACTTCCTGAGCAGCTCTTCTTTTCTCCACCCTAGTGGCCTGCTTTTTCCCTTCTTTCGTTGGCATCTTTTCACATTAAAACTGATTAAGACAGTGTTTGTGTTTTAATTACTTAGTACATTTTCTTTAATTTTTCACTTAAGCTGGCACTTACTGTAAGTCTTCAATCTGCCTCAAGAATGATTTAAGATATAAAGAGGTAGGGGAAGTGACGGCAAAGGTGGTAGAGATGAGAAAGGCGCCCGTACACATGTGCCACAAGGCTGCCCTGCTGCCTGCTGCTGAGAGTTTATTCTACAATAAAATAAAAGAAAAAGAAAAAGAGGAATAACCTTGGAGATAGACATCACGTAATATATGTGTACCAAATTTCAGGTCAATAGTTCAAACGGTTTGTGAGCTACAGGTGATTTAAAATCTTGGACAGACAAACGAACAGCCACGGTTGCGTATTACTTAAGAAGATGTTACATTTCTTTTGGTTTTCCAGCTGGTGCACTGGCAGGTCAAGTGACTTGCTCAGGGTCACCCAGCATCAGTAACAGAATTTGAACCCACAACCTCACAGTCTGAAGTCCAAAGCCTTAACCACTACATCACACTGTCTGCCTGTTTAATTGTGACATGAAAAACTCCTGACAAAATGAAACGCACAACAGGAATACAGTAGATATTGCTTTTCAGCGTGTTTTACATGTTGATTGCATTTACTGTAGTTTTGCCACAGTTCTCTCAGCAGATCTCACTGATGCCACTCCGAAGATGTTTGTGTCCTGTGTTGGACTGGCATCTCATCCAGGATTCATTATGAATTTGCAGCTGTTTCTGTCAGGGTATTGTTAAGCTCTCCATGTATTAGATAAAGGGAACTCAGAAAATCAATAGTTAGATGGACTTCTTCACTTCAGGGAAATTACTCTCAGCAGACGTGAAGTCATTTATCACTTTAGCACTCTATTCCCACAATTTCTTGTTAGTAGTGTCTGACACATCACAACTGAACCTGCTGAAGAATATATCCTTTTTTTTCTCTCTCTCTCTCTACTGCATTTGTCAGTATTTCAATCTGTGCCTCTGTGAAAATCTTATTCTGCTGCTGTAGGTTTCTTGATTTTAAAGTCTGCCCTTATATGATATTTGGGGAACAATGCATTACAATAAGTACAGAACAGTTTCATAATCATCTTGTTTGAAAGCTGTAACCAGTATGGGGTGCCACCAAGCCCCAAACCCAAGTTGCGGGTTCAAATAATGGATGTTTAATCCACCAAGCACTCTATACAAATAAGCACAGCCAGTAATCACACAAAATCATGAAACACTTTTTTCTTCAGCCTCCAGTTGAGTGTTGCCCGCTGCCACCCAACTATGACTCCACGAGGTAAGGCAGAAGTCTCCTTTTATACTGGACCCAGAATGACTTCCGGCAATCTGACCTTACTTTATTCTTTGTTACTGCCTAATCTTATTTTTGTTTCACATAAACTTTTCTTTCTTTGAGCTACACTCTTTGTATGAGAATGTGCTATATAAATGAATGTTGTTGTTCTTGTTGTGACTTGGCATGATTTGTGGGGAGGACTTTCAGGTTATTTGAGAACCAGAGGCGTATTTTTTGTACGTGAATTACTCGTTTAGCCGGATGTAATTGTTGACGATTTGGCATGATCCTGGATCTGTCGGTTTTTTGAAACTCTTGCTGGATGTGTTGTCATTGCAGCACATCCAAATCCTCAAACCTGCTCAGAGCAGGTTTGTTCTATGTAAACAAGAATTAGCTCACACACTTAATCAGTTTCCATGCATGGAATTCATTCAGTCATGGCTTTGCCGTTAATTAATGAGCGACCAATTGATATCGGTGCACAAATTATAAGAAGAGAATTTCATATAGAGAGGGTTTTGCGCGATCGGCAAGATCCTTTATCGCTCCTGGAGGAAATTCTTTTCGAAAGATACCACTTTAGCCGAAGGGGAATATTGTACCTCAAAGATTTATTAGCACCTTATATTTGAAGTTAAACTAGGCGAAGTCAGGCTCTCACAACCACACAGACAGTATGCATTGCTTTGAGTTTTTTTGCAAGCTGCACTTTTTTTATATACTGTATGCGATGCGGAAAATCTATCTAAAAGTGCAGTTTACCAGGCAATTCGTAAAGTGTGTTTGGCTCTAAAATATTTCCTTCAGGTTTTCATAGTGTTTCCTGGACACCTGCGTGTGCAGACAATAAAAGAAGCGTTTCATGCCATTGCAGGTACACAGGCAATAACACCCACAGTTCCATAAAGAATCTCACAATCAGCCTAACATTCTCATTACCCAGGATTTCCAAATGTGATTGGGGCACATGGGACTGATCAGAGTGGAGTTTGATCAAACATTATTTGGAAAATGTACCTCTCCTCCTGATGAATAATCAGACACAGTGTCTTCATCAAATATTTGACCTTCGTCAATATCTCGTTGGTCAGACACAAGTTCTAGGGATATGACATTCCCTGCAACTGACCCAACAAAAACAAAATGCCCTCAGAAACAGGGCAATGGGCATTTTGCTGGAGAGCCAACTCTTCTGCAGAGGTTAGGTCTGGACCGCGTGGACCTTCACCTGTTTTTGGCTTGTCTGCCTTCTTATTAGCTTTAAAATTAATGTTTTTGTATTATATATGATTCTTTATGTCAACAATTCTTTAAATAGTTATATACCAATATTTACCAGTTTGAAGTATATTCTTGTACTTCACTTTAACCTGTTCCCATGTTCTCCTTGTGCTCACGTTTGATCTGAAATTATGACATATTAAATAATAATTAATCTGACACATAGGAAATGAAACACTGCATTCAGTAAGTACAATGCACAATACTTAGCGTTTAATTTGTCAGCCACTTTTTGCCAGCCATCTTTTCTGGTTTGGGCTGCTTTTGCAGTGTTACCCTTTGTGCATATTAAATCTTGAAATTCTTCATATCCTTCGAATAAAAGGTCCTGCTCCGCTTGTGTGAAAAAAAATGTGCCCATTCTTTTGTCATTTTGTTACAGCTGATCATGTTTTCTAGACTCAATATATATGGGCTTTTCAATCAGCGCGGGCGTGCACATTCATCTCGGATAAAAAGATCCAGCTAGACTAATCTACTACACGGCTGTGTTTGAAAAACTGACTTATCCCGGATGAGCTTCACTGGCATTAACTCATCCAAGATGAGGCATCTGATCTCAGATGATTTAAGCGACATACGGAAAATACCCCCCAGGGCAGTCCTTTCCCAACAGTGCCCTCTTGTGGCACCTAAGGATCCCAACAGGATTGCACTTCAGTACTTCAGTTCCCATGAACCCTTGTAGGTGTCCAAGCTGTGATGCCACCAGTGGACCACTGCCACCTAAAGTAAGGGGGATGGAACTGCTCCAGGCCTCCAGCTTCTACTTCTCTATACACTGGCATCTTCTGTTTTGGTAGAAGGTCATGCCTTTGTCCATCCAGGGGCATTCACAAAGCATTTGGTAATTGTTAACATATGAACATTGATGCAATCAAATCAAACTTCATTCTAAATTTACTAACTCTGATCTCATTTGTGCCACAGGAGATATGCAAGAAAGAATTTATTTGTAATATGATTCTTGACTTGATTTGATAGTAAAAATCCTTAAACCTTCTATAAAGATTTCATGCACTAAACAAGACCTGATAAGTGAATCTATAGAAAGTATATATTATAAATGTGATGATTACCTATGAAGCCTGACTTTTTGCCAGCATTTCTCATATGCAATGCATTCAGCCGAAAGGAGTGAACATTCAAAAAATGAAATGGCCAGGATAAGGTCTTAATGTAAATTAGATGCTGCTGGAGTTACATTTTGAGGTTGAAAACAAAAATTTAGAGGTGGAAAGGTCAACGAGTTAATCAAGAGTCAAACAATAACCAAAGGAACTGCCTGGAACTGTGAGCTTTTATTTGTCTGCTCATAAATAGAAATCAGCCATGTTTTAAATTTAGGATTACTAAGGAAATGCAGACAGGCTTAAGTCAGCAACCAGAGACTGAAGAAACCATCATAACAAGCCAAGAGGCGAAAGAAATTTCAAAATCTATTTACTTTCAAATGTTGGTTCCATTATAAAATGGAGCGATTTCCTTAATTATTTTCAAATATCTTCTCTTTCAGGAACTAATATCATAGTTAATATGAACCCTCTTTTTGCTAATACAGTCACTAAGACCACTGGTGTACTGCAAAATTCATGAACCGTAATTTTGCCATTTAAGCCCACACTCTACAAAACAAGTACAGGTCAAACTCTGCTAGAATAAACTCATTGTACATTTTTTGGTCTTGGCCAATTTTCTATTGAACTAATGTTACAATAAAGTCTGTTTTATCTGCAAAATTCATTACAACAAAGTAATTTTTCAAAAGCAGCAAAACACTTGTATCATACTTGGCCAAGATGTCGCTGAACAGCCAGTTAGATTGCAAATTTATGGTACTTGGTTGTCACACTCTTACAGCTGCCTAGCTTGAGAAGGGTTTCTGCAGACCTGAGGCATTGTGGGCATATATAAGGGTAGGATCACTGTCAATCAAATTTGACTTCAGCTGTACTTGCAGAGCTGTGAAGGTTCACTACAGCTAGACTCTGTTGCTTATTTCCAGGTTTCTCGAGATATGGTTTGACTTTAATGAGCACACTGATCAGATTGAGGATTCATTTTTGGCTCTTCCTTCAACAAAAGTTCTGAACTACTTAAATTGAAATGTCAACACCTCATGTTAAGAATCGATTGGCTTTATGGTGAGAAATAAAACACAGAAATAACAACAGAGAAAGAACAGACAGACTACACACTCTGCATACTCATACAGCACACTGCATATCCAGTAATGGTGTAGCCAAGTGTTTGCTGGTCAACATATTTACATGTTCTGTCCACAAAAGGATTTGGTACTTTTTTGAAATAGGAAAATCATACTGTTGAATTCTTTTCCACAAAGTGAAACTAGCATACATAAGCTTCATTACATTTACAGTACATTTCTTTATTTGGCTGATCTTTATCACCTTTATCCAAGGCTACTTACAGCATTTATTATACAATTGGTTACATTTCTTTTGGTTCTCCAATTGGAGCCCAGGCAGGTCAAGTGACATGTCCACGGTCACACAGTGTCAGTAGTGGGATCTGAATGCAAAGCCTTAACCAGTACACCACACTGCCTGCTGTAGTGGCTTTTTCAAATTTAGCGCAAAAGGTGGTGAAAATGAAGGTGTGGCATAAATCTCCTGAACAATATATTCCTTATATTGATATCCTTTCTTTTTTCAATTTACTGTGGCTACGTTTAAGGGAGTAAATGATACTGGACTCATTTTAGTACCTCTTTGATGGAGTGTGCTGAATATCTTGACTGGGAAAAGCTCAAAACGCAATAAAAAAGTGCAATAAAAAGAATTAACAATAATAACAAGTTGTCATCATTTTAATACAGACTATGATCTTCAAAGCCATTAGATAGTTCAGATTGCACAAGTGCACACACACCAGAGGGTACAGGGAACACTGCAGGGCCAATTGGTCAGCTTCTCAGCTGGAAACAGGCTTGAAGCACCTGGCACAAAGGCAGTTTCACATATTACAAGAAGCAATAGATTAATAATTACTTTGAGCATATGACAGAAAATTTTAATAAACCTCCTAAGAAGGTAAAGCAGAAAGTTGCTATTAGCATTTTAATAAGAAGATAAATTACTGAGGGAAGCTTATTACTTTTTCATGCAACATGTGTTGGGGCTGTGCCCCACTGATACTTAATACAAAAAGGCCATTACAATCTTCAGAAAAATAAGTAAATAAAATAAAACACAGTATAAAATAAAAATTAAAATTATGTACTTTCAGCAGTGTGTTCCTCAAATACTCCTACCCATTATAGCCTTCTTTCCTTAATTCTTAATGGAATTACAGACCTTAGGCCTTCACGGTAAATAGCAGCGGCCACAGGCGATTCACTGGCTCGTGTTATGATTTTGTTATTTTTAAACATACAAAATTTATTTTTGCATACAGTATATTTTGTAATTCTCTTTTCATTTCATGAAAAATTAGCATCATGGTATTTAGAACTCACATTGGCAATTAATAATTTTGCTTTTATTTTTGGCCATCACCTTCTGTGTGTTTTTTGGATGGTGTTGTTGGCAATGACATGCTGCTGTTACCATGTGGTGAATGCTATTTAAGATGGCCACACACTATTAACCACATTTAAGTTTCTGGAATAGCAAAAACTACTTCTTATATATCAGCTCTCAGAAAAATCTTATATAGGGCTTCTTGTGTGCTTATTTTGACTTTTCTTCTGTTTAACGTGTTGTGATCTGGTGATGAGTTTCATTTTTGTTTTTCTATCTATTGACCCCTACTTTGCTTTTCAACACTCTCTCTCTTTTCTGTGTTTCTGGTCTACCACTTCCACCTTGTAATAAGAAACCTTGGACTATCCTTGTTCTGCCGGACAAGGAAATAAGCAAGGAAAAATAGGAGGACAAGGAGAAAACGACAAAAACAATGGTTGTCAGAGAGAGTCATGAGAAGTCGAAATATACCAAACCACTGATCCATTTACATAAACCGAAACATTGAAATTCAAGGGGACAAGCAATAATTTCTAAAAATTCAGACTAATTACCTCCTGAAAGTTTAATTGTTAGTATCCAGAATCTTACTATGACAATGCTGATATCACATGCTAAAATTTGTAGTTTTCACATGGTATCGATGGGGATGGGAAACCAAGCATTGTGCTATGCAAAATGACAGCACCCATAAGAAAACAATATAGTGGCGTGTCAAGATGCTCAAATTTTTTGGTGCATGATCAATAAATTAACTATAAAGATAGATTCTGCATTTAAATAAAAAGAAAAAACACAGAAGAAAACAGCAACAAAACATGTCATGACAATCTGAACTATGAGTGACCTTGAGATGAAGACATTTTTGGTTAAGTGAAACAAACCAAGAAGGATGTGAAGGTGTTGCAGAACGAGACTGGCAATGTAATGGCCTTGTACAAAATATTGTTTTTGAAATTTAGTTATAGCAATAGCACATTGTTCTGAATGAGCCATTTTTTTGCTATTTTTTGCACTTTATGAAGTACGGGTGGCTGAATCAAATTCACCTATCCATCCATTTTAGGAACTGTAAATAAAACGTATGAACTCGACAGTTCAACACCTTAAACGAAGTTAAAGGATTTAGATGAAAATAGTGTACTGCATCTATAGTGTCTCCTTTTAGTTTTATGTTCATTATATTCCCTCATTCCTTTACTCTTTGTTGTGTCTTAATTCTGCAGGGTCTTTATCTTCTCCATTAAGACTGCAGTTACCTGAGAGGACCATTAAAGACTGCTCTTTTCTGTGGCATTAGGTAGCATAGCTGTTGTGTTAGTGGCCTTTCATTTGACACATATATTTTTCTTGTCCTTTGAGACATTTTTGTATTTGGGTGTTTCAGGTTTTGACTTTTTCTGTCATGTTTTGAATTAAACCTTTTTTTCTTCATCCACATCTTAGAAAGTAATTCCTAGTTTTGTTTATGTTTGGCTTTGTCTCCTTAATTTTGCCTAGACTTTGTCTTAGTTTGTCAATTGACATTATTTTGTCTCTTTGTAAATTGTTATTTTTTAAGATTATTGTTGTAGCTTGGTTTAATATAATTGATGTATTACAGGGAAAACGCTGCTTTACGGTAATTTAATTATTTTTCTAAAAATAAATTCTAATAGGCTTAACTGGATGTTTTCTTTGAGACTGGGTTTTTTTTTCTGTATTGCTCTTCCCTTTTGAGAAATAATCATAACAGTAATAAGATAGGGTAAGATAACTCAGAAAAATATTGTTAAGATGCTATTAAAAACTAAAGAAAATAATATGAAGCGACACAACTGTAGTTGGCTAGCAATGATAAAGGAGTAAAGGTGCAATAAGCATAATCAAGAATGGGTCATGACTATACTTTCCCCTCAGCTTAGGCACAGCACCTCCATTAGGAAGCCTGCTATTGAGAGGGTTAAAATAAAGAGAATAACAAGCTCTTTACAAAACATTTTGGGACAGAATTAGCTTTGTGAAATTGAACTTGTATTTTTCTAATATGGAATATAAATAGTAACTTAAATTGCCAAGTAATAAAGTATATCTTTGAAAGCACATGAACTCTGATCTCTTGCATAGCCATTGCTCTTCCCTTTATTTACTTTGCTAGTTCCGATGATCATCAAGGCCTGTGCATGTTCTACAAAGACTGATTTTTTTGCAGAAACCTTGTCCATCTCTTGGGCTCTTTCATAATATGACATTGCTGATTTTCTAAAGTTACAACCATTTCAAATTAGAATTTTTCTTGCAAGCTGTCTTATGAAAGTCTTGTTTTTGAGTGACTAGCACTGCTTGAAAGGTGTTGACAATACAATTATCAGCAACGGGTTTGTTATTGTCATTGTCAATGTAAGATGTAGGTCCCTGTTTGGTTGGGTAAGCTTAGATGCAGGCAATGTAGCTTAATGGCTATGGAATTAAACTTTAAAATGCTGCAGGCTCAAATACTACATCTGACTTCCTCAGGGACAATCAGTGCACAGAAGTACTCATGCTGAATATACTGTAACTGGAAAGTAGTGTACCATCGTAAGCTTTGTGGCTAATCTTGAAGGATTTTAAATGGTATTCAATCAGCCTTAAAATTTAAACTAGAGGTAAACATTAAGCAATAATATTTTGATTGCACAATTACATTGAACTATTGTTACAACTAAGAATGATTTTGCCTGAGTCATGCTACATGTTTCTTACCATATAGTAGTTATATATTTTTCTTATAGTCATTTATTTCATAATTATTACTTTGAAATAATTTAACATCTTTATCCAAGTTAACCTTAATCAGGCTTGCAAGAAGCTTTGGTACTGACTCTGAACTTCAAAAAGTGAACCAGTGAAATGTCTTTAATATACTTACTGTGACATAAAGTTCATAGAAGCTAGAAATTCATAAAAGTGAAAGTCCAACTGGGACCATGACAAAAAACGAATTTAAGAAGGAGCACACTCTCATTGTTTAAAATGTTCTGTTCTAGAGAAATTGTAAGGTTTATGCTAACAAAAAACAGACCAATATTTACTTTTGTTCATCCTTAGTGATGAGAGAATTCTGCAGAGTTTGCTATGCCATGAGTTTGGCAAAATCAGAGAAATGTTCTGGAACTTTGCCATACTCTGCGAAATGCATCAAAGTCAATGGCAAAGGAGGAACTGAATTAGTTTTGAGTTGATTATAATTGTCCAATGGTCTTTAAAACATCCCCTAGATCAGGAAATTGGCTGCCAACTATGCTGGACCAAGTATTGTGGCCAAAAATAAGAAACGAGGTATAAGACAGCAGTGCTAACAACTGCCTCACCTTGCCGCAAATAACAAAAGATGCAGACAGAATGGTAACCGCATACAAAATACAAATAAGTAAAAAGAAATACCTGCCATTTCATTCACAAAGTTCCAACCTTGGGGCACAAATTGGCTGTGCCACATTGCAGCAGCATAGGACTGGCTCATTCCACCGTTTGAAGTGTTATAAATAGCAATAAATGTGTTGCTATTATTATTTCACTGGGTCGCAAGTGTTTTCTGACTCAAAGAGGGCTTGTTTAAGGCTTGCTCTGATGTGTAGCTACAACATTCAGCCAGCATACGAAATCAGCTATATGTACTGTGTATATAAGCATGGTGTAAATCTGGCTGGAGTACGGAAGGGGTAGTGACATCACGTATGTATGAAGCAGATCAGGCAGTGATATAAAATGTAAGGTGGGGTACACTTGCAGTTCACGTATTTGAAAGTCCTACATATGGCTGCTACAGCACTGTGATGTCACACTGGCCTAAAAGCATCATGGGGAGCTGGGAAAAAATGTTCACCAAAGCCAGCCACAAGGTGCATTTCCTGGAAATATTCAATGAAGAAAGTCACTGGAAGACATGGCATATTGATTACGAAAAACTTTTTGTTGAATTTCGTCAGTCAACACTATTCATCATAAATAATGCACCAGATGCAATTGCAAACTATTTTCTTCCAAATGATTATAAATTAAAATCAAGTAACTTTGAGCAAGCTTGATGAGGAATTAACCCATAAGAAAGAAAAATAAAGTGAATAAATTCACATTCAAACCTTGATTCCCTAACTACATGTTCTCAAATCTGATTTTAATTAACTGATACATTTATTGCTCTGTATGATTTAGTTAGATGGTAGGAGTACAAAAATTTCCACAGATCAGATTTAATGCATAGCAGAATGGGGTGCATGATGCACTATGAATAATGTGGAAAAACACCTTTAACCAGTGCAGCCGGTAACCGGCACAGTCAAATATAAGCATGATGCAATTTACCGTAGAGTTATCATAAGGCTGTAATGATATTTATACATTTATATTAAAATGATATCAAATAATACAAATGCAGTTTAAGAGCAATGGGTCCAAATCCCAGCCTGGGCACTGTTTGCGTGTAGTTTGCATTCTACCTGTGTTTGCAAAAATTTTCCAGCAGGACTATTAATGCATAAAGAAATAGCGAGCCATGGATTACTAACCATACTGAAGCTTTTTTTTTGGAAAACAACCTCCCCTCTGGGAAAATGTGGGAGAACAAAAGTGGGTTTTACACTTAAAGGATTAAAATGTCCATTAAGTAAAATAAAATAATCCCAAATGAGTCTGTAATGAATTAAAAGCTTTGGCAGGATTGGATACTAAGAAAAGATTGATCTGTTTAGCACATAAACACCAATTTGTCTTTGCTAATGAACTAAATGGGTTTTATTCAAGATTTGAAACGTGTGATTTCAGTTTACAAAATAAGCAAGATGCTGCAGACAATTTTCTGTGATGGACCTCAATTTAGTTGAGGGATCATAAGACATTTTGTAAAATAACAGACAACAGAGACATAAGGGGTTGCAGCTGCAGAAAAATATTAAACAACAGAGCTTGTATTTCATCTAAATCAGTGTCTTTGCAACACATCATAGTCGTGATAGCAGGTGGGGGATCAAATGTGATAGTTAGAGTAGCGACCCACTTCCATTAGAAACAATAGCAACTCATGACCCATTGGCTGAGAAACACTGATCTAAATTGATATTCCTCACTTACACTGTATTCCAAAAAGGAATCTCCTGAGCAATAAATTTGAGATTGGAAGAGACAGGGCTAAGAGTAGGTTGGAGGTGAGCTCAGTGGAATTCTTCCAGGTCAAAGTCCTACCAGTTGCAGGGGAAAGGGATAAAAAAATCCATTGTGTAATTCATCTCAATATCTTTACCCCTGTAAATCAAACCTTGTAAGGCTTCTGATAGCCGAAGCATATAAGAGTAACAGGACAGCTCCAAAAGTCCAGCTTCCGCCAGCTTTTGCAATTATTTGGGCCAGGTTTTGTTTTCTTTTTTTTTGCCACAGGGAAACAAATACCTTCTTGATACCTAGAAAATATTTTTGAAAACAACATTCCATGAAATTGAACAGCTAGAGGAAGAATCCCAGTGCCACATTGAAAGATGAGTATTGTGTTTGAGGCTGATACTGATTTTTTATTAGCAGGCAGCATAAACAAGAATTTATTCAGAGAATGATAAGCAAGAGGAGATGAGATTGGATCCCCACATTCTTTAAAAACAGATTTAAGATGTAGATAAAAGAAAAAGAAAGATGAAGGCATAGAAAAGATATACTGTATTTCAGAAAGAAGAATGTTCGAATTATGGATTCGTCGTATATCACTTTGTAAGCTCAGGTCTGAAAATGAATGGAAACAAATCCAATGTGCGGGGCCAAGTTGTGAAAAACAGAAGAGAATGTGAGCCAGTCTGGAAAATGGCCAAGATGCCTTTTCACCTTCTGCCATATTCTAGTGCATAGCTGATTAGTGGACCCATACTTGAAGACTGAAACCTAAGTTTAACACCAGATAAGGGAAGAGGATGTTGGGAAGAGAACTCAGTGATCTCCAATTTCACTCCAAGCTGAGTCTTCATTGCCACACCGGATGCAGTGTGCAAGCTCAATGTCATAGCTCAAGGTTCAATAAGGAAATTCCACCCTCTCCTTTCAGCGTGGAGAGTTTAATAGCAGGTGCTTTTTAGATCCACAGAAAAGTAGATAAATGTGACCTTATATTACAGACATCTTCCCAACCTTTTTGAATTTACACATTAACACTTTACTTTTAAATCTTTTTTTTGAGGATGTCACTATCGCCATCCATAAACTGGATCTGATTATCCTCACTACTGTACAAAATGTTCTCCAATGTTTTCTGACAATATCTGGCTTTCTTGGGCAGTGCTCCAGCGGATATCCACCAGATCCTTCACTTATTTAATTCCTGTGAATTCTTGTCTGGCAAAAAAATTAATTGATCCAAATGCACTCTTGTTACCTGACTTTGAATGTACCATTCAGCATAAAACCTCCATCTAATATGAAGTCTGCCAGCTAATCTAATATTTTTATTAAATCTCTTTTGTTTTTCACCTGTTCTCTCTCTGTTCTTCCCTTACTTCCTTAAAACGGAAGTCACATTTGCTTAAGATTGGTCATCTTATTTTGAATGCTCTCAAAATGTGTGATTGAATTGAAAAGCATTTGGACTCCACCTGAGCTGGCACTCCTACACTCCTCCTTTCAAATATGGGGCTGTTTGAGTCAGCGGATGTTTCGTCTCCTTTCTTTCCTAGGCCTGTCAGGGCATCGGCCATCTTGGAGTTGAATCAATTTGATGATTTGGAGCATTGGGACATTCTCGGGGCTGCAGTCCGGGCTCTATCCCCTCCTCTTCTTTCTTGTTTTGCGTCCAGCTGAGGTTAGTTTTTAAGACATGTGGTATCCCACCATCTTCTTCTTTTCCCCTTTTCAAATTATCTTGTTCCCTGTCTGCATCCTATTTGCTGGTGTACGTAAAGTTATCAGCAAGTATTTACCCCCATAAATACTTTGGGAAATGTGACCACCTATCCTCTCCCCATTGTCCAGGAATGCTATTTTTTTACATATCTCCTTTTCCTCTGAAATTCCTAATTTGCAACATACTACATTTGAGCGTGTGCATCTGTATATTTTGTATCTTATGCTAAGAGTTTATCCAATGACTTCTACTGTCACTTCTGATCACTAAATGCTCCTGGTACTTTTCTCCATACGTTTTGGTACTACCCCCTCTTTTCCCTACTGGTTTCTGCTCCCCTTTCCTCAACTCTCGTTTTTTGATATTTCTTTTTCACTTCATAACTTTACATTTCTGCAACTTCTCTACTCTCCATCTTACCTCTTTATAGCAGAAACTTTTCTGACTGGGTAATAATGCACCCAAGTTCGCAATGGCCTCAAATTGGAAATACTGTATTTGTGGTGTGTGTGTCTCTCCCTTCTACTCTGTGGAAATCCTCCTTATTGTAACCTGGCTCTTCTGTACTTTTCTGCATTGTGGATTATGAGTAACCTGGTTCCAGTATTACTAAGTGGCCGTCTGCTACTCAACTTGTGGGTAGCTGGGTTTTAGGTGATTGGTAATTCTTTAAACTATTTTGCTCAGGGCAAAACCCAACCTGCAAGCTTTGCTATCTAGGTTCAGCTTCTCTAAGCTATACATTTGGAAATGCACAAAAAAATGTTTTGGTTCAAAATCTTTACATACCATACATACTCGCGTATAAGTTGGGTCTTGAAACCCAAAAAATTGATCATAACCCCGACTTATATGCCTGTTCAAAAATTTGACACTTATTATTAATTTTTTTACATCTTCTTGCTTCCTCCAATCTCGCTCCAGTTTCTCAGATGCATCGAATTTTGTTGTAGCAGCACAGTTACCAATTTCTTTCGCCACTTCAACAACTTTTAATTTAAAAACAGCTTCATATTTTTCTTCTGATCGAACGCTCCATTGTAGATAAGGGATACTCTTATGATAAAGGTGTATGAGGGTGTGAGACACAAAAAACTCAAAACAGTGCAAACACCTCTTAATTTGGTTATAACTGTGTGGCCACGCAGACACAATACATAGAAAACACAGGCAGTGTGCTCCATGGTGGGCATTAGCATAGCATAATCTCTTGGACTAATAGTGTGAGTTTTCTGCATTCGACTTATACGACCGACATTGTAAATACCGGAAATTATACGGTAAAATCAAGCCGACTTATCCGTGGGAGAACTTAGACGCTAGTAAACAGCCTTAGGTGCTACAATCACTCCTAATTCATTAACAGCAATATTTGGTTTTCCTGTCCCCTGAAAACTCAAAAATGCTATCATGGTAAATACAAAATTTAAGTGTAAAATAAAAAGCAAATCTCAAATCAAAATGGAAATAGAAAAAGAAAGTGTCACTAAGTATTACAGGTTTCAAAAATCAAAAAAGCAGGCTAATAAAACAGAGCTTCCCTTTTAAGCCACTGACTCCATCTATTAGGTTTACTAAGATTGCGAAGATGAAACAGTCATAAAAGCTGTGTAACATGAACAGCACCCGACACCAATGGACAAGTTAGTAAAACTCTCAAGCCATGTCGACAACACAGTCATGCGCCAGTTTAAAGACATCTGAGTTAAGGCAATTCGTACTTAATGGATGAAGACCATAGGAAAACAATAGGATAATGTTCTAGAAATTGTCAAAACCAGCTGGAGTAATACATCTTTTATTATTATTATTATTATTTCTCAGGGTTTCATATATTTCTGAGGACTTCTGAAGGTTTGTTTTGATCGGTACAACTCCACGTGGGTTAATTCTTATGCATTTGGCCCACACTGCCTCACTGACACGAGTGTTTCGCAACCTTTATGGTCCTGTAACCTAGTTTTACTTTTTTAAAATTACTGACAATTTACTAGCAGCTATTGCAAACTGCCCCCTTGGTGAAAATAGGACAACTGGGGGTCCTTCTTGGTAAAATAAACTGACTTAGAAACAGTAAAACATACTGCACAGGACTGCTGATCACCATATTTCCATTCTCCCTCTTTTGCATCCTTATACTTTTCTCAGATCCAGCATTGCATTTTTTAATTCTACCAAAGCTTGTGCTCACCATTTCTATTGACAAAGTTTTTTCTAAGCTAGTTTATTTTCATATTTATATGTTTATGACGGGCAAATTATGATTTGTAGTGGTGAGCTACCACAGCGGCCTGTGAGTGGCTTCCCTTTGAGATGGGCCTTTTCCTTAGCAAGAAGCTGAGTGGGCCTGGGGTTGAGTTGTATAGAGAAGAGAGATGCAAAGGTTTATGTTGGCATGACGGCTCTTGACATTTTCATATTTCATCTCACTTAGATATGTCACTGCCTGGAATATAGGAAGTGTTTGCAATGCTAAGAGTCTTACTGACATGGCTGTCCATGACTGTATAAGCACTTCAGTAGCTATGGGGAGTAACTATTTTGGACTCCCATATACCTCTGAACAACCTGGTCTCTTAAAACATTCATTACTTCTTAAATAATCATTTGCGTAGTATCTTGGAAAACCAGCAAACACAAATATAAGTTAAAATAAATATAGAAGGCTGAAAGACTCACATGTACAGTAAAGAAATAATGAACGGAAGGAAATTCTGCAAGAAGTCACACACAGAGACGTTTACGTTGACTCCAAATTTGATTTCAATGGCAAAAGTGCAGCAAATGTTTGCTTATATTGAATTCCACTATATGCAGAATCTGCCATCAAGTTAGAAAGTTTTACATCTGCCTCTCTAAAGACCTAAACACAGATAGTGTATTAAAACAGGCAAAGGAACAGAAAATAAAATCATAATTTAAAATCATTTGCACAAGGCTAACTATGCATTCACATTTACTTTTACCTCAGCTGTGTACTTTCTCCTTTTTTACATTTTACTTTATTACATTAATGATCATAATAAATACATCCTAATTTGTATAAGGCCATGTTTGCAAATTTGAAAATCTTGTAACATTAAAAGGAACACTCCACCCAAAAATGATATATATTTTTTATATTTTACTTATCACGTGTAGTTTGTAGTGCTGGCTGAGAAAATTTTTAAACCTCATGTTTTCATAGAAACTTTGTTATGTCATTTTTCTGATAGAATGGAACCCAATAGTGACAAATGCTGAATAAGCAAACAAATATGAGAAATGTCCATCAAAAAAATTCACGTTATTTGTGTCTACTAATCCACACATCAAGTCATTCAGTCATATTCTCACTACATGCAAAGTGCATGCCTTTTTTGCTAAAATATTGTTAGATATATAACACCGTGAAATGAAAGTAGTGTAATAACAGAAAGCCCCTTCACACAGGGTTGGACTTAAGAGCAAAAAATTTCTCACCCGCCACTACAAACTATATAGGTTAAATCCAACATGAGATAGCAGAAACTAGTGAACTTTATAAACAGTAAATATATTCTGTTTTCTTTCATGTTACATATTCAATCTTTAGGTTATATGGCATGATGTGTAGAGTACAAGTCCAAGAAGGTGTTGCTCAAGCTTAATAACACGCTGGTGAGGCCTCATCTGAAGTACTGTGTGTAGTTTTGGTCTCCACGCTACAAAAAGGACATAGCAGCCCTGGAAAAGGTCCAAAGAAGAGCGACTAGGCTGATTCCAGGGCTACAAGGGATGAGTTATGAGGAAAGCTTAAAGGAGCTCAGTTTAAGCAAATGGAGATTAAGAGAAGACATGACTAAAGTGTTTAAAATTATCAAGGGAACTGGTACAGTTGATCAAGACTGTTACTTTAAAATGAGTTTAACAACAACACGAGGACACAGTAGGGCACCTGTTAAGGGTAAATTTTGCACAAACATTAGGAACCACAGACCCTTGGAATAAGTTACCAAGTACTTTGATAGACATTAGGACTTTAGAGACTTTCATAATTAGACTTGATGTTGTTTTGGAAGAATTAAGTGGATAGGACTGGCAAGTCTTGTTGAGCTGAATGGCCTGCTCTCGTCTAGATTGTTCTAATGTCCTCTTAAATATTTGATCATATCATGTCACTCCAAGTTTTACCTTAATCTTTTTAAGTGCCTCACTTCAAATTATGCTAATAACAATTGTTATCATTCCTCAAATGAGCAATCATGTTTTGTGTTTGCAGTGCTCTTGATGAAGAAGGAAGCAACCTCCGGCAACAAAAGCTTGAAAGGCAGGTAAGATGGAAAACAGCTTTTTGTTTTAAAATGTTGATGAAGTTGCAGTTTTAAAATGTAGCTCTTGGGTCTCGACTTTCTGCATTTTATGATCTGTTTTCATTTTAGGGTCCTTTACAATCATATTTATAGATAAAACACAAACATGATGAGTTTGTAGTGATTACTGTTACTGCCTCACAGCTCCAAAGACCTGATTTTTGAATCATAACCTAATCACTGTCTGTTGAGTTTGCCTGTTAAATTCATGTCTGCTTGGTTCTTCCTTCAGTACTTTGGTTTTCCTCCCACATTAAAATGACATACTGTACTGTGAATGTCTGATGATAGTTTCCCAGTGTGGCAAGAGAAACTCAGCTCATTATTCTGCCTTATTCTTCTGATTCAGCTAGATGTATATTATGTTGTAATGGCTATACTGTAGTTTGTGGGATATGGCCAAGAATTGAAAATTAAATACTGAACAAAAGTCATGTATATTTTTAAATAATTCTTAGAAATTTTTCATATTTTAAGTTCTTTGAATTAAGTCAGTTAGTCAGACAGTCATTCTCCAACCCGCTATATCCTAACACAGGGTCACGGTGGTCTGCTGGAGCCAATCCCAGGCAGCACAGGGCGCAAGGCAGGAACAAACCCCGGGCAGGGTGCCAGCCCACTGCAGTCTTTAAATTAAACATACGTTAAAACTCTATAAGCAGTGGCATTTTTAGTCTAGCATTTCATGCTGGTCTGATTTGTGATGTACAGTATTTGTAAGTGGGTGTGCAACCATCTGGGGGTCATTTAATCTTCATTGATTTACTATGATGTGATTAAATTGAGTATGACATCATCTGTGAAGACTCCTGCTCTGATATGGCTAACCTGCTTGCCCTCCTGGGAGCTTCACTCCCATGAATCTCAGGGAGACTTTTATTATTCAAGAGGGAAATTTATAAACCATACATATCCAAAACATAATATTCCATCAAATGTAGCAGTTTTAAGGACCGAAATGTTGATGCTACAACATTCCCAAGTAATCCTAACCAGTACTGTGCAAAGGTCTTAGGTACTTTGGAAATTTAATAACAATATTTATCATAGATGGTTATATTATGTCTTCTAGATTAGTGTGTCAATAGAAAATAGCACATTTTTGAGTTCCAAACATTTCTTTTGCAAAAAGTGAAGCAATACAATAAGATATCTCAATGTCCTTAAAGAAAGACACTAGCATAGTAATAAAACACTCTCCAGTTAGAAAATGCGAGATCCTTGTAGACATACAGTACATCTCACTACTTTATTAATAAACAGGTGCTAATGATCAACAATGTAATGTGTAGCTTAAACCAAAGTGATTAAAGAATAAGTTTGGTATTACTGAAGTCAAAGCTGTTTCTTCATAATCATTGTATACAGTATGTTACTTTGCCATATACAATTCTAAAAAGCCCATTCTTAAATAAAGCATGCTGAGGTCCTGAGGTGAAAACAAAAATATTAAAGCTTGTCAAATATGTCACTTTGCAGCAGTAAAGGTTTTGATTTAAGAAAATGTGCCGTCTGCGTTTATGATGTGCACTTGCAAAATGGAGTAAACTGCAAATGATACATTTTATCACAGATTCTGCATACTATTGTCCTAAGGTAAGGATATGTTTCCTGTTCGCTTGTCTATGTGCAGTGTCTGTCATGAGTAGAGTTTTGATCGAGCCCCCAACAACACCAAATTTCCAACGCTTTGTCGGCACTATTCTGTTTCTTCGGCGGTTATGTTCTGCCATGGCTAGTAACAACAGACAAATACATGTTCAAATCTTATCATTATTTTTTTCCTAAACGGCACCTACTTTTTTCGTCTATTAAAATCTGTTCTGTTATTTTACATATCCTGAGGATGGAGATTCACGCCAAGTGGCAACACAATGGTGAACAGAGCACATGAGTTTCATTGTACTTTGTACAACTAACAACAAATCTGAACGAAATTAATTAGACTGCTTTGCATTTTGTATTAAAGCCTTCAACTTTTGAAAGTCCCATGCCACCTGCACATCAATACTAAGTTCACAGGACCAATCAACACTCACCATTATGCACTTTCTGTGGTGTGTCGTGTGCACTTATTTCAAAAAAATACTAACAAGTGAAAAAGGGAAAGAGTGTGATAGAGCCAAACCACGATGAAAGCTCCACACACGAATGGTGAAATTTATAGGGTTTGCTGAGGATATGGTAGTACCTGAGAACAATGTTTTTGAGTAAGTAAACTCACTGACACTCATTGATAATATTCAGTCCATAAGCACATGAGGAGAACATGCAGACTCCATGCAGACCCTAGCTCTGTGAGGTAGAAATGACAGCTCTGCACAACCACTCTTCTTATCCTAAGTTTTCTAAAGTTTAATGTGATTACAACTAAATGTATACCTATAGTATCTATTTAGTTCTTGATTATATGCTATGTACATGGTCAATCTTTCTCTCACTAGACCACAAAACATAAGTATGCATGATGATACTGGAATGAAGCAGACAACACCTTTGCAATATAAGACAGTAGGCTTTCATGCAGTAAAAGATGGTGAGCAATCATAAGTGTAACTTTTCTCAGTGATTATTTTCTAGTTGTTCTACAGAAAAATTCTGGGTGACAACATTCAATAATGTCAATAACAGTATTTGAAGATGACTATTCAAGGTGAAAAGTATATGCTGGAGGAAACTGACCCCTAATGCAGATGCATAAATAAAACAGCAAAGTTGAGGATTGCAAACTCTATAGTTAGACAAGTAAACTGAGTATAGAAAACAAGAACTGCAACAAGCTTACTTCCCTCCAAAACAGATGATGTCCATTATCAGTGAAAAACTGGCAGAAACAACTTGGACTCTGATACACCCATCAACAGACTTATCAGAAGTGGTCTTCATGGAAGAGCTGAGACGAAAAGGCCATTCCTTCGAAGTGGAAATAAAGCCAAACTACTCACCTCTGCATGAAAACACCAGGACTGGACTGCAGAAAAATAGCAGTGTGTGTTCTGGACTGATAAGTCAAAATTTGAAATGTTTGATCTCACTAAAGGCAGTTTGTCTGCTGTAGGGCTGGAGAATGATATATGGAAGAATGTCTTCAGGAAGCAATTAAGTATGGTGGGGCTTCTCCACAGGTTGAGCTGTATTTCTGCAAATGATTTGTTCAATAGTGATGGCTCCTCCATTGCTGAGAAGAACAGAAAGATCCTTATCCATCATGCAATGCTATCAAGGAATAATGTAGTCAGCTCCAGCTTTATTCTGCTGCATGACAATGATTCCCTCGATTTTTGCACAATACTACATACATATGTAGTAAATAATTGATACAAAAATAGACTTAAGAAGAGTTCACAACTCAACTAGGAAGACCATGTTTAATTGTTAAAAGAAAGATGGAAAACAAAATAAGCAAAAGAAAGGTGTGATAGGTTTTCTCTTTTGGGGTATGTGCACACTGTTAGATCACACACACATCTCCCAAGAGTGTTGGTCCTGCAGATGATGCTTACTTCCTGTCAATGTCCCTTTTTAAGAGGAAGAGTATATGTTGTACTCTGAAAGAGTCAGAGAATTAAACCTGTTTAACTTCAAGCGGAGAAGACTGTGTGGAAACCTAACCTAGGTTTTGTTCAAATTCCCTAAGGTACCGACAAAATAGATCCCACAAAATTCTTTCAACTTAACAGTGAATCACGTACTCAAGAACACTAGTGGAAATGAACAGTAAGTGCAATTTGGACAGATGCAGTAAAGCACTTTTTATGGCAAAAGATGTTGGGAATCTGGAATGAACTATTGAGCCACATAGTCAATAGAGTAACTTGGAAAACATTTAAGAAGTATCTGAATGAGACAATTTGGCTACTAGCTAAACAAATGAGCTTCATGGACTGAATAGTCTCCTCTCACTTGTTGATTTGCTAATGTTTCCTACAGTATGTAACCTATACTCTTTCCATTCAATGTTGATCTTACAATAAATATTGTCCACATGTTTTTAATTTTTCTTATCCCTTGATACTACTCATATATTTTAGGATATTTTCAATGTTATGTTAAATACTATTTGGTTTGCTAATTCAGGGATTACATAAAATTATTCATATTGGAAAAATAATATGCTGTTACATTAATGCTGTAAATATTTAAAGTGATTTAAATAGAATAAAGTGTTTCAAGAATTTTATGGTGTTACACTTGTAAGGTCTGAGAAATAGTAAATAGTAAGTCCATCCTGGTTGCATAATTGCCATCATTTATTCTTTCCAGCGAGCATTGTTAGAACAGAAGCAAAGAAAGAAGAGACAGGAACCACTGATGGTGCAGTCAAGTGTGGACAGTCGATCCCGAACCCGGAGAACAAAGCAATCTGAAGAACAAGCTCCTCTTGTGGAGTCTTATCTGAGCAGTAATAACAGCACAATATATCATGGTAAGTTCTAGGTTGATATACTAAGTATGTGCATGAAGATTCCCTGTATGAATTTAAACCACACTGCAGGAATATAAATTACAATATCCATTCTACTTTGACGATTTAACATACTTATACACTATGGAACACATTTTTTCAACTGGTTCTTACAGTAATAAATGTGAAGTACATAGAATTCATTGATTGTTTGCCCAAACTACATTTTTATTATATTTTTTTATTATAGTAGTGACTTTTGTTTATTGTGTTCAATAAAATATTAAGAAATAATTTGTACATTTGTTAATGCAGTTCATATTGACATATTTTTCTATTGTTTTTTACAAATAATATATTTGGATAAGGTAAAAATATGTTACTTTTACAAATACAGTATATTTATCTGTTCGTAGTTTTTACTTAAGTTAAATATTTTGAAAGCTAAATAAAATATGGATCACATTTACATTAAAACAAATTATTAATTTATCTATTATTGAAATTAGTAGTGTAAATTTTTTTATTGTTCCTTATTAGCCAACCTGTTGTGTTCTTTGTAAACGGCATTTTGTTAATTCAGTCCAGTTGGGAACAACAACAGACTTTATTTTACTGTATGTGTGGGGTCCTAATTGTTACTGGGTTAAGTAGTTATGTATGTCTCACTAGATGGAGTCTAACATAGGGTCCTTCGTCAAAAGATAGATTAGTTCCTGTGCTGCTAGTGTCTCCAAAGGAGGTGGAAGTGACCTGGGAAGTAAAGAGCCTGTGACCTTGCAGTCAGGTGGAGGGATATGGCAAGAGCTCAGCTAGAGAGAGAAAGCCAGGCCAGAGGGGGTAAAACGGGTGCAGAAAGCATAAGGAGGATAAGTGGGTAAGGTTTGTTAGAGACATTAATGTGTCTAGGAAGGCCACTTGAAGTACAGATTATTTGTTTTCTACTACTCCTTTATACTTTGTATTTGCTCCTTATTTGATGACCCTCACAAGTATGCCTTTGTTTTATAGTAAAAACCACTATGTGGGTAACCTTTTGGAGTCTTTGGTCCTATTTCAGTTTGAGGATAGCTCAGATTTTCAGACATGTTTGTATTTTTTAATGTTTAGCTGTAAACACCAACATTTGCTATGATTTCCGGCTCAGTAATACTTAAAGACTGTACTCCATCACAGGTCTGTAAAACACAAGGTAGTCCCCACTAGCACAAAGTTTGTGAAGCTCACAAAATTCAAAAATGAGCCTTTCTGGCCTGTGCAGGCCCAGTGGGAGAGGAAAAACTTTAAAGTTACTCAGAATTAAAGAGTTTATATACAAAAATACTTAAAAACAAAACTAAACTAAAAGGAAAGGCCTGCCTACAAGGAAACCAAACTACAACAGAATTAGGTCTAAACACAAAAAAAAAGAAATGAGAGCAAAGTTTAAAAGCAGAGACAATCAAACCAAAATCACTTCCCAAATCAGGAATCTGAAATGAACCAAACAACATAAACGAAGGATAGCTAATGCCTCAGGACTTGCCATGATCTGAGATGTATTTTAATTTTGTGCAGTCAATTCTTGAACATTAAGCATATCCAAGACATTGGTTTGGGTGTTTGGGAGGCTAATAAACACAAGTGTTTCATTTTTTTTATTTAGAAATGTTCTTAATATTGTCTAAAAAATAAATATGTTTTAAAGCTATGCCATTTTGATTGTGATATGAGTTTAGCATTTGTGCATTGTTTGGTCAGTTTACCAAGCAGTTGCTAGGAAAGATCAGCCAAGATTGTGCAGCACATGACATCACCAGGTCAAAGGTAAAAGGGTCAGTATCATGCACTTCCTGGTTGGCCCAAGTCTGTCCTGACTAAGTATGAAAAATCTGCCATTCTCATTAGTGAATTTGATATTTGACAATTAATTCTTTTTTTAATTAATTATGACTTTCATATCATTTTTTCCTTAGGTAACATGAAATTATGATTTTTTTATTAAATTATTGTCTTCCTGGTATTGACCTTTGCCTGCTAAAATAACCTTGATCCATCTCCTGTTTCCATTCTTATTTAATTATTGCGACTGGCCAGTGGAGTCAGCACATCACGACTGCTGCAGTCTCTAGATCAGGGGTGCCCACACTTTTTCGGTTTGCGAGCTACTTTTAAAATGACCAGGTCAAAATGATCTACCTACATTAAAAATTATATATATATATATATATATATATATATATATATATATATATAT
>JANRMT010062853.1:1520995-1608630 GCA_026402145.1 Polypterus bichir lapradei | reverse complement strand
TGGATGTTCCCCAAATCAAGGTGCTGCAGCTTTGAGGACAGATGTTGCATTTTTCGTTTGAAAGCATTAACTGAGCTAATCATATTGACCATGGTTTTCTGTTTTCCTTGCAGCTGTAAATTAAGCTCATTCAACATGTTGGTAAGATTGGAAAAAAAATGCCAAGTCTAGCGGCCATTGATCGTTATTAAGTTGCTTGTATTCTGCATGTTTAATGACCAGGAAAAACTCCTTTTTCTCCGGCCAGGGGTCTTGAAATCTGAGTAGGAATTTCTCTCTAGCCATCTGCCTCAATGAAGGCATCTTTTATTATCTGTCCATCTTGGAAGGACTTCTTATGCTTAATGATCGAGTGTCTCACTCAGAACGATGCTTCAGTGTGTCTGCCTTTGCTTTTGAAATCAGCCGAGTGAAAAATGATGGTTGTCCAATTAACTGTGATTTTAGTTCCCTCTCCTTTCTCTTTCTCAGATAGCTTTTTTGGAAGTCAGTTTTGTAGTTTTTATGAACAGTTCGAAAGTGCCTTTCCACATTTTCCTTCTTTGGAATAGCAATGATAGATTGACAGATCAGACAAATGCACTTCGATTGTGACTTTGTTAGAGAAAAAAATCCTCTTCCAATTCTACATCCAGCCCATAACCAACAATTTTTTTTTTTAAATCCCTTCTTTAGTCGATATAAATTGGAAGGCTAACTAGATCACTTAGATAGCCGGAGTTTTGCAGTAGCTCGTGCGTTTGATCGTACATGAGGGATGACCGGTGTGTTAGAAAAAAAGAAATCTCAGACTGGCCGCCCTGTATTTCAATCAAGTCGCAAATGCCATAGGGAGGATATATGATAGACTAATGTTTAAAAAAAAAATTTTGAATGCAACACAATCTACCTGCACTACCTTTCCAATCTACCAGCGATCTCGAACGACGCATTGTGCACCCCTGCTCTAGATTATGTTATAGGGCTGAGGGAGGTCCCTCAGCTGCATGGTCCCCACCCCCTTAGGTTTAGCATACAGAGCACATAGCATGTCACTAATGCAATCATCATAACACAATGATACAATGTGAATAAGCAAGACAAATCTCACAAAAAATAATAACATGCAATAAAGAAGGAAATAAAAAAAAATTCCAAAAGGATAGTCATAAAAGAAGAAGAAAAAAAACAAATATGCAAAAATGCAAAAATGAAAAAAAGAAACTTTGGCTGTTAATGTTTCCTGACTTAAACATTTTAGACTGAATAAAAATTAAAGGCATTCAGGTTAACATTTTCCTTTAAATAAGCAACTAATTTTTTATGCATATAAAACATTATTAGAATTACCTAATCCAGAAAATAATAGTAATATAATCTTTTAAAATATATATTCACAAGATGAAGGCAACATACTGAAGCAGAAAACAAAACAGTTGTTCCTTATAATGAACATTATATTAATTAGGTGTATTGTCATGGGTTTTATAGGACTTGCCAAGTCTGTTACTAGGTTCGTAAGATTATCACACATACAGATGCTATAGACAAAGTCTCAGGTGAAAGCCTAATTGTCAGTCACCACGCAATATTCTACTTAGAACCCCTTCACATTTACACATAGATATCCTTAAATAGATAATAGAGAATATGTCTCACAATAGACTAGGAGTTTTTACTTATGTAAATATCCTTAAATAGACAATGGAGCCTTAATATAATTCACAATATTCTATAGGAGTCTCTACTTAAGAACTTACTATTAACGGCACTGACATACATATGGGTGTCATCGTGACACAATTAAATGTGTAACTATTTTGGTTATGCCACTTACCAACCAAACAATATGCCCTGCTTTTACAGCAGTTGTCTTTTCTTTCGAGGAGCAACGTCTTAGCCTTGATAAACCCCATGGGCAGGTAATATGGCTGACCCCCATACAACTATCTTAATTTTCAGTTTATTATTTCGCTCTAGATATAAAGACAAAGTATGGAAAGTTAAAAGCAAGCTGGTATTTATTAAAGAACAATAATACCAGTAGAGGAAAGTATAAAAGAGAATATACATAGCAAAGCCTGGATATATATAGGCTTTAGAAAGAGTACAAATGTCAAAGGTTAGCTTTCGACTATGCAATAGAACGTTATTCATGAGATGCTTCCCGCGGATAATCATATGAAAACAGTTGCAAGTCTTTCGCTCTCCTCCACTTCCCAGCGTCGCTGTTTTTGCTGTTTCTTTGATCCATCAGATAAGTCATATTTATTTTAAAATTCCACATGGGGTTTTGAGACATGTGACTTTACACACACCTGATTTGCTGGCTGTCAATAGGATGTATGAGTTTTCTCAGAGTTTTTGATCTTGTTTATGCATGTCCGTATCCCAAGCCATAAAATATTCAACAAAAGACACTCTCTTTTCCCACGCTGTAAACTAGTTTGGCAATTCCTAGTCAAATGGTGTCCATCTGTTCACAGGTTATACAGCCGAAGCATCATCCTGGTCTTCTGCTTTCTTTCACAGATATTTTTAAACTGAGGTACAATTCAGGAAGAGGAGATGCTTTGATGTTAATCACCTCCTTAAGTGTTAAGTTCATCCTGTCCATCTGAGCAAAATATTTGTTTGTGGAGGGCAAAAAATGAAATAAATTATAAAATTTAAAATCCAGGACACTACATTAGAGAAGAACCCTAAACAAGACATTCTGTTATTACCATTTCAAATGTAGTGATGTGGGATATGAGTATTGCATTCTTGTATTAAAACAAAAAATGGACCAATTAATTTTCATCAACATAAACAAATGTATTAAATGTCAAAGAAATCCACTAAAAGCACAATATTCTGTATTTCATGTATGTTTGGTAAAACTAGGGCAAGAGTACTGCCATGATGGTTTAGGACAGAGTAATGTCTTCTTGGAAATAGTAGGAAAGACTTGCACTGGCAATAAGAGCACAAATCTTCATGCCAGTGTGGGTCAACATGGAGGGCTAGAGGCTCAGATGCACATGGTGCCCTGAAAGTAAAGCTTCAGGGTCTCTAGTGTGATACAGAACAAGTTGCTTGGAAGGAGTTCCCCTGAATTCTACGTTGTAGACAATTACGTAGATAGGAGAGATACATGTATTCCTTGACTGTTAGAGGGAATTTAACAATTGATTGCTAGAATGAAGCCGCAAAACCTCCATGCCAACAGGTGGCAGTACAAATGTCTAATCTGACATTACAGGAAGGTTTTTCGCTTCCAACAGGTTATGTTTATCTATACTAATAAAAAGCAAAGCCCTCACTGACTGACTGACTCATCACTAATTCTCCAACTTCCCATGTAGGTGGAAGGCTGACATTTGGCAGGCTCATTCCTTACAGTTTACTTACAAAAGTTAGGCAGGTTTCATTTCGAAATTTTACGCGTAGCAGTCATAACTGGAACCTACTTTTGTCCATATATACGACCATAGCCTGCAGCTCGGTCCCTGTGTGAGGCGGAGTTGCGTCCCACATCATCACGCCTCCCACGTAATTGAGTGCCTGCCCATATAAGATAAATATTCGCGGGTGAAGGACTGTGCTTAGCATATTCATAAGTGCAGCTACTGCGGAAACCCTCTGACGCTGAACAAGCCTTTGTACACATATCAATAGGAAAGCAAGGTGTAAAGCTTAAGTTTAAATTACGTTCATAGACACGCTGCTGCTAAATATTCACAGGCAAATCCACAACTTAATACCGGGAAGGCCTGCTAAACATCTTAGATTCACGAGTACCGATTTGGGTAGTGATCACTTCGATGAATGAAACCTGCTCAAAAAACGCATTACACAATTGAGAAGGCAGCAAAAGAATATGAACCGAGTGACGCATACAAGCATATTCATAAGTGCAGCTACTGTGGAAACAAGGCACGGTGTAAACCTAAAGTTTAAATTAAGTTCATAGACAGGCTGCCACTGGCTTTTGTCATGCCTACGACAAATACGATATTCACGAGATACAAGTTTAATGAGAAGGCGCAGGGTATAAACGAGACTTTTGATCACTTTGTAACAGAGTTACAATTGCTATAACGGAGTTAAAATTGCTGGTGAAGGACTGTGCTTATGCAAATGAATAGGAAAGCAGGGTGTAAAGCTTAACTTTAAATTAGGTTCATAGACACACTGCCGCTGGCGTTTGTCATGCCTTAGACGAATACGATATTCGCGAGATACAAGTTTAATAAGTGGACGCAGGGTATAAACGAGACTTTTCAGCACTTTGTAGTGGAGTTAAAATTGCTGGTGAAGGATTGTGCTTATGCAAACGAAGATGAGATGGTCAGGGATAGAATAGTGTTTGGCGCTCAGCAAAAGTGCGAGAGAACTTTTAAGTGCTGGGTCTCAGCTAACATTAAATAAAGCTGTGGACATCGTGAGATCGCACGAGATAGCACAAGCACAGTTGAGAAGCTTCGATACATGTACTCCGAGCGGCTCACGTGAACTGACTTTGCAGGACTGGGAAAGGTTAAATTAAGTTCATAGACATGCTACCGCTAAATATTCGCAGACAAATCCACAACTTAATAACAGGAATGCCTGTTAAATATCTTAGATTCACGAGTACAGATTTGGGTAGTGAACACTTCGATGAATAAAACCTGTTATCTTTACAACGGTTGACAAACACGGAATATAACTTGAACACAACACATCCTCCAAATACGAATCTGATTGAAAGAAATAATAATAATCAAATCCTTGATGAATGCAACACTCATAATAGTGACAAAACAATTACATTGACAATCATGTTACATTATTTTTAAAATGTTTCCTTTTCTTTTTCATAACTTCTTTAACACACTACTTCTCCGCTGCGAAGCGCGAGTGTTTTGCTAGTTTTTAATACATGCAATGTGCTATGTGCACACATTGCACACATTTACATGTAGAACTGGGGTCTTTTTAAGAGACTTTTCAACTGTAGACATATTATTGTAATCCAAAGCTCACTTTCTGTTAGACCAGGATAACAAGTATACCGGTGCTCTTTGTAGTTTAAATTTACCACCCATACTTTGAGTGTTATCTTCATAAAGTGTTGGATTAGTTTAGAAATGTGACTTTCACTGAGCTGTCTATTTGTTCCAACCCAGTTTTAAGCAAAATCCACTTATGGTTGTCTGCACAAAAGTAGAGGAAGGTCTCTTGTTTTTAGTGTCACTAGGTTCACGGCTTAAGGCCTGGGTCTTATCCAATGTACCAATCCAATCTGTCATGGATCAGTCCAGCAGCAGAAGCATGCCTTAGATATACCAAAAAAAGTCTAAAGGGAGAATTGGTGTATTAAGTAAGGGTAAGCAGTTTTTTTCCCTTGCAGCGTCCTTGCTAATACTGTACTTTGTATTCTTCTGCTCAATTTGTAACATGAAATCTCCTGGTCTCCTTTTCTAGTACAGTAATGCTGGAATCTCAGGGTATTCTTTAGAATCCCAGCATGTTGGATATTCATATTTTTCAAATAGGACCAGATTGGTGGCTACTTGTATTAGGATGTGTAAATGAAGCAACAGCATAGCATTTGATTTTTCACTTTTAAAAATATTATTGAACTATTTTTTTGGCACACTATTTTTGTGTCATCCAGAATGTTGCAGGTGTTGGATGTGAGGAACTGGGGGTGCTGCATCCCAGCTTGCAATTTGCATTATGATAGCACAGTGAGCTGGTATTTGCTTGCACTTCAGAAAGAATGTTGCCTATAGAAACCCCCTCAGTACCTTTTAAGAGAAGTGAAATGGCAGCTGAAAACTGTCCAGAGGAAAAGTGCTTATCTCACTGCACTGTACTGTCTTTGAGGGCACTAAATAGACTAAGCACCTTACAGGCACAGTCTGAGCCATCTTTTACGCTGTCCGGCCTGATATGACAGTTGACCTTTTTATATCATGCTTGGGTTGCTCCTTTTGTTGTTACTCTCCTGTGTAAACACTCTAAAAAAACGAATATCTCCTGCAGGGAGATATTTGATACAACAGCTCTATGCTGGCTGTCATACAACAAGTACCTAAAATATACCAAGGTGTTTAATCTCAGGTGTACTTTTGTAACTCCTCATACTGTATGTTGGTGTAGAGAATAATGACTGGATGTCTCTGGAGGTCAAAGCAACACATCTTTACTATAAACAGGGAGCAAACAAGCATCGTCCTGACTAATTGCACCCTGTCCTCTGGTGCATTTCCACCTCCGTCTACACATCAGAATTATGTCTGTTTAACTCAGCAGGTTAAAGAAATTCTTGGCTTTGGTGATTACTAATGTCTTTTCCTAAAACTGTTCATCAAGTCTAAAAAAACGTCTGTTCTGTTAATTATGCTCGATCAACAGGGTGTTTTTTTAAAGTTTGTATTCAGAGATATTTCTATTCTTTGTTAAAAATTGTTGCTTTATCGTATTCTTTAACTGATATACTACCTGAAACTCCTTACTTGTTCACATAGATGTTACGCCTCCTTATAAAATTGATCATCTGTGTAATTGAGCTTCTTGGTTCTGTCATAAGGTGCATCAGGAAACAAGTCGGTTTTGGACTTCAGATCTTCAAAACTCCAGGGGCCTCATGCATAACGCCGTGCGTAGAATTCGCACTATAACATGACGTAAGCACAAAAGCCAGATGCAGGAATCTGTGCGTACTCCAACTTCCACCTTCTTATGCTCCATAAATCCCGGTCAACGTGAAAAGTAATACACATGCACGCGCGTGCTGTCCCGCCGAAATTCCTCCCAGAATTACGCCTCTTTGAATATGCAAATCAATATAATAGCCCTTAAGCTCAGCGTTCTGTGAAAGGACAATGGGAAAAGCACTGGGGAAAATATAAGAATTTCAGTGAATACCAAGTGGAGCAAAGGAAAAACATACTATTTTTTGATTTAAACAGTGGTATAATCAACTAAAGGAAGTTGACCAAGTGACATACCTCAGGGGTGTCGAACTCCAGTCCTGGAGGGCCGCAGTGGCTGCAGGTTTTCATTCTTCCCATCTTCTTAATTAGTGCTTATTACTTCTTTTAATTAACTTGACTCATGCCTAAAGTCAGTTATTTCTTTTTCCTTAATTATCAGCCAAACAATAATGAGACACAAAACAGGCTGCCATATGACCAGCTCACCTGTGCCCATCACAAAATATCTGAAAATAAAGAAAGGTGATGGTCTAAGTAAGGCTGATTTCCGAGGTCACCAAAACCTTATGACAGTGTTCTTAGAAAAAGCAGAAAAATTACAATTTTGGGAATGTGTGCTGTGGCAGAATGAGAGCAGCAACAAACCATGGAATTAAATAACGAGTTTAATTAACAGCAAGACAAATCAAACAAATCAATTCAGAGGACTGAATCCTTTAAACAGGGTTTATTAAAATGAAGAGAAAAGGAGTTAATTAGTAGTGAAAACTGGTCACAGATTAGGAAAAGAATTAGAAAGAAAACCTGCAGCCACTGCGGTCCTCCAGGCCTGGAGTTCGACACCCCTGACATAGCGTGCTGGAGAAACTCGAAAGCTCACGTTCACAAAGTTGCACAGTGCCCGAAATAAAAAAAAGAAGTCACATATCAAAGTCTCCGTGAAAAGGCGAGTCGTAGCCCACCGTCTGAGTGTCATATGAAAGCTTATTAGGGTAAAGAGAAAAAAAAATAGGCACACAAAGGGAAAAAAGCACGAAATGTCAACTTAATCTCGAAATTTCCACTTTAATCACGTAGTTTATTTTGTCATTAAAGTAGAATATCATAAACTTCATCTTAAATTTGTTTAATTTACTGGTTTCCCAAATCCTATCATAACTAAAGTAGCACATTAAATGCTTTGTTTTGCAATTGATCTTCTATGTACTCTATGTGTGTGAATCACTGCGTGCTTCCGTTCTTTCTCTTTCTCCAGCAGGACACAGAATCCATTACATTTGTGATATTACAGCTCTCTGAATAACTAAAATACTGAGATGTATACGTGATATCATTTTCATGATGATTGGAATGAAAGCATGCTATTAAACATGGGACTACGATGGCGCAGTGATTGTTCATGTCTCACACAAGATGCTGCTGCGCCATGCGCGACCTTTGATGAAATAATTTATTGTAGCAGTACTGTCTCTTTCAAACGTACTAACCTGCAATTCCTGTCCTTACTTTTCTTTCCCCAAATACCCAATCGCCACAAAATCAGCTATGTAATAGACGTTAAGCCATCTGTAAGCTTTCTACGATTCTTCAAAACTTTTAAGGAATATTGAAATATCTTTATAGTACGTGTTTACTTATTCTATCCATCTATCTTTCCAGTGTCGTGCCAGCCTCAGCAAATATACAGCACAAAGCAGGAACAATATGTGAACTTGCTAGCGCTGCGGCACCGTGTCCTCACATGTTTAATTATTAACAATACAGATTATTTAAATGAAGTTAAAGTTTTATCTGTATAATATAATTAACATATTTTGCTGCATTTCATCTTAAAAATGATATCGTCATTATATGTAAATACGCACTTTATAAAGTGGCGCAGGTTGTGCAATATTATAACTGTAGTGCAGGTTTACAGTGGGGTAATTGTACTTATAAGTACAAACAGTTCTACAAAGATCAATTGATTGAGTGCGTTTATAGTTCTTGGGATGAAACTGTTTCTGAACCACGAGGTCCATACAGTAAAGGCTTTGAAATATTTTGCTGTGGCTGAGGCAGCCTGTGCTTGATGCTGTATACCGATAATTCTCTTTCCGATCAGCTGCTGCTGTGATTCCCCACTCAGATACAGTGATATAAATACTCTGAATGGTGCAGTGAGAGTAATATGGAAAAGATGATCCGCTGTGGCAACCCTTAAAGGGAGCAGCTGAAAGAAGAAAAAGAAGAAGAAGAAGATGGTGCAGTGAGAGTAACAACGCTAAAGCAGTTATGGTATTTGGAATACTATGACTATATTGTTACCTGTAATCTACAATCAGATGCATTACACTAATAAACAATATGCGGTTAATTTCAGTGTATTTATAAAGCCACGTCAGAAATGTGGTTCTAAGAAATAAAGGGTAACCACACAGGAACAGTAGCACTGCTTTGACGCTGGGTGCTGCCAGTCTGCAAAACTGAGCGGAGAACTTATGTATGACAGGGTATGAGGTACCATGGAAAAGTGCGTGGCTTTACGCCAAGTGTAGGTTTTATACATTGCGATTTGAACGTGGAAACGTTCTTACACAACATTTCTGTGCGTATGCACCGTTTATACATGAGGCCCCAGATCTTCAAATGTTCATACCTTAGATTAATCATCAAAAGAAATATGCCCTGCTGCTCTGGATGTTCTGTCAGTCCATAGTGGCCAGTGTACTGTTTTGAGCTATGGGGAGTGCTTTGAAAACAAAGTATCCAGGTGGAAGGGATTTTTGATAATGATCATTAGGAATAGAAATCATGGAGGATGGGTTGTGCCAATGAGTCTTTCTGCAGTCCTGGTTCTTCTTTGTAGTCTGTTCTTGTCCTGCTTGGTGGTGAACTCAAACCTGACTATAATGGATATACAAAGAACAGACTCTGAGAGAACAGTGTAGAACTGAATTAACAGTTCTTGTTTCTTTCTGTCCAAGAAGTACATCCTCTGATGCACATTTTTCCTGATGTTAAGTATGTTAGTATAGTACACATACACTTTCTGGCTGTCTGATTTGTAACCATTTGATGCCAGTCCACAGCAGGTATTTTCATTTTTTCAAATACAATTGCCATCATCCACACCTGGATACTTGTAGACCTTCTCCTGAATAAGAATTTTGATCTTGTAGCTTTGTTGAAACAAGAGTTCTTTTCTGAAAGTAGCTGGCTTTTTTGATGGTGACTTCAAAGCACCTGGTCCAGTCTAAACTGTATGATTGTATTTCATCAGTGGACATTTTGATAATTCTAACCCTAATTAGACAACCCTAAACCTAACCTAAATTACTACTATTGAGAATGTACATGAGCAATAGTGGTAACAAAAATAATTCTCTAACAGTGAAAAAATGCCAAACCCACAAGGAAAATTCTTGCCATTTTCATCATATCTGCAACTTTTTTTTTCCTGTGCAGAAGCATGGCTAAGTTTAGTCTGGCGCAGAACCTGAAAATAGGGGCTTTGTTTACCTGCAAGTATTTTGGACTTCTTCTGCTGTTAAAATCCTCTGGCCTGGTTATGTGGTGGGAAAGATCCTGGTTTGGATCAGATTAAAGAGTTGGGGTGAATGAGTGCAGATGGTATTACCTTTGACCTTAGATGAGTGGTATGAAGTACAATTGGTGCACAAGGCCACTGAGAGTGTGTGAGCATGGAAGGAGTCATGGAAGATCTGGGCAGCGTTGGAGGGTAGCAAAGGTTTCAGTGGTAGAATAACCCTTAGGGAGTAAAACTCCTTACCTTCCGCAACCAAAATATTTAAAAAATCGCAAAATGGGAAACACAATTAATTTTGGGAACAATTTTACAAACCTGTATGTGAAACAAAGCTCAGCTAGTGAGCAGAACCAAGGCTACACAGAACAGCAGTGGTGATAGTCACCTTGAAATTATGAAAGTTTAGTCAGTTCTTATGTTACCATTTTATATGATATAGTTATATTTCTATTTTGCATTCTTTTTTTTTTTAAATTGATGATGGAGAGTAATATCAAAGGCCTTCTTGTAATTAATTCAGACTGTACTCAAAATTTTCTTTATCTTTTTTGTTTGGCTTCTATTACTTTATTACAAGAATTTGATCATTAGATCTTTATGTTGATCTCTTGCAACACTTCTACTCTGGTTGTAAGACAATAGCAAACCAATGTGTTAAAATAATTGGATTGTTAGTCACCTCACTAAAAGGTCCTGCAATAGCTTGTGTAGAGTTTTAAAGCTTTTGATCCATGAATTTTTAACGTTTCTGGGTCTATGTGCATCCCAAATGTGGAAATCATTGATCATTAATTGGTGTTGCATGTCTTGCTACCCTCCGATATCTTTGGTGAGAAGCCCTTTAAATGAAATCTTCACAGTGTTCAGGCTGTTGCTTGCGGCTTCATTTTGAGGGGACTAATTTTGTGTTTGTTTGGTTTCATCAGTTTCCATATAATACACTGGTCATCCCGCATGCACAATCAAACGTGTGAGTTACTGCAAAACTCCGGGGATCTAAGTGATCTAGTTAGCCTTCCAATTTATATCGACTAAAGAAGGGATTTAAAAAAAAAATAGTTGGTTATGGGTTGGATGTGGAATTGGAAGAGGGAAGAGAGAGATCTGTTAATCTATCATCGCCATTCCAAAGAAGGGAAATGTGGAAAGGCACTTTCAAACTGTTCATAAAAACTACGAAACTGACTTTCATACAGAAAAGCGATCTAAGAAAGAGAAAGGAGAGGGAACTAAAATCTCAGTTAATTGGACAGCCGTCAGAATCGAGATATCCTTGCATGATTTTTGATCTTGTTTTCTAGCCTCATTTTCCATTGCAGGTCCACTGATAGCATCAATTTCCTTTTTCTAGGGGCTTTAGGCTCAAGATTTCCAGCCGTTACTTCATCTGTAGTTTTTGCTATGTTCCTGTGTTCTTCCTTATTTTTGATAAGGCTTCATCATCAGCTCTTAGCTCTTCACTGTTCTGATTATCAAGCTTGAAAAATGTTGATGCATTTACTCTTTATTATGTAGTTCTCATAGTTTAAGCCTGATTTTCAATTCTGTTTGGCTGTTAATTCAGGCCTTTATTATTGTTGGGTTTCAAGATGTTCTGGTGTTTCTTATTCAGACCCTGACAATGTTTGTTTCTGGTCTGACTCAGGATTATTGAGATTGGATTTCTTACTGCTGTTTGAAGTGTTTTGCTTTTTGATTATTTGGTATTGCCTTCTAAATTTGTTTTCAGCCATGTCTTGAAACAAAGTCAAATTGCATGTTCAACAGACTTGATGAGTCTTAAGTCTTTGTGTCCTTCATATTGCACTTTTTTTGCACTCAGATCTGGTTTACAGGTCTTGGTGTTGGTTCAGGTAGGCCTCAGTGAAACTGACTATCTGTAACTTAACTGTCCTGATTGTTTTGTTGTGCTGATGCAATAACAAGCTTTTGAAAATCAACAACTAACTACTTGATATTCCATGTGACTAGCCACTTGGTATGTCTTCTTGTTATTTGTACTTTGCTTGTTTTGTTTTTTGCTTTCTCTGTTAGCTAGCTATATAGAATATAGCCAGGCAACACAAACATTCAAGTTGTGATATAGATGTGGATAACCCGCACCACATGGACACAGAGCTCAGACATTAATTACCTGATTGCTGTTATTATTATTATTGAAATAATAAAGATAGCTTGTCAGCCTGGAAGTTCCTGTTAGTCCCTCACAGGACTTAATTCCCAGGATCCCTTGTGGAAATTATGTTTCCCTCTTACAGTCAGATCTGTTGGCGTCACTAAATTGTCCCACTGTGACTGTGTGCATGACTGTGTTCATAAGTGTCCTGCTACTTCTTCAGCTCCTTGATCAGGATTAACAGATTTCAAAATGCCTGAAGAAAAACATAAAATTAACAATTAGCAAGCACAGGAAAACAGTCAATGAAGGCAATAGTGAATGGAAATGAAAAAATCATGTTTTCTTTTGAGTCATTATTCTGCGTATTTTAATACATTTCATTCTACTACTTCTTCTTTCGGCTGCTCCCGTTAGGAGTCACCACAGCGGATCATCTTCTTTCAAACTTTTCTATCCTCTGCATCTTGTTGTGTTATACTCATCACCTGCATGTCCTCTCCATAAACCTTCTCTTAGGCCTTCCCTTTTTTCCTCTTGCCTCTATCCTTAGCATCCTTCTCCCAATATACTCAGCATCTCTCCTCTGCACATGTCCAAACCAATGTAATCTCGCCTTTCTGAGTTTGTCTTCCAACCGTCCAACTTGAGCTGACCCTCTAATGTACTCATTCCTAATCCTATCCATCCTCGTCACACCCAATGCAAATCTTAGCATCTTTAACTCTGTTACCTCCAGCTCTGTCTCCTGCTTTCTGGTCAGTGCCACCGTCTCCAACCCATATAACATAGCTGGTCTCACTACCGTCCTATAGACGTTCCCTTTCATTCTTGCTAATATCATCTGTCACAAATCACTCCTGACACTCTTCTCCAACCATTCCACCCTGCCTGCACTCTCTTTTTCACTTCTCTTCCACAATCCCCATTACACTGTACTGTTGATCCCAAGTATTTAAACTCATCCACCTTCGCCAACTCTACTCCTTGCATCCTTACCATTCCACTGACCTCCCTCTCATTTACACACATGTATTCTGTCTTGTTCCTACTGACCTTCATTCCTCTCCTCTCTAGAGCATATCTCCACCTCTCCAGGGTCTCTTCAAGCTGCTCCCTACTATCGCTACAGATCACAATGTCATTAGCAAACATCATAGTCCACGGGGACTCCTGTCTAATCTTGTCTGTCAACCTGTCCATCACCATTGCAAATAAGAAAGGGCTCAGAGCTGATCCATAATGTAATCCGACCTCCAACTTGAATGCATCCGTCACTCCTACCGCAGACCTCACCACAGTCACATTTCCCTCGTGCATATCCTGTACAACTCTTACATACTTCTCTGCCTCTCCTGACTTCCTCATACAATACCACAACTCCTTTCGAGGCATCCTGTCATATGCTTTCGCCAGGTCCACAAAGATGCAATGCAACTCCTTCTGGCCTTCTCTATACTTCTCCATCAACATCCTCAGAACAAACATTGCATCTGTGGTGCTCTTTCTTGGCATGAAACCATACTTCTTAACCTAGCTTCCACTACTCTTTCTCATAACTTCATGCTGTAGCTCATCAATTTTATCCCCCTGTAGTTACTACAGTCCTGCGAATCCCCCTCATTCTTAAATATCGGCACCAGTACACTTCTTCTCCACTCCTCAGGCATCCTCTCACTTTCCAAGATTCCATTAAACAATCAGGTTAAAAACTCCGCTGCCATCTCTCCTAAACACCTCCGTGCTTCAACAGGTATGTCATCTGGACCAACGGCTTTTCCATTCTTCCTCATCTTCATAGCTGTCCTTACATCCTCCTTGCTAATCCGTTGCATTTCCTGATCCACTATCTCCACATCATCCAACCTCTTCTCTCTCTCATTCTCTTCATTCATCAGCCTCTCAAAGTACTCTTTCCATCTGCTCAACACACTCTCCTCGCTTGTGAGTACATTTACATCTTTATCCTTTATTACCCTAACCTGCTGCACATTTTTCCCAGCTCGGTCCCTTTGTCTAGCCAATTGGTACAGGTCCTTTTCTCCATCCTTAGTGTCCAACCTCTCAAACAACTCATCATACGCCTTTTCTTTAGCCTTCGCCACCTCTCTCTTCACCTTGCGCCTTATCTCCTTGTACTCTTGTCTACTTTCTGCATCTCTCTGACTATCCTACTTCTTCTTTGCCATCCTCTTCCTCTGTATACTCTCCTGTACTTCCCCATTCCACCATCAGGTTTCCTTTTCCTCCTTCTTCTGTAAAGATGTCATGCCAAGCACCCTTTTTGCTGTCACCCTTACTACATCTGCTGTAGTTTCCCAACTGTCTGGTAACTCTTCACTACCACCCAGTGCCTGTCTCACCTTCTCCCTAAACTCAACCTTGCAGTCTTCCTTTTTCAAATTCCATCATTTGATCCTTGGCTCTGCCCTCACTCTCTTCTTGATCTCCAACATCATCCTACATAGCACCACCCTATGCTGCTTAACTACACTTTCTCCTGCGACTACTTTGCAGTCTTCAATCTCCTTCAGATTGACTCTTCTGCACAGGATGTATTCTACCTGTGTGCATCTTCCTCCACTCTTGTATGTCACCCTATGTTCCTCCCTCTTTTTAAAATATGTATTCACCACAGCCATGTCCATCCTTTTGGCAAAATCCACTATCCTCTGACCTTCTTCATTCCTCTCTTTGACACCATACCTACCCATCACCTCTTCGTCTCCTCTGTTCCCTTCACCAACATGTCCATTGAAATCCGCTCCAATCACCACTTTCTGTCCCTTGGGTACGCTGTTCATCACTCACTCCAGAAATCTTCTTCACATCCATTGCACACCCAACTTGCGGGGCATTTGCACAAACAACATTCATCATCACACCTCCAATTTCCAGCTTCATAATTATTACTCTGCCTGACACTCTTTTCACCTCCAAAACACTTTTGACATACTGTTCCTTCAGAGTAATAATAATAATAACCCTTACTCCATTTCTCCTCTTATCCACACCATGATAGAACAATTTGAATCCACCTCCGATCCACCTGGCCTTACTCCCCTTCCATTTAGTCTCTTGCACGCACAATATATCAACCTCCCTTCTCTCCATCATATCAGCTAACTCTCTTCCCTTACCAGTCATACTACCATCATTCAAAGTTCCTACCCTCAGTTCCACTCTCTTTACCTTCCTTCTTCTTCTTCGGCCAATAGTAGCCCAATTTCTGCCAGCACCCTGTTGACTAACAGTACTGGTGGCGGTCGTTGTTAACCTGGGGATTGACCGATCCAGTATGGAAATTTGTATTGTTGTCCGCATATTGATTTGGCAAAATTTTACACCGGATGCCCTTCCTGACGTAACCCTCCCCATTTATCCGGGCTTGGGACCAACACGAAGAAACACACTGGTTTGTGCATCCCCTGTGGCTGGATTATTTTAAAACATTTCATTAATGATAAAAATGCATTGATGTAAATAAACCGGCCTTCTGCTCAAATTAGCCTTCATATTTTCTAGTTTTTACATTTACAAACACTTACTGTTAAGAGTGTTATTCTCCAAAAATGTATTACAGTATATTGAGCTTAGTGCTAAGCTCTTATGGTATTTAAAACAGATGAGAAAACTTTTCTTCCTGACCATTGGCATGTGTTTAAACAATCTAATATTCTCAGATGCTCTGCACAACTTTGGTGTTTTTCTCACCTGTTTCTTTTTAAGAAGTAGTAGATAATTTGTATCTGTCTAAATGGCAAAACTAGCAATCAGCTTAATTTAGCCTTCAGTCAGCCTTTACTAACTGAAACTTAGCTTCTATGGTCACCAGTGAAAAAAACAAGATTTTTAATATTTTTAGGAATTTACTGCAATAATCAAAAAGGTAGAATTGTTTAACAGAAAGTTAACAAAATTAGCTTAACAATCCACAATCAAAATCCAAATAACAGAGGCAATATCCATAGCCAGGCAATCAAGAATAAGAGAATTTACAAAATTTTAAAGTTGAAAATCCAATATCCAAAAGCAACCCAAGCAAGCATAAGCCAATGCCTTTGTACTGACATTGAGTGCTCCACCAGTTTATATAGAGTTGGGGACAATTGAATGGATGCAGCACATGGAGACCCCACCCCCCTTAGGCTCAAAGCACAAAGGACAAAAAATATAACAGCTATTAACCTAATAAAAATAAATAACTCAGGCCTGCAAAATTAAACTAATAAAAACATTTTAATTGTGAATAGTTATTTAATTTGCATTAATGAACACAATAAAAACTGTAAATTGAAAGTTTCTATCATGTGACATTTTGTACAATATTGAAAAGAAATTTAATTAACAAATGACATGATTTATGCATGTATACAATATTGTTCTCAGTCAATTTAACATGATAATGTTTAGTGAATTTTTAACATTTATTACAACATTAGTCCAATCAAGAAAAGAACAGGCTATTCAGCCCAACAAAGCCCCAGTTTGGAAAGTCCCTAAAGTCCTGCCGTCAACCACACTACTTGGTAGCTTATTCCAAATGTCTGTAATTCTCTGTGTAAAGAAAAACTTCCTAATGTTTGTGCAAAACTTACTCTAAACAAGTTTTCCAACTGTGTCCCCGTATTCTTGATGAACTAATTTTAAAGTGACAGTCTCGATATACTGTACTAATTCCCTTCATAATTTTAAACACTTCAATCATGTCACCTCTTAATCTTCTTTTGCTTAAACTGTATAGGTTCAGCTCTTTTAATCTTTCCTCATAATTCATACCCTATAGCCCTGGAATTAGCCTAGTTGCTGTTCTCTGGACCTTTTCTAGCACTACTATGCCCTTTTTGTAGCCTGGAGACCAAAACTGCACAATTACTGCAGATGAGGCCTCACCAGTGCATTATAAAGCTTCAGCATAACCTCCTTGGACTTGTACTCCACACATCGTGCTATATAAACTAAAGATGAAATATGCAACATGAAAGAAAACACATACTCATTGTGCCATATAATCGAACATTCTGTTAGCCTTCTTATTGGCTTCTGAACACTGTCTGGTAGTTGACAGTGACAAGTCTACTCTGACTACTACTAAATCCTCCTCATTAGGTGTACTTTCCATTTTCAGACCTCCCATTTTTACTTCCTACATGTAATACTTGATTATTTACAGGCAATAAGTTTCATCTGCCACAAACCTGCTTAAGCCCCTCTGTAATGGCTCAATGGATTCCAGGTTATCTGCCAATCCACCTATCTTGGTATCATCTGCAAACTTAACCAGCTTGTTACTTACATTCCTGTCCACATTATTTATAATTATATTTTTCTTGTTGAACAAAATTCATAATTTTTTTTCTTGTAATCATAATGCAAACACGACCACAATAAAATTCTGATGTTTTATTAATTGTTTAGTGAAAAACAATAAAAAAACTATAATTGACATTTAAAGAATTTATTTCATGAAAAATGTTGTGTGATGGAGGAAAATAGTTTTTATTTTTAAATTCACTGCCGAAAATGATATAAAAATCACATGCAATAATAAAAAAAATTCCAATGTATACAAAACACTTATTAAAGTATAATAAAAAACATAAACAGGGGAAAACAGAAATATTTTTAGAAACATAAATTACAAAAGAAGCCAGGCATGAGATTCAGGCTACATCCTAACAACTGTGGTACTGTCGCCTGCCCTTCTACTCCATTTTCAGTGTGAGCGTCCTTTAGATGTGAGTTATTTGCTGGTAGTCTGACTAATATGAGACAGTTATCTACACCTGATTATATGCTATTACCTTAGTGGTCAGGAGGAATATTAGAATCAGACACACCAATAAACAGTGCACATGGTGCTGTATTTTATTTTAAATATTACTAGGGAGTGTTTGTTGCATGCTTATGGTGTTATTTCACTCTTCAGAATTCCCAGTGTTCCTGAGTAAAGTTCCTAAGATTCTTTGTAAAGAGTCCATTTCAAAAGATGAAGGATAGTTCTCAACTAGTGCAGCCTTATTATTGGACTTATGAGCTATTTTGACACAGGCAGAGCTAGGATGACTTTAACTTTCTTGCTGCAGCGATTGACATATTAGCTGTGTAATCACACTGTATTCCTTTTTGTTTGTTTTTCCTTATTTGAAAACTACTAGCAGTTTTTCTTATAGGGTTATACAAGTCTTGGCTACTCCTAAGCCTTGACATTATGTGCAATTTTTCAGTGGATTCCCCCATTATAGCCACCACTGTGCTCTAGGAAGCACAAGAAGATTTTATAAAATAGATTAGGAGGAAGAACATAAATAAAACCAGTACAATAAAATCTAAGCAGAAGTAAAGGAAAAAGCGAGGTGAAGCATATTAGAGCAAGGCTCAAAATCAGACAGTATAATGTGAACGATGTAAAGAGGCCAAAGTCAGAACACAAAATGTTGTTTTCTGTGTACAAACTTGGATAAAGAAACTGTTTTGATAGCTGATCCTTTAACTCATTGCATGATTAGCATCAAATTTGTGACTTTTGTGACTCCACTCCTAACAACCGACATGGCTATCTAGCAACGGGTGGACGAAAACAGTGACTCCCTTTATAAAATAGATAGTGTCAAAGATGTTAAAATAATACTAAAAAACTTGAGTAACACAATCAATGAAAATTCTGATGCAAGAATCAAAATCGTGGGCTAAGAAAACCCCAGTAGAAAGCATTAAATAAGTGAAAACCCCAAAGTAAAATGTATAAAAATCATCAGACAAATAACGACAGCTAGTTGGGATCTAATTAATGGTTTAAGCCCTGGGACCTCCTGTCCACTAATTCTTCACTGAGTGTCCATGGAAATTATAGTAAAAATGTAAGATCTTTGGTTTAGTTGAAGAAACATACTTCCCATCTCATTGGTCCATATGGAAACAGTCAGCAAGTGGGCCTAGTCAGTTATTAACTGGCATCCTATATTTTCTTTTAATCATTTTTGGATGTGGTGCAGAAATGTATGTGAATGATTAGGAATCTGCTAAATACACCAGCCAGCTCTAGCACTTAAAAATAATAAAAGAAGGTCTGGAGGAAGAGGGAGATCATTATAAAAAACACTATGGATTACTGCTCCAAAGTCCAGCTAAAGATAAGCAAGATACTTTTTGACACCCAAAAGCCTCTTTAATATATGAGTCTTTCTCAGATAACCGACAGTATTATATTTGTTAGGATTCAGGGTCAAAAAGCTCGTAGGGTCAGCTGCATTGTGCTGTGAGGATGGGATGATCCCATGCTGATCTGTTCCTACCATATTTACAGTAACAAGACTAACTTTGGGGATTAGTGCCATTGCAGTGAGCCCCAGAGCTGTGGACTAGCAGTGGATCAAGACAGTGCAGTGTGCAGAAGGGGAACAAAGTTGCATACTAACTTAGACCACCCTATGCACAGGTTTAACGGACTTAGTATGGTGGGTAGTGTTACAAAATGTATTGCATATGCACCAGACAGACTGTTACGGACATGAAAAGGCACTTAAACACCATTATGAAAAATGGAAACCTTATTTTATATTTATACTAGCCGATTACCCAGTGGCTTCGCTCACTGAGTGCAAGGGAAAAAAATAAAATGTAGTATATAAATTATTAAACAGTAAAATATTAACATGTAAGAAGTAAAGATACATTGAGCAGTACTGAAGTGCTTTCGGGTAAAGTACATTTTAAAGGCGCTATAACACAACAGGTAAGTAGCACTAACAGCAGCTTAAATGTATTTGGATCATCTCTCGGTAGCAGATCCCTTGTGAAAGGCGCTACAGGACCTCTGCGGTATAGAAATGACATTTTCTATGCGATCCTGCAAATTTCTGCCTGACAACCTTGCACTACGTGCCTGTGATTTAATAGAAAAATTATTCTGAGAAATGTGGACACTGCCCTTCCGTGCTTAACGGGCAGAAGGTCCAAACAATTCCCAAGTCCAAAACTTAACATGAAGAGGTCCGTACATCTTCTTAGATGTAAACCCTCCATCTTCTTAAAAGAGTTCATCACAAAAGCAACCTTGAATGTTGCGGGGTTTTAGTGACCCGGACTCACCTTAAGGGACGGTAAGTAGTCGTGCAGCGCAATTTACAAAGAGAGTTTTGCTTTGATGGCACCGATCACACTCATTCGCAAAGATTTCCACTCTCCCAGGAGCCAACGGGGCACTTGAAGTGTCACAAACAGTGAGAGAAGAGAAGACGCCACCTGAAACTATGAAGCTTGACACGGCGGAGCTGCCCGACATTCCGCACCTCCGAGCATCCACTTTGTTCTCACTGCCCTTCAGCGGTGTCGTCTTCACATTGTTTACACCTCGGCACACTTAAAAAGTAGAAAGACGCAACGCTGTTTTCCTCATCTCTTCTACTATCAAGTACTGCCAATTGTGACGATGCGGGTTCTGGCTCTACACTCCCATTGCTGTTTGGAAGCTCTTGAACCCAACAGCGTTGATAATGTTACCGAGTGAGCTAGTCAATGAAGGCAACAAGTAAGCAAGGGGATGGTAAAAAGTGCTTTTATTTAAAATCAGTCAACAAAAACAAAATGTTCATAAAGTGCAGTGATTCCAAGTTCATTAAATAAATAATCCATAAAAGAAATGTGGAGGTTAAAATAGCAAACAACAAAAAACAATCCTTTAAAATCCAGATGATAAAATGTTCTTTAGGAAGCAGTTCTTAAAACAACATCAATGACAAGCCTGGTACATCTTTTCTGTTAGCGTCTCACCTGCTTATCCCATTTGGGCTTAGCAGCAGGCAAGATGCTCTCTGCAGCTGCCCTCTTCTTTGCACTTTCGCGAGACTGGAGACCTCCTGATTCCTGGCTTCGGTCTGGCACTCATCCCAGTCCCCCGAGACTTGGTTTCCACCAACGGCCAGGATGCACACATTGGGGACTCCAACCACCAAGCCTCCCGACTTCTGCTGCCTTTCCGCAGCCTTCTGCGGCTCGTCGCTTTCCTCTGGTCACTCCCGCTACGTGGTCGCTCAGTGGGAGCAACATCAACTCAAACCCCTGGGTGTCGGCCTAACACCCAGCTTCCTCGCAGCTGCCCACGAGCGCTCGTTCGCGCGCTCACCACACACTCCGCGTGTCTGTCTCTCTCCTGCACCGCCTGCTTCCTCGCTCCCTGTAACCCCCGTCTTCCTTTCTCTCGTTCCTTTTTTTTCCTCCCACTAAAACCGACTCGTGCTTCTTTTATGATGCGAGGGGCCATAGCAAATTAGCCACAGCAGCAATCACGAATGTGGGCAGTCCCTCACCTGTGCACTCGGTGAGAAATGCCCACACTGTGGATTGTCCCGCGGCCTGCTACGGCCCAACGCCCCCTCGCTAAACCGTCGCGAGATTAGTAGTTATTTATTTTTAAAAAATGGCCTTTGCTCAACGAGCTGTGGACCCATAACACCACACCAATTAAAAAAAAGTTATAATGTTGCAGCTTCTGCAGCAGTCACGTGGACAAATAAATAAAACTTCTCTGTCAGAACGCGCCTGGCGGCGGACGGCTCGGCACTGGAGTCCAGAGAGTAGGACTGGGAGAGGGCAGCGCGGGGCACACTTCTATGGGATAGATCGGCGTATTTGTGTTTACTTCTTTTCAATATCAGTAAAATAACTCTCACAAAAATAATAACAATTCATAAAGACGATATAAAAATGGCGTCCACAAACGAAGTGATTAGTTTCTGTATAATATGTTATAATATGTTCTGTGGTAATACGTAATTTCCGTTTTGCGTGGTCATACGTAATTTCCGTTCAATCGCGAAAAGAATTTTATATATATAGATTTAGACTGAAGTATACTGTGATACTGAATTAAATATATTTACATCAATGCCACAGAAAAAGACAAGCGATGCATGGAAATAGTTAATATGCATAATATAAGAATTCTGATATCACTGGATATTGTAATGATGCGTTAACCTACATTTTGAAAATGTTTTATACGGATTACTGAATAAACATTTTTTTTTGCTTTATTAGTCTTTTTGTGGCACACTTTGGCACAGTAGAAACAGAATGACATCTGAGAACATTAAGATTCTGTTACACAATTTCTTATGCACAATTGCAGTATTTTAAATTCATGTTCAGTTTATGTAATGCCAAAGAAGACATTTTTTCCTGACTTACTTATGCAACATTTACATAAAGAAATCATGATTGCCTATTTGAGTGACGAGTGGGACCTTCTGTAAATTATATATGTGCCACATATGATTGATGAGCAGACAGCTTAATAATTCAGTCCATTTTTTGCAAATATTATTAAATTGTTTGTTTGTAGTACTAGGGTGTTGTACCATGTTAGCTACATATATATTTTTTATCAGAACATGCTTGACATTCTGTTTTATACATTAAAATAAACATTTGCTATAATTTGTTTTAAGAATACATTTGTCAGCTTGGCTTTAAACTACAAATATGATTGTAATTTCAGTTCCTGGATTTTTTTTAATAAAACATGCAAACCACATTAATGTAATAATATAAAATAAATAAAGATATTTGCTTATTTATGGAAGGTGGATATGGAGTTGTGAATAAAGCTTATGGAGAACTGCTCTCAGGAACATTACATCAAAACCATTCTTTCTAGGTTTCTGTCGTTTCTCTTTCCTGTGTTCCTTCTTCCACCTGGCGAAGGAGACAGTTCTTTTCAGTTTCTTTCATGCTGTATTCCTTCAGAGTGTCATGGAGGTATCTTTGCAGGTCTGACATGACATCTCTCACAATATGTATAGTACAGAGCTTGTGCTCTGCTGTGAAGTTTGCACTGTGATGTGAGATCCTTTGTGACTATTGTCAAGCCCCTAACTAGGTATTTTATACACTTTGGTGACTGTTGGTTATTAGGAAAAGCTGGGTGTGTAATGACAAGTATCAATTCCTCTGTATTATGTATGTAATTGGGAAATGAGTTACAGCAAGATAAGATTAAGACCTCACACAGGCCCTAGGGTGTCACACGCATATACTTTATTCGCAAATAAAAATAAAATGAGCCGGGAAGGTCTCCAGGAGATTTGTGTGCATGGTCACTAATATAAATATCGGCAGAGTTTCTTTGCAGCCTTTGTCGATTTTCACAAAGCGTTCAACTCAGTTGATCGAGCTGCCCTGTGGGACATCCTGAGGGTTCACAGGATCCCCGCGAGGTTGCTGGATATCATGGCCGACCTATACACTGGTACTGTGAGTGCTGTGCAGAGTGGAGGCAGAACCTCTGTGTTTTTCCCAGTTGATTCTGGGGTTTGTCAGGGGTGTGTTCTTGCTCCTACTCTGTTCAATGCTTGTATGGACTGGGTGTTGGGAAAGGTCGTAGAGTCCAACGGCTGTGGGGCATGTGTTCAGATCTGCATCAGATCTTGACTTTGCTTGCGATGCTGTGATTGTGGCAATCTAGAGACTGAGTGAGGAGTCTGAGTGTCTGGGCTTGCAAAAACCAAGATCCAGGCCTTTAATGACCCCTTGGGCACAGCCATCAGCAGTGTGTCTGTTTGCGGAGAGAATGTTGACCTCGTCAAGAGGTTTACTTACCTTGGTAGTGACATTCATGCCTCTTGTGAGTCTTCCTATGAAGTCAGTAGACAGATTGGGAGAGCATGGGGGGGGTCATGAGGTCGCTGGAAAGGGGTGTGTGGCGCTCCCGATATCTATGAAAAAGGACGACTGTCCAAGTCTTTAGAGTCCTGGTGCTTCCTAGTTTGCTATATGGTTGTGAGACATGGATGCTATCCAGTGACCTGAGATGAAGACTGGACTACTTTGGTACTGTGTCTTTCTGGAAAATCCTTGGGTACCGTTGGTATGACTTTGTGTCGAATGAGCGGTTGCTCATGGAGTCCTGAATGAGGCACATTACATGCATTGTGAGGGAGCATCAGTTACGGCACTACAGTCTTGTGGCACGTTTTCCCCGAGGGTGATCCGGCTCGTAAGATGTTCATTGTTGGAGACCAGAGTGGCTGGACCAGGCCAAGGGGTCACCCACGTAACACCTGGCTGCGGCAGATAGAGGGTCATTTCCGGAGGGTGGGACTGGATCGCATGTCTGCCTGGGGGTTGCAAACCAGGATCCCGAGTTGTTTCGTCGTAAAGTGGGTGCGGCAACGCAGTGTACCAGTTCATGCTCCCCAACTTGACTTGACTTGGTCACTAATATATTACAAATCCCCCTTGCAGATTTGAGCTCAAAATTACTTGTACATTACATCAAGCAGAGGGATGGTCCCACTTGGAGATTTAAACAAGAATATTATACAAGTGCAGTATAGCAGTCATATGTATATTACATGGGGGGAGGTAATATAATTTACAATTAACCACATACAGGTGTGGAAGAACACAAGAGCAGAATAGGAACAGAAAAATTCTGTCATTACTTTTTTCTTGCTTATGCCAAAGCCCTTTGGTGACCAGATCCCCAGGACATGCTCTACCAGGTTCTTCCTGATGGTAGATTTTCTCGTGAGTTACAGAGAGACAGTTATGCTTCACATATGATTCTATTAACCTAATAAGGATAATAATAGATCTTATTTCATCTTTCCCAAATGTATCTCTCTCGTTGTCATTCATTTTAATAGGGCCTTTTCATCCTTCCAGGTTTTTAAAGGGTGTGCTTTTATCCTCACAGGAGAAAGACCAGACCAATATGGTAAACTTCCAGTGTATGACCTGACCCCACTGGTCATTTAGTGATAATCACATTTGTTACATACTGCTGCCAATAATATTCCTAACACAAATCTAGTCAACATACCGAAGACGGCACTATGCTAGCTCCAAAAGACCTGGCTACATATTTTCTTTATAATCAATGTCACCAATGAATGACAAATGTGAGGACTGCAGGCATGATAAAGTTCTAAGGTGTGACTCTGTGGCTGTCATGAATGATGTGGCGGTGATGATATCAACCAAGTTATGACTGCGAAGAGAGCTGTCAACAGGAAGTGTCTATGAATTGACGCTTTCATCCAACATAATGTCCATATTATGAAAGATATTAAAATACAAGGCTCTGACAGTTGAAATGAGAAGCAGATGAAGCACAACAACATGACAATATTTCAGAGCTACTGGGTTCAACTTCCAGTTCATCTTCCACCTAGAGGTATTCCCTGTGTATGAGAACTGAGAGAAGCAGGAAATAATCAATATCTAACAAACTATCAGGATTACCTTTATTAGAAGTTTAATAAATTAATATTTTATCATGGATGTTATAGTTGACACTGATATCCAACAGCTCCAGGGAGCTGATGCCATGATCTGGCCTTTCTTTTTAATTTTTTACAGTTTTTCCTTGAGCCCTAAAAATAGAGACATTGTTCTAATTGTTAGAATTATTTTTCATTATGTTAAAAACAAATATCATGCTCCTGTGTTAGGGTGTTGTTGAGTTCTCCTGTGTTTTCTGCTTTTTTGCTATTTCTGTGACCCTTTGTCTTTTGAACACTCTTTTGATTTGGCATTGGGTCTTTTTTCGCTTTTGAGACTAACATTCAGAAGGCATTGCTTTCTGTGCCTTTGTGTTCCTTGTTTTTGCTAACGGTGCTTTTAGTAAACCAGATCTTTTTACTTATAAAGATTCCATGTTGCCCGTTGTGTGACTAGTCAGGTTTTGATTCCTAACTACCTGATGTTGACCTTAGCCAGATTTTTGACCTAACTGTACTTTCTGATTCCAATTTCTAATTAGAATGGCTGCCACCCCATGCAGTCTGAGCTCGTATGTTTAATTCCTGCTGTTGTCTGCATTCACAGTTTGCATATTCCCCCAACATGTATGTTTTCTTCAGATAAACCTTCTTACATTTGTGTTTTGTTACATCGTTATAATACATTATACTTGCACATTATTTTTCCTTAAAATCAATTTTACTGAAGAAGAGGTGAAAATCTGAACAAAGAAAATAATTTCTAAACCTGCTTATTTTTATAGGATGTTAGGGGAGTGTCAGGCAAACGATGAAGTCAACCCTAGACTGACTACATACCCACACACACACACTCTTATTCACATTTACCCTATTTAAAATCACTCATTAATCAAATCTGTATATCTCTAAGTTTAAACTGGAGAAAACCCACCTGAATCTTGAACAACGTGTATACTGTACACAAACAGTAACGGGGCAAGGATTTGAACCCAAGTCTCTGGAGATGTGAGATAGGAGCACCAAACACTACACCATTGGCATCTGAGGTTTGACTGAAGTGTACGCAAAAATTCAAACAATGATTAGCTTCCTCCTAGCCGTATTACTGCCATTCCTTAGACATTAATAGTTCGTTTTAACATCTGAATGCATGATAATAGCTTAACTTGTTAAGTTTATGTAAATCTACATTTATTTTAAAATGCAGGACCAATTCAAGGGAAAGTGATCATTATTCTTTAATGTATCTCTGCTTCTGCTATTAAGCTCTGATTACAATGACCATATTTTCTTGATTTTCCCATGCACTGATAAAAATAATTTTTGTAAAACATAAGAAAGTGCAGTTTCATCTACTATTATCTAAAAAGAGCCACTTCAGTTAATAAAATGCAGAGCAGACAAGTAATTGCAGTTTTATGGAAGATTTCATGTCTTCATTCATTTCTCTTCTATTAAAGACCACAGCTTACTAAGAACATTTTCACTAGATTTTCTCTTTTACTACAATATTAATTTAGAAATTTATTTTCAGTTGGTTTCATGAAATTCACTTACCTGATGCCTGTAAATATTTTCTACCTTTCTGTTGAAAGGCTTCCTTCATACTCTTAGTGGATGTTACTCACCTACATGTTTTACACATTTGTCAAAGTTCATCCTCTCATTTCCTCTGTTCAGTCTAGAAAAACAAAATCTTTCTGCTTGAATAAATTTAACTAGCGAGTCATATATAGATGTTAGTGCCATTCAGTCAGCCCGTGTCCAGAGGGGATCCCTGCAAATATCTGACACCCTGTCTACTGCATAGGGATGAGAACGGGTTGATTCCTCATATCCAGCATTCTGATCCTAATTAGGAACACGAACAGAACTTTGTGTTACAGAGCACAAAGTGTCAAGTACAAAACAAGGGAGGTTGTACTTGCATTATATAACACCCTGATGATGAGACTTCATCTGTAAATGGATAAGCAGGTTGGAGGATTAGCATTTCTTAAACATTAATACGACCTACAATATAAATGTTTGCTAATTGCAAGGGCTGACTTATGGGGCTATACAGTATATAAAGCAAGTATTACACAGCCTCAGCTTTAACAAACTGTTTATTTGCATTACTATTGACCCCATCATTATATAAGTCTTTAGTAAATATATGCCAGCAATCACTTCAGCTGGAAGAAGCAACTGATGACTCCAAAGCTGCAAATTTGTCCCCAATCCACAAGATGGGTGACAAAATGAATTTCAGTATTTATTGATCAGTAAGCCATGCTCCCATCTCTCCAGTGTAAGAAACTATAATTAAATGTAAAAGAGAAGGTCAATAGGCTAAATAACACATGGCATGGGTTCATGATGGCAGGATCTTGCCAAACTAATCGTAGGCTTTTTTTTAAAAGAAAACTGGAGTAATAGCATATAACATAATTTACTCAGATATCCAAAGAGCCATTGGCACAGCTCTGTACTGAAGAAATTACTGCAGCACAGTTAACTTACAAAGCTGGATTTAAAGTTAATTAATTGGGCTGCATCAAAATGTACAGATAAGAAGAGGATGCTAAGCATGGGGTGAGATTATCAGTGCAATCCTTCAGGGATTTCTGCATGGACCATTACTTATTCTAATGTATACGTGCAAATAATATTCATCCTAATATAAATCAAAACAGGAGGAACAGTAAACCTACAGGAGGCAGGAAACATAACTCATAGATCCCTGAACAATCTTCAAAACTCTTCATCCTATTGGAAAAGGCAGTTTATTGTGGACAGATGTTAAGTGGTATTTGCAGGCAAAAGGAACATCTATTTATAAAAGTCTCTCTATGTGTGTGTGCGTATGTATGTTCCAGCAACACTCCCGAACAGCTGAAGTGATTTTCATGAAACTTGGCACACATGTTTCTCATTGGTCAACTAAAAATACTGTAGGGTGAAATAAACCTTAACCCACAGGGTGGTGGGTGATCTTGCTGTCTTGTATTCCTGTTATCATCCAGTTGATACTGGGAACGACCACCAGAAGGCATAATGGAGGTGACTGCCAGCATTCTTTATGTTTGAGTGCCTCCGCGTGCCCCTGATGCTTTTGACATTAAATAGAGTTGGCCATTTCCGAGTGTCAGCTGGATGATAACATACATGCAAGACCGCAAGACAAGCACATTAGTTTGTTCATTTATTTTTACTTTTAATGTTGTGGTTTTTTTTTTTATTATATTTTTCTCAAACAATTAAATAAAAAAACACTTTATTATCCTCCTGGGCTACTCTGGGTATTTCAGCTAGTTAATCATAAAAACACAATGGGCAACATAAATAGACATTAGAGACTTACATTGAAGCAACATTAACATAGTCTAGGAAGAGCAATATGAAGAGGCAACTGAAAAGGCACATAGAATACTAGGTTATATTGTAAAAAAAAAAAAAAACAACAACAACAACTTTGAACAAAAATCAAGGGACGTCATATTAATACTTTATAACTGGGGTTCTCCAACTTGATCCTGGGGACCCCTGGTGGCTGCAGATTTTTGTTCAAAACCAACTTCCGTTTTTCATTGGTCTCTTTCCCAGTTTGTGTGTTTTGGAGTCAATGTAGATATTACAAGCTAAGTTTGGTAGATTTTTAATAAAATGTAATAAGCTGTTATATGGCGAATATATGTAGTTTTTTTAAAGTCATTAACAGTATTTTCAACCTAATTTTCATTCTGCTCTTCCAGGTGTTCTGGTTATTTAATTGATTATGTACCAATTAGTGGACCTGACACTGAAGTCGGTGCTGCTTTCATCATCCCAGGTGTCCGCTAAGCTGGTTGTTAATTGTCACTATTAGGGTTAAATGAAGGAAGCAAACTACACAAGAAAAGGGGAAAATAATAGGAAAACAACAAAAGAGAGTTAAGCATTTATAGCTTTAGAAAAAAACAGAAATATTTTTAAATGCCTAATAAATGTAAAGACAATACTGTTGTGTTTTTCTTGAATGCAGAATAAGAGAAGAGTAAAAAAGACCAGCTAATTAAATGAAATCAGCTGTTATTGACTATTATTACCGATTGTGAATCTGTTTGAAAAAAAAACCTGGAGCCACAGTGTGTCCCCAGGAACGAGTCTGGGAAGCACTGCTCTATAATGTGCTAGTTATACCTTATCTGTAATGCTGTGTGGACTTTCTGGGTGTAAAAGATCAAAAAGGAGAACAGAGAAGAGCAACCAGATGTATCTGAGAACTACTGGACATTTTGGTAGTAAAATAAGGAGAATTAAACCTCTTCATTCTTGAGGCAACATGGGGATCTGGAATTCTCAAAAACACTGATACTGCTGTTCCAATAGAATTATTTGAGTGAAATACCGAGTTATGTACTCATCTAAAATCTAATTCAAAGCACTGGGACGTGTATTCATTGTGGAATTAATAATAAGTTTGGTATTTTTCAGGTCAAAAGTTATTTCTTCACAAATTTGCTACAGTATATATAGACATTTGCCGCACAAATTTGTGTTCTAAAGTTAATCTCTTTCTATAAATTAAAAAAAGCATCTTGCCTGTGCTGCCACTTTACTTTGTAGTCTATGGGGCACTGAGGAAAAGTGTAAAAACTTATCAAAAAAGTCAATTTTTCAAGACAAGAAAGTTGTTGAACATTGATCCACTTCTTGTGATGACATACACGTTGAAAAATATTTTTTAAACAAAAAGCACCAATATTATGAGATTCAGCCATTTTGAAAGAACATCAGACGTGCGCCATAGCTCAGTCTTTCTGTGTAACAACCTTTACTCCACCAGGACGTGGTTGCCTCCCGACAGAACAAATAAAGGCAAACTTTTCATGCCACGTGGTTGGTTTTGTTTTAATTGACTTCATTTATGTTAGAATTTGCATAAACAGAGAAAATGTATCCTTACCACAAGAAACAATAGTCTTGGGAATATGTGATAAAATTATTATTTCCTGATCCCTTTTGTTGTCACCAACATGCATCAGAAACATGGAAGGCACAAATCAATGCTCAACAACTGTCTTGGTTTGAAAAATTGAGGTATTTGGTAAATGTTTAAGAGTTTCCTCTGTGCCCCTTACCCTCCATTATAAAACGCCTGAGTGGGCAAGATATTTTTTTAAATATGTAAAAAGTGCTTAACTTTAGACCACAATTTTGCATGGCAAAGAAAGAAACAAATTCGACTTGAAAAATACAGAACCTATCCTTTAATTTTATTATGAATCAACTTCTCGATGTTTTGCACTAGATGTCCTTGAGTACCTGCCTCAATGTTTAATTGAAGTAATAACTTTGACTTGAAAAATGCTGAACTTATCCTTTAAGGAAGCATTTCATGGCAGTCTGGAACACACTGCCACGTAACGTAGTTGAAGCAGATAGTTTAACTTTTTAAGAATGGCCTTCAGCTAACCAATGAGGGAAGCTTGATGGACGCTGTGGTGTCTTAACACTTGTGAAACATATGATGTGCCTAATTTTATTAATTTGATTTGACAATATGTTTGGGTATATCACATTTTAAATGTTGTAGAACCAGTACAATAGGTAGCTAAAAAGAAGAGTTTGTTTCTGTTTATTTAGATTTGATCGTACGGCATTCTCTCTAAAATAATTTCTCAAGCTTCACCAGTTGCAAAATTTGCTTGGTGGGGCAGACAAGCAGCATGAGATCTAATTTTCCAAATGTGATCCTAGTATATTAGTTGGCAAGGTGCCTTGTCATGGGTCATTAGAGCTGTAGAATATTGTATTCAGTAAATGGACAAACTAGGAATGACATTAAAACTTACCTCTTGCAAAATGTAATTGTGTCATTAATTGTTGCAAAAAAAGCAAAAAGCCAAATCTCACAGTACAGTATTTTCAGATTTACAGTTTATGTATTGATATGCTTATGTTCTACAAGCTGTTGCTGCTGTCTGGTGCTATGTTCTCTTTTTTGTGCCACTTCCAATGTTTCTGTCCTCTTTTCCTCTTCTCAGCAGTGCAGGAGGCTGACCAGAGTGATGCCAAGCTGGTATCTGATACACAGGCGCCAAAACCAGCTAAAAAAGCAAAGGCAACTGCTTCTGTTCCCCAAATGAGTAGTGCCAAAAAGGAGAAAAAGGGGAAACAAAAAGGTTAGACGCATGTTCTGTAGTATCAGCCTGACATGACATCAAAAGCTACTGGCATAAAGCATGACATATTTCATCAAACCCAATCCATAGTGCAAAACAAGCATGAAAAGTACTTCATTCATAGTTTCCATCTAAGACCCAGTTCTTCTACAGTATATATTATTCATCCTTTGCAAAGATTACCATTTAATTGGCATCTGTGATCCTCATTTTTCTTTCTTAGCCAGTATTTTAAAAAGCTGATTGTGTAAAATGGAAAAGTTACATGGGTGGCACAGTGGATAGAATCAGACCTTGGATTACGGATGCTTACTGTGTGAAATTTGCTTGTTCTTTCTATGTGCAAGTGTAATGTCTCCAGGGTTAAAGTTTCATTCTGAAGTCTAAAGACCTGTAGTTAGGCTGGCATTTGGCTCAACATGGGCACATTGTAACTTGGTGGGTACACAGCTGGGTTTAGGGGTTTGCTGACATGGACTGCTTGTATTTCTCTTTTGAAAAGTGGGGTGTGGATCAAATGGATGGCTGGATAAAAATTCAAAATGATCCTTATTTCACCCTGGTAATTTGGTTGGTACCTTGGAGCAACTAAAATCATAATAAATATATCTAGAAATAACAACTAGAATGCTGCTCATGCAGTGGATTCAGAAAGTATTCAGACCTCTTCAATTTCTGCACACTTTATTATGTTGTAGATTTATTTTTAAACGGATACATCAATTTACACTCAATAACCCATAATCACAAAGTGAAAATATGTTTTCAGGAAGGTCTGTAGTACTAGGATGTTGTACCATGTTAGCCATTATGGATGTAATATGAAGTCAAGCAAAATGACACCTTCTATTGGTTAACTTAAAAGACTACAATATGCAAGCTTTTGAAGCAGCTCAGGCCCCTTCTTCAGTCAAGATCTTTCGAGTGGCCTCAAAAGCTTGTATATTGTAATCTTTTTAACTTGCCAGGAAGTTTTGCAAATGTAATAAAAATAAAAAAATTGAAATCACTTATTTATATTAGTATTCAGACTGTTTGCTGAGAGACTCCAAATTATGGCCAGGTGAATCCTGTTTGCTTAAATTGTTCTTGAGATGTGGCTAGAATATGATTGGAGCCCACTTGTGGCAAGTTGAATTGATTGGACATTGTTGAGAAAGGCATATACCTGTAAGGGCGCACAATTTACTCTGCATGTCAGGACAAGAAATAATGTCCAAGGAACTCTCTATAGACCTCCGCAATCAAATTGTAATAAGGTGTACATAGATCAAGGCAAGGGGATAAAAACTGTTTCTAAAGCTCCAAGTTTTCCCAAGAGCACAGTGGCCTCAATAATTGTGAAATGAAAGAACTTCGGAACCACCAGGCCTCTTCCTAGAGTTGGCTTTCTGGACAAACTTAATAAGTGGGTAAGAAATGCATTGGTCAGGAAAGTGCTCAAGAACCCAGTGGTCACTTTGACAGAACTTCATAAGTCCTCTGCTGAGATGGGAGAACCTGTTGGATGGACAACCATCTAAAGAGCAATCTGTCAATCAGGCATGTATGGTATAGTCAGGTCAGGTCAGTTTGGGGAGCATGCACTGGTACAGCAAATTGCCGCTCCCACCACATGATGAAACAGCTCAGGATCCTGGTGGGCAACCCCCCAGGCAGACACACAGTCCACTCCCACCCTCCGGAAATGACCCTCTGTCTGCCGCAGCCAGGTGTTACGTGGGCGACCTCTTGGCCTGGTCCAGCCACTTGGGTCCTCAACAATGAGGATCCTGTAAGCCAGATCACCCTTGTGGAATCGCGCCAGATATTTGAGCATTTGAGACTCCATGAGCAACCACTCATTCAACACAAAGTCAAATCAGCAGTACCCAAGGATTCTCCGAAGAGACACAGTACCAAAGGAGTCCAGTCTTCGTTTCAGGTCACTGGATAGCGTCCATGTCTCACAACCATATAGCAAGACAGGAAGCACCAGGACTCAAAGACTTGGACCTTCGTACTTTTGCATAGATATCGGGAGCGCCACACACCCCCCTATGCTCTCCCAATCTGTCTACTGACTTCATAGGAAGAGTCACCAGAGACATGAAAGTCAGTGCCAAGGTAAGTAAACCTTTTGAGAAGATCGACTCCTTCTCCTCAGACAGACACACTGCTGATGACTGTTCCTAAAAGGTCTTTAAGGGCCTAAATCTTGGTTTTTATCCAGGACACCCAGATGGAAACCATACTTAAGAAAAAGTTTACCAAATGGCATTTAAATGTCTGTGAGAGCACAATGAAAAGGATTCTCTGCTCTGATGAGACAAAAATTGAACTTTTTGAGAACTCCAAGCAAAATGCCTAGTGAAGACCGGGCACTGTTCATCACCTGCCTAATACCATCCCTATGGTGAACAATGGTGGTGGCAATATCATACTATTGGGGTGTTTCTTGGTGCCTGGGACAGGGAGGCTGGTCAGAATTGAGGGATAGAGAAATGCAGCCAAATGCAGACGTAAACCCCATAAAACATCTGTGGAGAGGCCTGAAGATGGCAGTTTACAGACACACTATCCAATCTAATGTAGCATGAGAGGATCTGCCAGAAAGAATGGGATAAACTGCCCAAACCCAGGTGTAGAAAGCTTGTAGAGGCTTACCCAAGAAGACCTAAAGCTGTAATGGCTGCCCATGGGGCTTCTACAAAGTACTCAATTAAGGGTCTAAATATTTATATTAATGAGAGATTCAAGTTTTTCGATTTTCAATAACTTTTCAAACCTTTCTGAAGACATATTTTACTTTGACATTATTTGCTATTTAGGGTAGATTAATGGGCCAAAATGGCAAATGTATCCATGTGAAATTAAAAATACAACAGAATGAAGTGTGCAGAAAGTGAAGGGGTCTGAATACTTTTGGAATCCACTGTAGTTAAGGAGTTTTGCTAGGTGAACAATTTCAGCAGTGTTCATTAAATACTCGACTATGTCACAGGAGAATAAACCCTGGTGTAGCAAATCCCCACAACTGCTAGACTACTCCATTATCTGTGGTGTTTTCTTTACAAACAGAAGCCAAAAAAACTTCTAAGTTAATCATCACATGAATTTACTGAGATTTAATTATTCATATATGTCAGGATGACACCACCTTTGCCTGGTCAGTGTCATTCACACAAGTGTTTTCAGGTAACAGAGGGCGAGGGACCCAGATGTCACTTTGTGTGTGTGTGAAAGAAAATGAGTCAGACAGCAGCAATGTTTGAATGCACAATATACTTAAATCACAGACATATATTAGATAATATGCTTTTAACAAGCTCTGGGTGCAGATCTTGGAGGAACATGCTCCTCAGGTGGCAGTAGACTATGATCCGATTGGGCATGAATACCTGAAGAAGCCGGTTTTAAAGTAGGTTGTGGGGTGGTGTGGACACAGCATTTAGAAGACCACTTCAATTAGATGCTTCTCAACTGGGATATGTCTGTGCCAACGAGCCTCAAATTTGGACCATGTTATTGGGCTGACTTGCAAAGCATATGATAGGGTGCCTCGAGAGGAGTTGTGGTATTGTATGAGGAAGTTGGGAGTGACAGAGAAGTATGTAAGAATTGTACAATATATGTACGAGGGAAGTGTGACAGTGTTGAGGTCTGCGGTAGGAATGATGGGTGCATTCAAGGTAGAGGTGGGATTATATCAGGGATCGGCTCTGAGCCCTTTTTTAATTGCAATGGTGATGAACAGGTTGACAGATGAGATTAGACAGGAATTCCTGTGGACTATGATGTTTACTGATGACATTGTGATCTGTAACGATAGTAGGGAGCAGGTTGAGGAGACCCTGGAGAGGTGGACATATGCTGTAGAGAGGAGAGGAATAAAGATCAGTAGGAACAAGACAGAATACATGTGTGTAAATAAGAGGGAGGTTAGTGGAATTGTGAGGATGCAGGGAGTAGAGTTGGTGAAGGTGGATGAGTTTAAATACTTGAGATCAACAGTATAGAGTAACGGGGATTGTGGAAGAGAGGTGAAGAAGAGAGTGTGGGCAGGGTGAAATGGTAATTTGTGACAGACTATTATCAGCAAGAGTGAAAGGGAAGGTCTACAGGACAGTACTGAGAACCAGCTATGTTATATGGGTTGGAGACGGTGGCACTGACCAGTCAGCAGGAGACAGAACTGGAGGTGGCAGGGTTAAAGATGTTAAGACTTGCATTGGGTGTGACAAGGATGGATAGGATTAGAAATGAATACATTAGAGGGTCAGCTCAGGTTGAATGGTTGGGAGACAAAGTCAGAAAGGTGAGATTGCATTGGTTTGGACATGTGCAGAGGAGAGATGCTGGATATATTGGGAGTAAAATGTTAACGATAGAGCTGCCAGGCAAGAGGAAAAGAGGAAGGCCTAAGAGAATGTTTATGGATGTGGTGAGAGAGGACATGCAGGTGATGGGTGTGACAGAGCAAGGTGTAGAGGACAGAAAGATATGGAAGAAGATGATCCGCTGTGGCGACCCCTAACGAGAGCAGCCGAAAGAAGAAGAAGTTGGGCTGGTTCGCAGAGAGCCAGGGTTATACGGGTTGCCTCTGATCCCGATGAGGCATAGCTGGGCAGCGTTCATAAATGGACAAAGAGACAAGCAGTCGGGAGCATGTGGCACATCTGAATACCTGAGAGGTGGACAGATACAGCACTGAAGATACCAGCGGTCCTTTTTAGGGTCAGTCACCAGCAATCGGTGTTAGAGGTAAATTCCACTCCTTCATCTCTCACTCCCCCGGGTTGTTACAGTACGATCAGTGCTGGTGCTAGGTTATTTTGCATCCTAGGCCAAGCTTATTAGTGTGCCAACCAATTGTTCAGTAGCTAACCTGTGCAGCCGGGTTTTTTCCTCCCTTATAATCTGTGCCCTAGGCAAATGTCTATTTCGCCTTAAGGGTGGCACTGGACCTGAGTACAATGTTATAGATGAGGAAAAACAGTGTCATTGTTTATAAAGAAGTTCAAAATTCTGAAAAACAAGAGTGTAGCTGGCCCAACAATTTCCTGTTTTACTTTGATGATGAGGAGTTTCCTTGTTTCAGAATCTTCTCAGTTTCTAAGTTCTGGCCTTTAAAAAATCGCGAGCAGATCATAGACATTTTACACATTAGTGCCCACAAGTCTTATGACTGATTCATTGTCATCTGTATCATTACGTGCGGTTATGATTATATTTGACATGTTTCACCATACAGTTTTCAGGTTCATGGGTAATGTCATGCTTAGACAAGAGAAATTCCTAGGGATTTACAGTTCATCTTTACCTGGGAGAGCTGCTTAATCAACTTTTTCTGCATCATTGACTCCATTTTGCTCACTGTCACCCATAAATTCCTAGTTTAGCATACACATGGGAAAGGAGCCTTTGTCTTCGTATTGATTGCATTACAGAGGACTCAATGAGCCAATGAGGGAAGACAAAGGTGAACAGGTATACAGCTGAAGGACGACTACAACTCCAAGAAATCAAGAAAGCAACACACTAGTGAATTCTGAGGGAGAAATATATTCTCAACTCAATTGAACTGAACTTTTTTTGTCATTTATCCACATAAATAGTACATGGTTGAACAAAATTTTGTTTTTTTACAGTCCCCGGTGCATAGGATAAACAACCTGCATTTAAAAAACACCATAACATTACAAAAACCAGTGTAGCAACACAATGTAACAAAACAAAAGACGCAGGACTATAAAGCTCAAACAATGCTCAATATCCATAGTAAGTGCAGAGTGTAAAGTTATGGTACATAATTGGGGAAATGTAATAGGGATGTGGTACTGGGTGACATGTAGGAGATGGAGGAAAGAAGCAGTTAACAGACCTGGCTGTGCTGATTCTAATGCTGTGATATCTTCTCCCTGATGGCAGGGGTTCAAACAGTATGTGTGACTGGTGAGAGACATCTTTCACAATGGCAGAGGCTCTACACAGATGGTGTGTTTGAAAAATCTCCTCATCGAGGAGAAGGAGAACCCTATGATCCTCTCAGCTGTCCTCACTACAAGCTAATGGGCTTTGCTCTTCCCAAACTACACAGTGATACAATTTGTTAGGACACTCTCCACAGTTCCTCTATAAAAGGTGGTAAGAATGGGTTGTGGCAAGCCGATTTACTTCAGTCTCCACAGAAATGAAGACTTTGTTGTGCCTTCTTGACAGCAGAGTTGGTGTTGATAGTTCAGGATAGTGATGAAGCACAGAGAAATCCACAGCAGCACATCGGGCAAGAAGCCATAATATGAGGAGTAAGGCAGCATGACCTTTTGGTAGCTGATGAAAACGATAAAACAACAGGAAACCTGTGGCAGATAAAGAAAACACTACTGCAGTGTCCTCTCAGTAGCAAGGAGAAAGACCACAACCCTAGGAAAGATCTTTCACTGGAGACAGACAGAAAGGCTATATCCCAGAACAGAAGGAGGGTACCCAGTCAAGGGTACAGTGGTCATGCTATCCCTTTTTGAAAGAGCAGAGATGAACCATAGGTAAACAAATGTAAAACACAAAATAACTGATCACATAATTTGACCTCAGTGATCACTGGTGCAGCCAATTGGTTGTAGGCATCACATAATCAGTTAAATGGAGCTCACCTTTCTGAAGTCAAGGGGCTTCAGATGATTGTAGTATAAATGCACTTTATCTGGAAGATCCAACATGTGGTGAGTCAATGTGGCTGAACCTACACAATAAAGACAAAAAAGAACACTCCAAGGAACTCCACGAAAAGGCGACTGAAAAGCACAAGTCAGGAGATGGAAACAAGACGACATCCAAGTCAGTGAATATCTCTTGGAGTCTAGTTAAGTGAGTCATTAAGAAGTGGAGAGTATGGCACAGCTTTAAATCTGCCTGTTGCCCGAGTGCTTCACCAGTTGCAGGTTTATGTGGAGAATGGCAAATAAAATGCCACTGTTAAAAAAAAACAAAAAAAACACTCATGACATTCCAGTAGAAGGCATATGGGAGACTGCAATCAGTTTTAAAGAAGGTTCTGTGGTATGATGAGACCAAAACTGATGTTTTGTTCATGTTTGAAATCTGCACATTCTCAAAAACGCACCATCTCCACTGTGAAGCACAATGCTGGCAGCATCATTTTGTGGAAATGGTTCTCTGCAGCAGGCCTTTGAAGGTGTAAAGGGGAATAATGCAACAAAATGCAGGGAAATCCTATAGGAAAACCTAATGTAGTCTGCAAGAAACCTGCACCTTGGGAGAAGATTTGTCTTCTAGTAAGACGCCAACAAGCATAAAGCCAAAGGTAAACAGAAATGGCTTAAAAACTACAATGACCTAGAGTGATCAGAGTCCAGAGTTCAGTCCATTTGAGAATCTGTGGCCGCACTTAATAAAGGCTGTTCACTCACGATCCTCATGCAAACTAATGGACCTTCAGCACATTTACAAAGAATGGAGAAAAATGTCAGTGCCCAGATGTGCAACGACAATAGAGACCTGTCTGTCATGGCTGCCAGAGGTGCACTGATTTGAATACTTATGCAATCAATTATTTTGTGTTTTATACTTGTAATTAATTGAGATACACTTTAGGGAAATCTGTTTTCACTTTGACATTAAAGAGTCTTTTTCTGGTGATAAGTGTCAAAATGTCACATTAAATCCACTGTGATACAATGTTGTATAGCAATAAAATGTGAAAACGCCTGAAGGGGAGATCTGGGCTAGGAGAATTTCAGACTGTAATTGAGATGCAACTGCTATCACTGATGTGAAGAACTCACTTCTAACCATAACCAAGAACCTTCAGGAGCAGGATTTCTCTGTGTTGCCTGGCCAGGGGCCATGTGACAGAGCGGGTCCGGCTCCATGCTCCTTCTTCTTGTTTTGGGAGCCTCTGGAAACCAACACCGTTGATAACGCAACTGAACAAACTGACAGATGTGGACAAAACACTCCAAGCAATGGGATGGTACAAAGTGCTTTTATTAAACAAATAATACATAAAATCAAAACAGTTTGTGTCCAAAAGTGCAAATCTCAAAGTTCATAAATAATTCATAAAAATGATCCAAATGTGTAAAAACCAGGCTAAAAATGAAAATAAAAAACATCAGGCACTGGGTCACACTCTTACCACGTCTTCCAGCTCACCCATTGCTCGTTCAGCTGGAGAGACTTCAGCAGCCATGGTTCTCTCAATCTCAACCCCCATCTTAGCTGCCTCCATTGGCTTCTGCCAGATCGCTCGGGGTCAGTTGTCTTCTTGTCAACCTTCACGCCCACACAGTCTTCCCTCGGATCCCTGGAGAGGCCACCCCCTTGATCGCACCCACTCCTCAGCACAATTGGTGGGTTCAATCTGCCCCTAGAGCGCCAATCCTTCACTCCATCGTGGGACCCCTGGCTGCACTGCCTTTTCTCTTTCTCTAACCGGCTGGCTCGTCCTCTTTCTCTGCCCCAATGCCTCACTCTTGCTCTACATGCCTTTCTTTTTCTTTTTCTCTTTCTCTGTTCCTTTTTTCCCTCTTTTGTTTCTTTCTCCTCTCTTGCTCCTGTGCTGGCCCTTACTTATACGGCTCTGTGGGTGCAGCGCCTCAATCATGCACCATGGGAAGCCAATGAAGCAATTGAGAATTATAGCAACTTCACATGCAGGTGTGTCTCACCCCAATTACCTCATCATCTCCCTGTGGTTGTGCAAGCAGGCCCACGAAGACTGACACGGTCAAACGGATTATTTATCAAAAACTGGCCATTCGTTCAGAGCCACAAGCCCATTATATCACATGTCATTATAAAGTACAGTAGATGCAGGACCTAAGGTTCCATGGCATCATATACTGTACAATTAATTTCAGGTTTGCTTAGTGGGATCTGGGTGGTTATCAGTTTGAGAAGTCCTGTGGTTCCATTGGTGTCTCTTCTGCATACAGTACGGTATATTCATTGCTGGACTCCAACAGCCTCAGCTTGTGTGACCTTGCTAAGTGAGGTTAGATTAGGGAGCACACGTATCTGGATGAGGATGCAGCTTATTCATATTTCATATTTTCATATACAGTGTGTATCAGGGAGTTCATCAGAATGTGTGTGAAATAGACTCCATATTGAGTACTTATCACAGTTTATTAACACCCCTTTTGAAGTCTGCATTCACTGACGCCAGGCTTATGATAACATGAAATGAAAAAAAGCATATTAGTGATCTGAGTCAATAAAACAAGTATTTATCTCTACTGTGTATATATTGTAAAATTGTGTAAGTAAGTGCATTAGGATTGGAAAATGGGATAAATTTCTGACCACAGAAATTAATAAAAGTCAGAAAGAAGTTAACAAGTGTGTTTTTAAATAAGAGAATCTGATGACCTGGAATGTCAAATATGTAACTAAATTCGGTGACCAAAAGAATTGAATATCCTTTTTTTATCTTTTTTTTTTTTTTAAATAATTCAAAATTGTGATGTAAAGAATATAGTATAGCCATGTATAACCTTTTTCATTCTCTACATTTCTAATGTAATATTGATATGTGGATAACAATACCATTAATAAGCAAGGGTGATGTTCATAGACAAAATATCAATGTTTAAAAGATTGTGGAAGTGTGATGAGAATGCCATCATTGCCTACTGGTTAGCACTGCCCCTTCGCAGCTCCACAGATCTAGGGTTTGATACTCAGCTCCGTCTCAGTCTATGTGGAACTGAACTGTTACTGTCCACATCCCTATGACTTGAAAGTTGGGATTGTTCATAACTCCTGAATTGGCTCAATGAAATTTGTGAAATTCCTTTTTTTTTTAAAGTAGTTTAGGAAATATGAATTCTGTTCCAGAATCATAAATGGATAACTACAATCTGCTTCACTAATATGTTTAACACATGTTCTTCTTGATATAGTACGTACTGCATCTCTAAGCACATTCAGTAATCTCTCATTCTTTTTCTGACAGTTCCAGACAATGCATAAGATGAGTTAAGCACATCACAAAACAAAACATGTCAGGGTGCAAGTGTCAGTGGCACTCTTTTCCTTAAAAGGAAGCTTGAATTGTTATTCCTCGTAAGCCCTCCTCCCTACCTCACCATCCTTCTATATGAGAAAGAGAGAGAGGTTGGGAGTATGCACTGATGGTGCATCGCTGCACCCACCACACGAGGAACCACCTCAGGATGCCAAATTAGGACACGAGTGATTCTTCAGTGCCACACTACAGTAGTTCAAATGGAGGAACTGTGTGAGGTTTTTTTACAGTGGCTGGAGGGCCTATCCCACCACCAACCCTTGAGTTTTCCCTGCAAGTTGGAGGACCTGCTTGCAGAGCTGAATGCAGGTTAACGTGATACTCAGGATAAAGCAATCGCAGGTTAAGGGCCTTACCCAAGGGCCCAATGGAGTGGAATCACTTCTGGCATTTATGGGATTTGAACTTGCAACCTTCCCATTGACGGCGTAGATTTCTAGCCTCCACATCTTCTATATGAAGGCTCTTTAAAAGATTAGATTGGTCGTTGGCCTCATACTGCTGTCCATAATGCTAGTGTGTGAATTACTGTGGAGTTGCAAAGTTGCACATCTATCAGTTTGTACTAAAGAGGAGTATGGTGTAATTTTTGTGGAACAAATGTGTTAAAACAGCTGAAATTCAGACTCATTTATAGGCTTAAGTGTGCCTTACCAAAGTGTGTAAAACTGATCAGACAGGAGAGGTGGATGCCGACTATTTAGACTAGTAACCAACTAATGAGAAATAGGAAGAAGCTAGGGTTGTCATTCTTACCAACAAAAGAGAGTAACTGACTGCTAAGATGGCTTGGATTGCAACTCATTATACCCTTGAGTTAATCAGTCATCCCTTGCTCATCTTCAGGTTGTCCAGGCTTCTAACAGGCACACAAAGACATAGTCATATCACACCAATGTTAGCTTCTCTTCACTGACCGAGTGTAAAGTTTTACTGTTTGTGTTCAAGACCCTGAATGGCTTAGCCCTGTTTTATCTTACTGACCTCTTACACCCTTACTCTCCTTCTCAATCACTGAGGTCCTCTGTCCAGAAGTTACTGGTTATGCCGAGATCCGAACTAAAGCTCAGAGGGGACTGTGCTTTTTGCAGTAGCTGCCCCTCAGCTTGGGAATAGTCTACTTTTTTATATTATATCAGCACCAACTTTGGTCACCCTTAAAAGCCTAGTTTTGCCTTGGCTTTTTAAACTTGCATGAGAGTGCTGGTTTTTAATTGATTTATTTATTTTGCTGTATTAATTTACTGTATCTATATATTTATTGGTGTATTTATAGAAGCCTTACAGCAATTGGGTCAACCTCTGTTGTTTCAAATGTGCTCTATAAATAATGTTGGCTTGACTTGACTCGACTAAAATTGTATTAAAACAGTTTTCTGTTTGCAGGTGATAATCTCATCTTATTTTACCTCATTTTTTGAAACCATTTTTCCTAGTGAGATTAGCTGTGGTAGCAGACCAAGCAGGTCAGCCCAGACGTCCCTATCCTGAGTTACCGATTCCACCTCTTCACAGGGAATTCCCAGCCATTCCCAAACCAGCTGAATTTGTGAATTTGTTTCTGCCTCTCAACTAAGATTTACATCTAAAATTCTGGCTTTGGCTCTATTTGCTATTTTTGGTTTCTGACATTCTCACTTCAATTCTCTCCTTATGATTTTTGTCTCATGCCGTAGGCTGTGCTACTATATTTTGTCTGGTTTTGACCTTGGCTAGTTATTTATTACAATCCATCTTCTAAATCTATCTTTATTCAAAACTGCTGCTCTGTGTGCAATCTGGATTACAAGGGCCCTCAGAAGCAGTTACTTTACAGCGTGAGCTAATAGAAGAATCTTCTATTCTCAGCCCCACAGAGACTGCATGTAAGTACTGCAAGCGGAGTCTGGGGAAGTTCTATGTCATCTTTTAATGGATTTAACCTAATCTCAGGATTTCAGGAACAACTTCTTTTCAAATGCAGGGAATAACTGGCACCCAAAACCCCATTTTCTTACAGTACTTCCCCAAGATATCACAGTAAATGTTACAACAACATTTCCATAGCCTGAATGGACATACACACTGCTCCACCTGAATCTATTGTTCAACTTTGGTTGGATATTCCTGTCCAGCACACCCACACTACAAAAGGGACTGATTGTTTGGGCATCAGAACATAACCCCTTCCCTCTTTCGAATATGAGAAGCACTACTTTCTCTATCCTTTCAGTCACTGGCCCTGTTCAACACTGATAAGACACTTTGACTGAGGAAGCCCAATAATAATACCCATCATCTTGAGCATTTCTGGCCCATTTCTTCTTCACAGCTGAATTCTTTATATTGTAAAGTTTTACAACTACCTTGATGACCTCAACCATCAGACAAGTTGACAGAGCAAAAAGTAAGAAAGAGTTCTTAAATGAGTTATTCATTTGATTAATTTTTTTCCTCTGTGAGTTTGTGCACATGCTAGGGAGCTTTTCAGTGGAGTTTTTACATTACCATCTGAGACAAATCAAAGGCTACCATGACTGTCTGGTCCTGGAGTCTTCTACATTGTGAGACAAGTCAAGAGCATTAAAAACACAATATTAATCTTGTAGCATTTGATCTGCAGTAGACTGTAGAATGTAACACAATTTGGATTGGATTAGATTGGATTTAGTTTATTACCATTCAAACCATACAACAAGGAGTGCATAGCTGAACGAAATTGTATTTCTCAAGACTCAATGTACAAACTTAGAGACAAGCGCATGTTATACAACAACAGACAGACATAATAGACAGCGTAAATAGACAGAATATACGTAAAATCCGACAGATATATTGGTGAACAGTTGTAAAGTGTTCAAGTGGTGAAAAACATTAATATAACGAACAGACACAAATATACTGTATGTTTTTAAACAGTCTGTGTATGTGTGCTCAGGAGTTTAACAGTACCAACAGGTCAGCATGCTGTTTGTTGTTAGTGGGAGATGAGTAGTCTGATGGCCTGTGGGAAGAAGTTCCTACTGAGTCTGGCAGTCTTGCGCTGTATACTGAAATAGCGGGGCAAAAGTTTTAACAGTCCATCTCTGACAATCTTAGTAGCACTCCTAAGGCAGCAAGACAAGAACAGATCATGTACAGACGGGATGGTGGTTCCATTGATTTCTTCTGCCGTCTTCACCACTCACTAGAGGGACTTCTGATCTGAAGCTGTGCAGCTGCCATACCAGACTGTGAGGCTGCTCTCTTTAGCGCCTCTGTAGAATGTTGTGAGGACAGGAGTGGGGAGGTTTACTCTCCTCATCCATTGCAGAAATAGAAGGAAATTCTGTGCGTTCTTGACAAGGGAGGTGGTGTTTGTCTTTCATGTCAGGTATTCCTTGATGTGCATGTGACGATGCCGGTTCTGGCTCCACGCTCCCATCACTGTTTGGGAGCCCTTCAACCCGTCACCGTCAGTAATGTTACCGATGAGCTAGTCAGTGAAGGCAATACCAACTGAGCTAGGGGATGGTACAAAAAGTGCAGAAGTGCTTTTATTAAAACAGTCAACACAGTGTTCAAATAAATAAAGTGCAGTGCTTCTCAAAAATTCAATAAATAATCCATAAGAAGGAACGTGGAGGTAAAAACAATAAATAGAAAAAACAATCCTTTAAAACCGACGAGGTTAAAACGATCAGGAAGCAGTCTTTAAAAACAAATGACAAACCCGGTGCCTTCTTTTAACTGATGACTCCCCTGCTTCTCCCTGTCCAGGTTTCGCAACAGGGGATCCACTCTACCTGCAGCTGACCTTCTTTACACCTGCTACTGCTGATCCTTGGCTCCGGTCGGCTCCTCCAGACAGCGACTTGGGAATCCCTTAACAGCCAAGGCTCTCACATTAGGGACACCGCGTCCCAAGTCCCGACTCCCGCTACCATCTGCGGAGAGTCCTGCACCTTCCTGGTCACTCCCACCCTAAAAAACAAACTTCTGCGGGGGCGACCACAACCACTTCTCCCGGGTGTTGGCCAAACACCCAGGCTGCCTTCAGCTGCCTGCGAGCATTTGCCCGCTTCCTGCTGCACTGATTTGCTCGCGCTCTCTCCTCACTGCTTCCAACCTCCATTTACTTCTATTCTTTCTTTTTCCCTCCTCCTAACCGACTCGCGCTTCTTATAATGCGAGGGGCCATAGCAGCTGTAGCAAATTAGCCATGGGAGCAATCACAGATGTAGGCAGTCCCTCACCTGTGCACTCGGTGAGAAACGCCCACACCGCGGATTGTCCCGCGGCTTGCTATGGCCCCTCGCTAAACCACCGCGAGAGCGGTGATTATTTATTTTAAAAAAATGGCCTTTACTAAGCAAGCTGTGGACCCAGTATACCACAGTGCACCTCTAGAACGTTGGTGCTTCCTTCTGACTCCACAGTGATGCCTTGGGTTATAAATGGAGTATGTGCCATGTGTTTCCTACTGAAGTCAACAATGATCTCCTTTGTCTTATTGATATTCAGTTAAAGTTCATTTGCTTTTTCAGCACAATAAATATTCATGAGTTTGATCACTGTCATCTTTTCTTTTGACTAAATAATAATTATTAGTTTGCATATTAGTTGGTTCATATCAAAGTCCTTAGCTATTGTGCTGCGCTGTCCTTTTCGTTTGTAAACATATGCTAAATAAACATTAGAATTACTTTAAAATTAATTTCATTACTAATAGCTTTTATTTTGTACTTTGTTAGGAATTGATGGCCCAGCTGCCTTCCAAGATGATGTTCAGGACTTAGGAGGCCAGGTACAAATTCTAACAGTGGGACAATCAAACACAGATGGTGGGAATAATGGAGAGCCAGTTGGTAACAGCCAGGAACAGTCAAAGCAAGACCTTCGTGTTACAATGCAAAAAAAAGGTCAGTAAGATGTTTTTAAAGACCAATTTGCTCTTCTTTTCTCTTATTATTTATTTTTCATGTTATCATATTTAAGAGAACAAAATCTGTAAAGTAACACACAGTTTAGCCAGTGGTACATGCAAACAGAAGAGCTGCACAATTTAGTTAGAAAAGGAAATTGGACATGAATTCCAACCAAAGCAAATTGGCGGGGGTCTGACTGAGAAGTCCAAAAAAAAAAAACGAATGACCAAGCCTCAAAATGTGTGATAAAAATTGAGAGGGCTGGGATTCAAAAAACAATAAATACAAACAAATAGAACTCTTCAATTGTTTTCAAAACACAGACCCAGAATCCGTTAACTAGAAATATTTCAAAACAACAAAGGAATTAAAATTTTCTGATTTTGGTTGAATCCATCCAACTACAACCAGAAAGTTCACGTATATGTGATGTTTATACTCTTGACGCAGATATGTTATGCACCACACACTTGTGGAGCCACCATGCCAATGCGTACTCCTCAAAATGGTGGTGCCCATAAGAAAAACAAAATGGCATTGTGGGAGAACTCTACTTAATTTCAACATTACTGAAAATGTACCAAGCACCAAAATAGATGTGGCCAAATTCCTTGATACCTGAAACCCCAATAACAAGGTCTAATTGATAAAATCCAAGTTAACTATGGTATATCTTTATTGTTTTTGTTGATTAATCTGTGGAAATCACCTCGAGTTGCATGTAAATGAATGATAAGTTGCTATATAAATAGTTGTTACCATTATTAATTTTTAGAAGTAAAGGAGAATTTCATTGAAAGAATCAGAAAAAAGACTCTGGTCATGACAACAGTCGCATGAGAAAAACATTGGTACCAACATTGTTGTCCAAAAAAGAAAAAAAAATCCATCTCTCTATTATAAAAAAAAAACTTGCAACGAGACTTTTCTCAGGGATGAAATGTGATCTTTTGCAGAGAGAGAGAAAGACAGAGACACTTTCACTTCCTGCGAGACTATCAAGTCACGTCATTCTTACAACGTTCAGACGCAAGTCCCGTGATACACATACAGAGCAGGATAGACATAATTGAAGTAGGAAAATTTGAAAGTCTCCAAAAATGAGAGTAAAGATCGCATTAGCACAAACAAAATATATATTAAATATTACTCAGGGAAATAACGGAACAGCGAAAAGAGATTGAATATTCAGGTGCTGTACAGGCTTTTAAACATTTGCAGCTCCGCACGAAATGCAGATCACACGACATATAGCAGCAGCAAGCCAACAGCTTCTCGAGCAAAGAGGAGGTGAAAAAAAAAACACCTGTTACTTGGTTCCCAATGTATCACCAGTTAAGAGGGGTTTCGGAGGAGTGGTCGCATCTCCTTGGGGTGCGCTCAGTCCCCCTCTTCACAAAAGCCCCTACCGCATGAGGGCAGCAGCAGCAGCAGCACGCCAGCAGCTGCTCAAGAAAAGAGAAGTTAAAAAAAAAAGTATTTGTTTCCCATTGTTATCACCGTTTAAGAGGGGTTTCGGAGAGGCGGCCGCTGGAAGGGGGGGAAAGGGGTTGACGAGCTAAGCAACTCACTTCTGGGAAAAAGATCCAATGTCATTTCTCAGATAAATGAAAACAACAGCAAAGATCAAACTAATACCTATATAGGAATAACCTTAATGAATTTATACTAAATTTTAAGAACTTTTTCCTCAGAGAGAGAGAATTTCATTTTTCTAATTCAATCTTATATATAAACGTCTACGTGTGGAAGTGTGTGTGTCTGTCTGTCCAGCCCGGAAGTGCGAGGCTACTACAGCATGAAGCTCAGAGAGCCAGCAAGGCAGCCCCAAATTAATGAGTCAGAAAAAGAAAGCGACTCTGTTGCCAAAGTAAAACTGCAGAGAAAAGAGAGAAACTCTTACTCAAGTGAGACAAGCACTTCGGCAAAACAGTATCCCTTTTACTTTTCCTCCAGCTGCTAATACACAGGCAATGCGAACACGTCAGCACAACGAAACCTAGGAGAGAGATGCCCAGAGTAGTTCCTTTCAATTACCTGACATCTCTATATTTCAATTTTTTTATCTGAGGATTTCAATACTTTTTAGGACCCCGGGCTTTTTACAGCATGGGCTTACACAGCTAGTATAATATGAGACATTACTTTCCATTAAGTTGTGATTCAAAATGAGTCTTTGTGCGCGGAAAGTAGTACAGGATACTACAGATAATGGTGTTTTTAACATTTTATATATCTTCATATTAACATTTCTCAGAAACTCCCTTTCAGGAGACCTTATATTTTTTATTCATTACAGGGTTGCTGAACTTGAGCAGGAGGTAGCTAGCCTTACATTGTAATGGAGAATCTTGGGAACTTGCTTTAGAGAGTGAGAGAGGATATCTGAGGTTGTAGGCAGGAATGAGATGAGCTCACCTCTAAATCTGCCCCTCAAAAAGGGGAGTAGTGATATTAGGACACATCAGTATGGAGCATGTGAGTCGGCTTCCGCTCAGAGATGAGGTGGATCCATTTGTCATTGTCCAGAGAGGAGCTACCATTTCTCAAAAACAAATTTAAAGTGTGAGGTTAATAGCTGTTCGAATTTCTCTGAAGTTCCACCACCCCACCCTTACTCTGGGTATATTTTAGGAAAACAGAAAGCTTAATCCATGGCCTAAATGTTGGTGTAGAACAGAAAGCACAGGGGGCATTGAAGTTCCTTTCAAAATACATGGTGCCTGTACCACCAGGACGGGTTTCATATGAATGAAAGGGATCTGGATATATTGTGAAGGTGTACAGCGAGGTTAGTTGGTAACTGTTTAAACTGTAGAATGTGAGGAAGGGGTTTACAGTAGGACAGGCTAGGTTAAAAATTCATCTAGTAAAAATATGAAACACAAATTTGAAATTATTAGCATACAGAGAATATGCCAAAATAAAATTGACAATGAGATAAAAGTTGCTTGTTTTAGTACTAGAAGATTTAGAAATATAACAAGAAGGCTTATTTAAAAGTGCACAGAAGTGCCAGGATACAGCAGTACTAGAAACCTGGGTAATTTCTATTGAAGGGTATGAATACTGCATAATAAAAATGTGATTTTAAAAAAGATGTGGGGAGTAGGCATTTAAGCAGAAGAGAATTTAAATGTTTGCTATAAATGGATGACAAACCATTTTTCATATTTCGATATGAAAAAAACCATCAAGGATATGGGCACAACTTTGGGAATTTTATATGCTCTTCTAGCATTGATATAAATCTCAGTATACAACTCTTTTTATAAAATCAAAAAAGGAAGCTTACAGGGTAGTACTGTGTGGAGTACAGCCCGGACACAGACAGGTAGACATGATGTTTTTAGCACCACACACGTTTATTTACACTATAATATTTACAAAGTTGAGCACAACCCAGTGCCGCAGCACCAATCACCCCTTTAAGTCCAGGCCTTCACACTATGCCTTTCACTGTCTCTGGTCCGCCTCCACTCCTCTCCTCCGAGCTCTGTCCTCTTCCACCCAACTCCAGCCATCGTATGGAGGGAGGCGGCCCCTTTTAACCACACCCGGACGAGCTCCAGGTGCTTCTTGATGAGCCTCCGCCGACACTCCCCTGTGTGGCGGAAGCACCGGCTGTGTACCCGGGAAGTACTCCGGGTGTCCCCGATCCTCTTCCCCCCAGCACTTCTGAGTGTGGTTGAAGTGCTGAGGTCCAGGGCTCTCTAGGCATTGGGGCACCCCCTGGCGGTGACCACGGGCCCCTACAGGGTTGAGCTTCCAAGCTCTCTACCCGTGGTCCCCAAAGCAACCAGGGCAGTCACCCCCTCATGGTCTGGTCCTCCTGGGCGTCCCGGCTGGGTAGTAGCCCCAGGCACTCTCCACATACTGTAGAAATGAGGTTCTGTAATTACAAAGTATTAACTTGGAAAGCCTACAAAGTCAGTTGTTTTAACACAGTATGTTAAAGCACCAGTAAATGGACAGAGGAACGCAGTAAAGACAATATCCCCCTCTATGTGTCTGTCTGTGTTTCCGTCAGGTTGGTATGTCTCTGTCATTCCAAAAGATGGTGCATCACAAATATTAACACTGCTTTTACGAATTCCTTACTAAAAGGCATACAACACAGACATGCACATTGTATAATGCACTGCAAACATTAACTCTGAAATTACATTAATTACAGTACTTAGATTTCAACCTGTCTTATGGTGGGAAGCATGGTTAATTTTGTTATAATCACAATGCCATTCTGCTACTCTAGTGACCATATCAATCAATGTGTAGAAAAATAAATCAAACAACAAAAATAATAATTTCCCAGATCTTAGCCCTTGCTGTCTTATGGATGTAGCCTCCAGGTTTCGAATCTTCCACCCACTTGCTGTCTATTTGGACTTTACACATTCTCATCTTGAATGCGTGGGTTTTTCTTCAGGTACTCTGGTTTTCTTCCTTCATCCCAGAGACAGGCAAGCAGAAGTAATTGCTGAATATAAACTGGCCTTCAGTCTGTGTGGGTATGCGTATGAATAGGCCCGGCAGTGAAGTGAGTGAAGTGCATTGATTCCAGTATTAAGTTAAATCCTGCGGAGACCCCTGTGACCTTCAATGGAATAAACAAGTTTGAAATTATTGCTTTATGTTATTTAACAGATTTACCAATTCTTGATAATGTGTTGCAGTTTATATTGAGATCTTCTAGTTTATATTTACTATATAAAAGTGACCCACTGTAGTTACAACACCTTCATACCAACATCAAAGTGATTTAGAGGCTCATAACTTACATGGTCTACAGCTCATGTCTAAAATTGTTACATTCATATTCCAATTAAAGTTTTTTTTCCAGTACATAAATGGTTGAATGATCATGTTTTTTATACTGTATATATATAGTGGAAAGACACAAACACAAAGAAAAAGATTTGGGGATCCACCCTGTATATTGTACATTTCAGGATAGAGTAGGTAGATCAAAAAATGCGGTGAGTGTTTAAGTAAAAAAAAAAATTATTACAGTACAAGCCACATTGCCATTAATCCCCTTCGAAATACTCCCCCTCGCTTCGAACACACATATCCCATCATTCTTGCCTCTTTCTGAAGCAGTTCTACAAGTTCTCCTTCGTGAGTATGCTTAGTTGTGCTGTAGTGGCTGCCTCAGTTTCCTGAATCGATTAAAAACATTTAGCTTTCATGGTCATTTTGACTTTGAGGAAGAGCAAGAAGTCACATGGTGCCAAATCCAGTGAATAAAGGTGGATGAGGACACATCATGTAATGCTTTTATTTGACAGATATTTCCGTACCAGAAGTGATGTGTGACAGAGAGCATTATCCTGATTGAGAATGAAACCTATTTCTCTGGTCATTTTCTACACACATCACTTCTTAAACACTCTAATAAGTCTTTATAATATTCTGAATTCACTGTAGTGTTCCTGGGTACAAACTCAGCTCGCACAATTCCATCAAGGTCAAAAAACACAATCATCATCACCTAGATGTTGGATCTTGAATGATGCTCAGGATATCGAAGCAGCCATGACATCGCAACTAAAAACATTTGTGAAAGAGGACTTTCAGAACTGCTTCAGAAAGTGGCTAGAACGATGGGATAAGTGTGTTTGAAGCGAGAGGGAGTATTTTGAAGGGGATTAATGGCAATGTGTCTTTAACTATAATCATTTTTTTTTTGCTTAAATGTTCACTGTTTTTTTGGATCACACCTCAAATTCATATATATATGCACCCTAACCATGGGTTCAGTAGTGATTTTATGTTCCACAAGGCAAATCAAGCCCGGCAGGGCAGAAAAAGCATCAGTGTTCATTCACTGTTTTTCGTGAGTCAGTCAAATCGTCACCAATGGCAACATCTGTCTGAGAGACAGCAAGCATGGAAGCGCAAAATCCCTGTGGGTCACACCACTCCTTCAAGAGATTAACATGCAAAATCTGGAATGGTTTGTGCCAGCCCAGTATTCTGACCTTGTAATTCACTGGCCCCATACACTCCTCAATAACGGCAGGTCCCTGCCATTTCACTAGGAACTTGTTCGAGTCAGAAGGAATCAGAACCAAAATGCGATCACCAGGTTTGAGTTCACAGAGCTTACAGGGTCTATCATATAGACGTTTCTGGGATCCTTGTTCACATTCCTGATGCTCCACAGCGATAGTAGAAATCTTGTCTTGCAACAAAAGTACCCGATCCGCAAAGCTCGGCCCTTGAGCTTTCATCCGGATCCCTGTCCATTCCTCACGAACAACATCCAAGATGCCTTGCGGCCCTTATATTTTAAAGGAAGCAGCACTGTCTCAATAGTCCTTAACATCCCCATGTACACAGCGTATGTTCACAGTCTCAGTGCCACACAGGGGCGTACTGCTGAGGCAGTCATGTCTGACAACACAAAGGTCACTACCTGAGTCCAACAAGGCAGGGATTTTGCGGCCCGCCAGCGTCACTGAGATCATTAAGCTGTCCTTTTTTAGTGAAGAAGGAGGAACCTGGGAGCAACACACCTCGGCTAAGCCAACTTCCATGAACTGAGCAGGGGAGAGGCGACATTCTCTTGCAAGGTGGCCAACCTGACCACACCGGAAACATCTGCGCTCGGCACCACTGCTGAAATATCCACGGCGGCGTCTATGACCATGAGCCTCACCAGATGTGGTCACATCAGTAACAACAGTAGTCCAGGATAGCCTTTCCGAGGAAACTGGAGCCTGCTGTTCAGGGCGACGATCTCTCTGAGGATGATCTTGGGCAGGTTGAGAGTGTGCCCCGGGCGGAGAAAATCTACCACTGTGTGTCCAAGAATCCTGGGAGCGTTCCAATCGTTTTGCCAAGGTGGTGAATGAGTCAACATTGTGATGAAGAAATTCACCCCGGAGCACTTCAGGAATCCCTGCCAGTACCACATCAACGGCCACTTTTTCCACAATCCTCTCAATCGGGTTCCCCTCAAACTAGCTGTGAACGAAATGAATTAAATCCTGCAACTGAGGACGAACAGGACGATCCAGGTTCAATTTCCATTGGCGAAGCGCAGAACCCTTAGCCAGGAAGCTTGTAGTTGTACATAGAATAACTTGTTGCTTCAAGAAATCATAATCTCCAATCTTATCGAGAGGTACATTTCACAATGTAAGCAGGGTATCCCCAGACAAATACTGCATGGGATGACGACGGCAGCCCAGGTTCGTCTGTCCCAGCACATTAAAGTCACCGAGTGTTCAAAAGCTAGCAGGACCCATCTGTAGGACTCATCTCCACCAGCAGATCCGTAGGAGCAACAGAGGGAATAGGAGGCAGAACATCTGGGTCTGGAGGAAGCGGAACATTCTGAGCTCAGAGAAACACATCATCCTGAGGATCCATCTGTGCAACCACTTCTGGTACCACTTGTCACGCTTGGGTCACAAAGTTGCACAGATTCATTCAGGGTTTTCAAGAAACAGAAACTTTATTTGAATACAGCATAATAAAGCAGAGGATGTCTTGGGGAAGATAGACAAGGCAGTGAGTACAGGCCTTTAAATGTTCGAAGCACCGCACAAGATGCAGATCATGCGGCACGGTAGCACCAACAAGCCTGCAGCTGATCTAGCAAAGAGGAGGTAAAAAACTGTATTTGCTTCCCAGTGAATCAATATTTAAGAGGGGGTTTCAGGGGAGGGACCATGTTCCTTGGGGGTGCGTTCAGCCTGTTCACAACATATATAATGAAATTATATATAGAAATGAAATTTGCAAACCTGAATACTGGTGGTACAAGCATTAAGTTTACAGTGGCCATTTTGCTCCGTGTCAGAGGGTCACATTTTTTTGTAGGAAGCTTGTAATAATATTGCTGAGTAGTGGACCCTGGAGAAAACAGCAGTCATTCACCCACTCCTTAGGTAACCAGTTTAGATGTCACTGGGCATTTCCATGATTGCAAATAACATGCCCTTGTATATGTGTACACATATGAAATGTGATGAACCTTAAAGTACAGTTGTGTTATTTATCTGTATTCCATAACAGTACTAATTTTAGTTAAATAAAGTATTTTTTCCAGGTATCAAAATAATTTTGCAAATTAATAACACAAAGCATCAATGTTTTGTTTACATTTGGCTGGCGATGGCTTTATAGCCTATGGGGCTTACCATATGCCTTTTCCTATGTATACCACCAGAGTAATTTTTTGTGTTTTTAAACATAGTTGGAGATAACCTTCACTATAACATGTTTTTCTTTTATCATAATTACAAAATTAAGCTATAATTTTATTTACTTTGATTTTCATTAACTTCTATGAAGACATTGTGGTAGTAGTAGCTAAAGTGTCTAAACCACAAGGCTGTAGATTTAGTTCCTGCCTCTGCCTCACTTTATGACCCTGAGCAAGTCATTTAGCCTCTCCATGATCAAACACCAAAAAACAATGAAGACAGGAAATTTGACAAATGAGAGAACACCATTCAGTTCATCAAACTCTTTTGTTTAGCTAATAGCTTAGCTGTCCCAATATCTCATCCAGATTCTTCTTAAATGTTATCAAGGTTTCTGCTTCAACTCCATGTCTTGGTAGAGTGGTCCAGATTCCCCAAACTCCTTGAGTAAAGAAATTGTCATAAATGCACATCCCTTTAATTTCAACCAGTGTCCCACAGTAGACAATTCACCGTTTACTTGAATTAATTCCACCTGGATTTACTTTATCAATGCATTTGAGAATTTTGAAAACTTGGATTAGGTCCCCATACAGTATCCTCTGCTCAAGACTTAACAGTTTAATTCTCCGAGTCTGTCAGTGTAGCACATGTCCTTAAGTCCTGGGATGGCCTTGGTTGCTCTCCTCTGCACAGCTTTAAGTCCTGCTATGTCTTTCTTGTAGTGTGGTGACCAGAACTGCACACAATACTCCAGATTTTGTCTCATTATTGCATTATATAGTCTGAGCATAACAACTCTCACCTTAAATTTAAAGATGTATTCAAAAATGTATTGTAATTTACTCTTCTTATCAAATGTAATGACTGGGAACACTATAGTCAAATTAACATCATAATTTCTTCCAGAATGTCCAAAAAATACATGATGCTTAATGTCTGATCAAAATTCCATTTTCCCTACTAAACTAAAGGGCACCCTCTTTTTGAAGTGGTTGATTATAGTGCTCTGCAGAAAACAACATAAAGTTTTAGACATCAACCTCTGATTACATTTGCCTAATTTGTGCTGTTTCTTTTTTTAAATGAAAAAGGTATTTCCAGCAGTATGAACTTTGATGAGGAGGAGGATGAAGAAGAGGAAGATAGCTCTAGCTCTTCCCAGCTGAACAGTAATACTCGACCAGGTTCTGCTACAAGCAAAAAATCAAACAAGGTATATGATATCACTATGCTAATTGGAGCAAAATTTGAGCTTTTAACCAATTTCTTATCAATGGCATCTATACTATACTATACAGATAGCTGAAAAGAAAAAATGAAAACACATCAGTAAATGGGGATACAAATTAGAAGGCGCTACAGCACAGTTGTGCTCATTGAAATTCAAGTCACAAATGAAAATGGCAGGCAGACCCACTTACCTCATTATGTTATCCATTTTGGCTCAAAGAGGAGACCTTGTTTACTTTGGGAATGGGCTGATATTACGTGAGGGACAGAAATGAGGTGATTTTGCCATAGAAATTGGAGGGAAAGACATCAGGTAAGGGTCTGTTTTATGTGCATCATGTTAATTGATTAACAAAAGAGGAAAATGAGAAATTGGAGATCATGGACAAAAACTACAAAAAAAATCACATTTAGAGACTGAATTTATTTCTGTGCTCTAAAAGCTGTAACTACAATGTGTATTTTTCTCAAGTTCATAAAAATTCAAACCAGTGATAAGATTCCAGAAAGAAGAGGAGCCAGCTAAATTGTTTTCTAATTAAATAATGGACTGTAATGAAAAAATGGGCTCTCCAGCTGTCTGACAGAGAGAAATAAAAAACAGTTCCAGTACTTCTTATTCCTCAATCTATGTTCTGATCTATTTGATCCCATTTTAGTGTTGGAAAGGAATGGAGCCTATCCTGGCAGCATGGGGAGCACACTCATGCACACTTGCTCGCCAGTTTGTGATTACCAGTCAACTTAACAGGTGCTCTCTGTCTTGCAGATGTTAGGGGACCCAGAATCGGAAACCATTTCACCTGTTACCTTTTTGGTAGAAATACCCTAAACAAAATAAGTTCAGTACTGTATGTATTTGGTGTTTTAAAAAGGAATTACTGCCTTTATATACAATACTAACTACGCTGAAGAAAGTTCATAGAATAAATTGAAAAAATATTCGATATTTCTTGCCGTTTACCTCCTTTCCTCAATATCCACTTGACCGGCACTCCCTCTCTCTAACGTGTTCCCATAAAGCCTGCTTTTCAGACTTCTGGTCAGCTTTTACACTTCCCATCTTTGTAGGCTACCAAAGTATGCCATGTTCTTTACTCCTCTTTGTGTGTTTCATTCATATATATTGTGGAAGCTGGCCCAGACACAGACAGGCGGACACCGATGGTTCACCAACCAACACACGTTTAATCATTCTATACAATATTTACAGTGCACAGTGCAGTACCCCGTACCAATCACCCTTAAAGTCCAGGCCTCTCAATAATGCCTTTCACTCTTCTGGCGCCTCCACTCCTCTCCTCCGAGCTCTGTCCTTCTTCCACCCGACTCTAGCCATTGAATGGAAGGAGGCGGCCCCTTTTATATCCACCCAGACGTGCTCCAGGTGCCTCCCAACGAACTCCTGCCGGCACTCCCTGGTATGGCGGAAGTGCCGGCTGTGCACCCGGAAGCACTCCGGGTGTCTCTGGTCTTCTTCCCCCCAGCACTTCCGGGTGTAGCGGAAGTGCTGAGGGCCAGGGCTCCTCAGGCATCTGGGCGCCCCCTGGTGGTGACCACAGGCCCCTATAGGGTTGAGCTTCCATTCTCCTTTCCTGTGGTCCCCATAGCCACCAGGGTGGTCACCCCCTCGTGGTCTGGAGGAGGCGTAATCCCTCCTCTGGTCCTTCCGGGCGTCCCGGCTGGGAACCACCCCCAGCCACTCGCCACTATATATATATATATATATATATATATATATATATATATATATATATCGACCAAGACATCATAAAGGTTTGGGGCAGCCACCCGTATATATTGTTTTCCCGGCTGCAAAACTTTTTAAGCGCATGATGCGCATAGAACAGAGTCCGAAACAGAACTGATTCTTATAGACCAAAATGAAGGCTTTAAAGGCACATACAGGAAATTACATCAGCAAAAGGGCCGGAATCGGAAGTAATGTCTTCTGGACCGGATGTGACATCAGCAAAGGGGCTGGCACTGGAGGTCACGCCAGCAAAGGGGTCGGCACCGAACGTGATGTCTTCTGAGGTGCCAGAACCTTGCAGGATTTTCTGGAAAAGGTCTGTAGGGAACTGAGAAAGACAGCCAGCATACTCCGCCACCCCCTGGTCAGATGTTTTATTACAATTACCCAGGTCCTTTAGCTGCCTCCTACTCGCACATGTGTGACAAATATATATATATTGATATATATAGTCAAAAAAAGCAGACACAAGAGTCATAAAAAGGTTTGGGGCAACCACCCATATGATATCCCCTGGCTGCAAATGGATAAATTGCTTGCACTGATGTGCTCAGAACGTAGTCCAAATCAGAACTGATTAGGTTAGTCAAATATGACAGCTTTAAAGGCCAGAAAAGGAACTGAAGTCATCCAGAGGTTCAGACTCGGACATGACGTCATCAAAAGGGCCGGGAGTGATGTCATCAGGGCCAGGCAGTCTCTTCGGTCATAGGTTCTTCAGCGGAAGTGACGTTATCCAAGGGTCCGGAAGTGATGTCATCAGGGCCAGGCAGAATTTCCCGTAAACAGTCTGCAGGAAAGTGAGAAAAAAGGTTGGTGCACTCCGCCACCCCCTGGTCTGGTGTGGAATTGCTTTCATTTAGACCCTTTAGCTGCCTCCAACGCACACGTGTGTGACAATATATATATATATACTGTATATATTATATATATAATAAAGATGACATAAAAACAAAGAAAAGAAAATAGATGGCCTGAGGATTTATATATGCAAGAACCAGGATAAGTGTTTTGAGGTGATGTGATTAGATATATACCCTTTGTAATAGTGCCTATTCTTAATTGCTATAAATCCTCAGGTCATCTATTTTCTTTTCTTTGTTTTTGTTTCATCTTTATTAATTTACTAGTTGTGTTTTCTGGTTTCAACCAGGAAATTTCCTAAAATAATCTTCTTCTTCTTTGGTCTCTAGCAAACAGCTGGACAAGGGTGACCTTGGAGCTGGCATGCTGTTGTGGGTGCCACTGGGTCCCAGTTTTCTTTCATGATTTGTTTCCATTCCTGTCAGTCAAGTGCAATATTCTTAGCTGCAAATGATGATAATTCAGCGATTTTTGAGGTCTGCTGGATCCAGATCTGTTTCGGTGCTACTTACTGTACCTTCCACTGTGATGGTTGTGGCTACCATAGCAGACTGTGTGGAAGCCTGCTGTCAGCCATCCTGCATATGTGTCTGAACATTTACAGTCTGCGTCTGTGAGTTTCTGCTTCAATTGTGGGCTGCTGCTCTCATTGAATTCGGATTGGTGTCGTTTTGAATGTGGTCACTGAGTGTGACACCCAGAATTTGACGCATTTGGAAAACTACAGGTTTATTGATGTTGGATTGAGGAATCATTCAAGTCTCTGATCCATAAAGCAAATTAGGCAGTGCGATCACTTCTTAGTGCTTAGCACACTGACAATTTGATGTATTTTACACAACTTTCATTTCTACCAGAATTATTTCGAAAGATAATTTTAAAATGAATATTGGAAAGAATATCCAATGTGTAACTGTATGCTGTGAATTTATTATTTTGGAATGATGTGAAAAATGTAAAACATCATCATCACTACCAGTTTAGGGTTTGCCTACTTTAGCCAATTGACACCTAAATCTATTTCTTCCACTCTCTTTGGCATCCCTTGAGGTCAGACCCATACTTTTCACATCATCCCACAACACCTCAAACCACATCTTCTTTGGCCTACCACTGGGCCTAATCTCTTCCAAGTTGTTGCATCTCTTCATACGGTCATTTGCCAGCTCATGCCCAAACCGCCTTAGTGTTTTTCTCCTCAGTACTGAAACTACAGTACTAAAGTACTAAACTTATGAAACAAAAGAGAATAATAATCAAAAAATGACCTCATGCAATTTGTCTTAATGTTTATACAAACTTCCTATACTTTTATATTGTAAGGATATTGCATTACTTTTACATTTAACTCTTTTTTTATCTTGTTTATGTAGGGGTAATCTCATTCTACTTTAAGATATGTGTAACTTACTAATATCATGTAATGTCTGGTTCAGATCAATGCCTTTCATGGTGATAGTACTGCCCAAATACACTATGATTTTTTAGAAGAAAAATATTATTGGGAAGTAATGGAGAAACTGGGGTGAGGTTAGTACCAAAAGGAAAGACAAAATCATTATCAAGGATATACAGGAATTCATAAACAAAGAAATCAGAATTCAAGGCACCAAAACATGAAGTAAATTTTAAGTCTGGACACAAAAGAGATTTGCAGCCTTAAAAATCCTTCATGGCTTGTTAACCTTCAGTCCATGACTAGGATGTGGGAAAACAAGATGTGCGCACCACCATCTTACACAAGGGCAGAATAGATCACGTGACCTACAACAGGAATAGAAACAACATGTAGAGATAGTAACACAATGTAATACAGTCACCCCCCATAAATTCACCAATTCTGAACAAATATTTTTGTGACAAGCTAAATCATCTTACTTGGGCAGACTCTTAAACATCTTTTCTATCTTCTTGCCTGATATTTAGGAGGTGGCATCTGCAAACACACCACCTGCAAGTGAGCCAGTGGTAGATGTGGATGATCTTGAAGAATTTGCTCTTAGACCAGCACTTCAGGGAGTCACCATTAAGTGCAGAATCACTCGAGACAAGAAAGGGATGGACCGTGGAATGTATCCCACTTACTACCTCCATTTAGAAAGAGAAGATGGAAAAAAGGTGACTTCCAGAAGACAAAAATAATATGTTATAGGCATTCTGAAGGTGAAACTGAAAAATAGTTGAGCTTCCAGAAAACAACAAAAGAGAAGAAAGATGGTTTTGAAAATATCTCAACTTTTATTCCTAAATGCACATATTTGTTCTTAGTATATCCCATCTATTAATCTGAACTTAATTATCATTGACATTATCTATTATAACAAAAGAGAAAATACAAAAGCGCATTGTGACTACAGTCAGATGTTCCTGCCTACTAGTCTGTCACTCACAGATGCTGGTTCGACAAGGAACCACAACCTCTGGTGTTTCGGAATACTGTGTACTGCATGATACAGAAGAGTGTGGCATGCAGAAGTGGCATCAGTCCTCCAGTCAGATGTCTTCATATCTGAGAAGAACAGAAGACATTACTGACACTGACACCTTGCGTGTCAGAGTAATATTATAATCATTTCCAGAGCCCTGAAGCACATGTGTCTGACTCTATTTTGAAAATGTAATGTTTTACAGTTAGCAACATTAACATTTAGATTTCCAGTTCAGATGCCTATTAAGGTTTTATAAGTAAACACACACCTTTTCTAATTTTAGTATGAAACAATCGGCATCATCATTGTTTTTCACCCTTCTAAATAATTAACTCCAGTCAAATTCATTTGAACTAATCATGAACTTTAATCTTAAAAAGAGCTTGGTGGAGCCCACTTTGTGATATTGTGGGGATTCTAATTGAATGTCTGCCATTGGAGGTATACTAGACACAGCTCACAGAGGGAGACCCAGGATGTCTTGCAGGCACTATATACATCGGTTGGCCTAGAGATGTTTCTGAATGCATTGCGAATTGTCCATTGAGAAATATCCAAATGAACCGGTTTTGTCACCTATTTAACAAACTCCATTCACAAACATTTACCTGAACTCTAAACAGCTGTTTAATTCCTAAATTGTGGATTAAAACTAAAAAGCACAAAAGCTGTTTTTTTTCTGAAATTGTGGTACTTTTTCTTTAGTAAAGAGATGGGTAACAAGAAACTGTTAACAGCGGTGTAAAGATAACATTTTGCCAATTAATTAGACTATCATTTAGCTTTTACAGAGTAGTTAAATGGACCAAATGGTAATTAATGTAAAAGTACACATTAACCATGTTGCTTGTACCTGATAGAGGACAACGTCTCACAGGATTTTTGTGAGTTTAAGAATTGCCATGAGACTGAGAATGTTTTGCCAGAGAATAGTCAAAAGGAACGAGCAAGAACTCAGAAGACAAACAGACAGTAGAATACATAGTGACTGAAACAAAAAGGGCAAACTGAAAGCCGTAAAGAACCGATCGTCAACCAACTGTTCGATTTTCAAACCAAATTCGCCACTAAATAAAGAATAAAGGTGTGTTTTATCCTCAATGGGATACTGCATACTGCCAGCGTGGCTTCACCCCTGCGGTCATGAAAAAGGTTCCATCAGCCAATAAACACGAAGCAGTGAGGAGCTTCTTTGTAACCACGAGTCAAAGATGGACACTGTGATGCACTAGTGGCGGTTCCGAATATTCACGGTTACGTGATGCATAAATGCCGAAAAAGTAAGCATACAACAAAAATTAAAACCAAAACTCACAAATCCTAACAGAACCTAGTGGTCTTAAAATTACTCTTTCTCATGTGTCTAATAACTCCTTTTAGAAGATCGTTACTCATAGACTCTGGCATTTCTCACCTGGCTATTTTCAGAGTTTTGCTCCATGGTTGCTCAATGCAGTAATTAAAACTGCAGCCTCCAGGTAACCTCTTTATGGACTACTTTGTTAGAGCACAATATCATCAAACCACAACAGGACATATTATCAACATTTTCAGCCTATACAATGTTTCTGAGTTTAGCAGTGAAAATAACACGTCTGCACTTAAAAGAGTTCATCTAAAATACTCAAAACCTCAACAATGAAAGGTGACCAACATATGTGCAAACTCATTTAATTTCTTTAATCTTAACTCCTACAAATATGTTTCTAAATTATAATTGTAAGAGTTTTTTTTTTTCATTTGGCATTGTACTTTTATATTATCATTAAATGACAAAAACATTCAAATTTAAGTAATTAGATTACATCTTACAACAGGACAAATTGTAAAAAAGGCCAAGAAAGTGAATAGTATTTATAGTCACTGTAAATGGAACAAGAGAGAAAAGAGCTAGAATATAATCTAATGAGATCAGAAAAAAATGATTACATTTTTAAGTATTTTTATGAGCATTAAAATTAGCACACTTCAGTATAAAGTGTGATAAAGCTAAAAATGTCAAAACCTTTATTAGTCGGAGTGGTGCTAATTGTAAAACTACATTTTTCAGGTGTTTTTACTAGCAGGGAGGAAAAGAAAGAAGAGTAAGACCTCTAATTACCTCATCTCTATAGACCCCACGGATTTGTCTCGGGGAGGAGAGAGTTTCATTGGGAAGCTCAGGTCAGTAAAACAGAAGTTTTTTTATATTTTCCTATGTACAGATATGGACAAATGTGATATGTATAAATGCAAAATGTATCACAATGCATTTACTAATAACTGTAAAAATGCCATGTCATTTTCTAACCTGCTTAATCTGGACCAAGGCAGTTTTGGGGCAGGAGCCTATCTCAGCCAGCATAGGGTGCAAGGTAGGAACAAACCGTGGACAAGGTGGCCTTCCATCGCAGGGCAAACACACACACCCACAAACACCCACACACCAAACACTAGGGCCAATTTAGTAACACCAGTTTACCAAACCTGTGTGTCTTTGGGCAGTGGGAGGAAACCCATAAAGACTGGAGAGAACATGCAGACTCTAAGCAGAGACGACCCGGGCGGGATGTGAACCCAGGTCTCCTTACTAAAAGGCAGCAGCATTACCACTGAAGCATTGTAATAATGATCAAAACATCACTTTTAATATTATAAAAGTTATAACTAAGTCTAGGCTATTTAAGTCCAATTCCTGTTGTAAATTTAATTTTACATATGACTTACCAGGGGCGGCACGGTGGCACGTTGGTAGTGCTGCTGCCTCGCAGTAAGGAGACCTGGGCTCACTTCCCGGGTCCTCCCTGCATGGAGTTTGCATGTTCACCCCGTGTCTGCGTGGGTTTCCTTCCACAGTCCAAAGACATGCAGGTTAGGTGCAATGGCGATCCTAAATTGTCCCTAGTGTGTGCCCTGTGGTCGGCTGGCACCCTGCCTGGGGATTTGTTCCTGCCTTGCATCCTGTGCTGGCTGGGATTGGCTCCAGCAGACCCTCGTGACCCTGTGTTAGGATATAGTGGTTTGGAGAATGAGAACCCTGAATACAATGAGGACTGATCATTTATGTGAGGTAGAATGCCTAGAGAGGGCTGGGCGGTCTCATGGCCTCCGAACCCCTGCAGATTTTATATTTTTCTCCAGCCATCTGGAGTTTTTTTTTTGTTTTTTCTGTCCTCCCTGGCCATTGGACCTTACTTTTATTCTATGTTAATTAGTGTTGTCTTATTTTAATTCTTACTTTGTCTTTTTTTCTCTTTTCTTCACCATGTAAAGCACTTTGAGCTACATTATTTGTATGAAAATGTGCTATATTAATAAATGTTGTTGTTGTTGTTGACTTACCAGACCCTTTTAAGTAAAAGTTTTCAGAGGAGCAAACAGACCCAAAATATGTTTTTTTCCCTTCAATTGTAAACAATGTAACCTGCTTTTAGAGATAATTAATTGTGACGTGTTATACTTATTAAGCTCATTTTAAAGACTTTCTTCCTGCTGTGTTCTTCCTTTCCATTCTTTTTCCTAGTATGTGTGGCCCCCTTTGAAAGGTTTTTTTTTTTTTGAGGAAGCGCTTCCTGAATACACAACCAATTTATTCTTTGTCTTTTTTAGACTGCTTAATTTCACACAGAAAACAATGGATACATGGAATAAACTTACCAGGCAGCATATTAAATATCAGTCTTTTCATGCCTTTTAAATCTTCTTTCAATAATATTTTGGTAGTGCTAATTGAATAGGAAGCGATGAGCTATTTTGAACTAAATGACTTCTTCCTGTTTCCATGCTTTTCCTATCCTATTATTTAGAATTTGTAAAAACTCTTAATAAACACTCATTTAAATGAACTAAAGTAATGTGTTCCTTGTTTATCTCATATTGATCCTGTTGTTTTCAGTTAGTTATAAAAGTGGGAGTTGAATATCACTGCGATGGACTGGTGCCCTGTCCCAGGACTGTACCTGCCTTGTGTTCTATGCTTGGTAGGATTATCTCCAGCCTCCCTGTGATCCTGCTTAGAATATAGCGGGTTTAGAAAATGAATGAATGAATAAATAAGTTCAATATTTGATGTTTCAGACTGCAAAATGTCCTGCAGCATTTCTTTTTAATTTATAGATCAAATCTTATGGGGACAAAATTTACTGTATATGATAATGGTGTGAATCCTGGCAAATCAACATCCAGCTTAGAATCTAACAATCTGCGCCAGGAGCTGGCAGCTATCTGTTACGTAAGTATATTGTGACACCACACTCCTCATCAGAGGACTACATTTTTAGTAATTATCATTGTAAAGTCTGATTTGGTTAGAAATGATGATACGAATTATACAAGATACAGACTTCATTCTCAAGCTGATTTCAATCACCATTCAGACCAAAACTGCTCTTTGCAGAAGTGCAATCTAATTATTTAGAAGCAATGAAAGGATACTTAAATCTTATTGTGTCATATATTTTAATAAATAAAGCACATGTTTAGTTTATTTTTATTATTTCCACCTGGAAATGGGAACATTATAGCAACTTGCAGTAACAGTTTGGCCTGAAATGAATTGTTGAATATGTAATACAAATGCTGATTAACTTCACGCTTGCCAGGCTCTTTAGAAGCCCCCACTGCCCTCTCCTAATGCTAGAAGTGGTGAGAATGCTGTGAAAAGTGAACTTTCACTGTTAATCGTTTTGTGGCACAATTCTGTATTTAGACCAGCAGTAGACTCTGTATTTCCTTTAAATGTACAGCATCACAGACACATAGTTCTACTTAAAATATTTATGGCTCATCTTTGCATCATTTTGACACATTACTGGAACCGTAAATACTTAATGCTACCCATTAGTTGACAAATATTTATATTTCTTTCATTGTAGAAAAATGTAATTTCTTATTATTGCAGTTTTGTCTCTTGACAAAGTGCTGCTAAGCTAATGAGAAATATCACTACTGTAGACAGCAAATTGCATAATAAATATCAGTTCAGGTTATTGTTTACATTAATCTATAAAATAATTAATAAAAATGCAGATTTAGCAAAAGCTTACTCTACTTACTGCTACTTTATATCTTACAATGTAAAACATAAGAGAAGAACTGTATTTTGTGCACTTACATAACCGTAGGGCTTAGACCAGTCCTGGGGGTCTCTGAGACTGCACGTTTTTATTCCAGATAGTTTTAAAATCAGTGAGCCATTTAACTTCTAGCTGTCTCATTGTTCAATTAGCTGATCTTTTATTCTTATTCTGCATTCAGAAAAGCACAGTAGGATAACTTTAACTGCATAACTCTTTTCTCTCATTTTCCTATTAATTCACCTTTTTTCTGTGAAGTTTGCTCACTTAATTGTATTCTAATAATAACAATTAGCAACCAGCAGGGAAGACACCCAGGCAAATGACAATGAATGCTGGAAGGCTACAGCTACTTTACTGTCATATCCACTAAGATGTTCATCAGCGTTTCTCAACCTTTAAGTATTTGCGACCCGAGTTTTCATAACAGTTTTAATCGCGCCCCCCCCCCCTAACATTTTTTTTGAAATGTAGATGCATATTTTATTATACCTACTTAACTTTTATCCACATTTATCTAACTCTATATTTATTGTTCTAGTATCAGAATGTAGTTTTAAGTTAATTTGTTTTGGCTTCAACAGATGTTTTTTTCATATTTTTGATTCTTGTTTTCTTTTTTTCACATCTTCGCGCCCCCCTTTTTGTTACTTCGCGGCCCCCTAGGGGTTGAGATCCACTGATGTACATTAGTAAATAACAGCTTAAATACTCAGAACCCTTCGAAAAATGCAATGAAAATTATGATGAAAATACAATACAATACAATTTATTTTTCATATAGCCCAAAATCACACAAGAAGTGCCGCAATGGGCTTTAACATGCCCTGTCTCTTGACAGCCCCCCAGCCTTGACTCTTTAAAAAGACAAGGAAAAACTCCCATAAAAACCCTTGTAGGGAAAAAATGGAAGAAACCTTGGGAAAGGCAGTTCAAAGAGAGACCCCTTTCCAGGTAGGTTGGGCGTGCAGTGGATGTCAAAAAGAAGGGGGTCAATACAATACAATACAATACACAGAACAGAACAAATCCTCAATACAGTATAAAAATAAAAATTTTAGAAGTACGGAGCAGAATTTAACAGTAGGTGATATCACATAATATGATTTGGATTTGTTTAGAGTCCTGGAGACCTCATTCACGAAGCTGCCTCTCCCATTTGGCCATTCCACAGCTGAAATAGCGCTAATCCGATGAAAGGACCCCTCTTTCTCACGATTCCTGCGATACTCCTTCAGGGATTACTTTACCTTAGGCGGGCAAAACAACTTGGCAGATGGGCCGTGGCACCAAGTGCTGCATTTGAGTACTGAGAAGAGAAATAGAATAGGTGAGGGTTAGTATTCAATTATAACAATCATGTTATTTATGTTTTAGTGCTAATGACTAACAACAGAGATGCTGTCTGTACAGTTACTCAGCAGCTCTAGTCAGGGTATGCTAAACTGAAGTAGTGAGTCTTCAGCTGGGATTTAAAAGTGGAGACCAAAGGGGCATCTCTTATAGTAACAGGCAGATGATCACAAACCAAGACATTTAAAAAACTCTAAATTATCCCCATGTAGCATACAGTACATAAATGCTTTCTACATTTCTTTAAAAGTCTAACAAACCTAGTTTTATCATTTATGGTTTGATACCAAAATATAAAAACTGGGAATTAACAGCTCGCACAATTAAGATAGGAGACCAGCTAAAACAAGAAGGTACTGTAGTTTAGATGGAAGTGTTCAACCACTGCGGTCCAGCAGGACTGAACTGAGAATCGTAGACATGTGGATCATATCATCCACATTAGTACATTTTTCATTTAAAAACACAGATATTCGTCTCCATTTTTGCCTTTTGTCCACCACTGATGAAAAGCAAATACTTTTGAAAGCACTCTCCAGAGCTAGAGATGTCTGCAAACGCTAGTGTGGCATGTCAGTGTGGACAGGTGAAAACAAAGATTTGCGAAAACTGGTTTGTGCTTATTATGTAACTCTTCCCTGATTCAATTCTGCTTATTATAACATCCCGTTCCCTGATCAGTCATACTTCATGGAAAACAAACATATTCCCATACAGCAGGTATAGAAGAGCTGTTTTCCATAGCTCTTGTTGTGTTTCTTACCTGTATGCAAGTTAATTGTGTTTAGTGTGATTTTTAGAAATTGTAGTCAAATGATAACTCACATTGCATGATAGCTTCGCCGGTTGTATATTTCCTCTAACTGCACAAGCACATTCAGTCCGAATGACATTCCATGATGTGGGTGCTCATGCCACACAAGGCACACTCAACTGTGCTCACAAAATTGGAAAAATCAGCTCATGAGACAGTTTACACAGCCAGACAGCCAATTGAAATTTCCGACATGACAGAATTTTTTCAGATCTTGCAACAATCCAATCTTGGGAGGCAATTGGGAATTACAGCCACTCCCATACTACGCATGAGACGATGGCCGATAAAGCTGAAATTCCAGCCAACTCAAAAAATCAGTCGACAACTGAAAATCAAGCTTAAAATTATGTCAAAATCACACACTGTATGCCCAGTTTAAGACTACGAAGTTTTGCGCATGCCCACTGTTGGAGGATGATTATGTCATATGCATTTTATAATGAATGAAAAGACTTTCATAAATAATGTGAAAATACTAGTGTGGGAGAAGATTGTTTTAATTTAAAAATATCTTTTTAAATGAAAAGAAAGTAATAGACAGTTTCTAAAACAGCATGACTTTGATTTGTGGTTCTGCCTATGCACGTTTACTTTGTGAATTGTGCAAATGCTGTAAAGATAGACTTTGCCACTCTGTGACTGAGAAATGGAAAAGTAGCTTCAGGAAAGAGATGCATATACTGTTTGTTCTGTAAATATGCGTTTTCTGTTTTTGAAAACTTGTTTTCATGCTGTTCTGCATTCTATTGCATGTACATGTTAGATCATGGCTCACCAATTCCGGTCCTGGAGGACCACCGTGGCTGTAGGTTTTTCATTTTAACCCTTTTTTGAATGAGTGCCCTGTTTGTGCTGCTAATTAACTTCTTGTGAATTAATTTTAATTGAATTGCTTTTTAAAGATTTTTTCCCCTGAATTTCTTCATCGTTCCTCTGAATTGTTTCATTTCTTTCCTTAAATGGCACCCAAACAGAAATGAAATGTGAAGTGAGTGAGCTAACGGAAGACCAACTAAGTCAGGGCCTCAAACGCCAACCAATTTCACTCCAAGCAGTTGCCTAATGAGCTGCCAATTCTTTTTGTTAATTAAACCCGTTCTTTAATTCCGTGGCTTGTTGCTGCTCTTGTGGTGCATTAGCAGACATTTCTGAAATTGCTGATTTTCTGTTTCTAAGAGCAGTGTTAAAATGTTTTGGGGACCTGAGCAGATCAACATTCCTGAGACCTTCATTGTTTTTTATTTTCAGCTATTTTATGATGGACACCAGTTGTTTTGGCTCATTTTGTATCTCATTAATGTTTTGACTTCTAATTAATGAAAAAGGAACAATTAAGCGGTCTGAGCCATAAAGAGCAAGTCAATTAAAATGAGTTCAAAAGAAGTTAATTAGCAGCAAAAGCAGGTCACTCATTAAGAAAAGAGTTAGAATGAAAACCAGCAGCCATGGTGGTCCTCCAGGACCATAGTTGGCAACCCCTGTGCTAGATAACTCACTCTTTTTGATGACTCTACCAAATATTTTCCCCTACATAAATGTTGATCATCATTTAGTTTCCAGCCACCACACTTGATCCCCTTTGTATTAGTCTGTACAACTTTTTACGTGGAATTAGTACCTACAAAGTATCCACATGCAGAATTAGATAGTTAGGGCACTTGTTTCTTTTTGTTTCTGTTCTTTGTTTTCATGTCGCCACACTCGCCCACACTAAGCCAACTTCAGGATGACAGTTAACCTAACTCACACATCTTACAACTGTGAGATGAATCTAGAACAGTCTGAGCAAAACGCACACTGACACAGGGAGGAATTTCAAACACTACACAGGCAGTGACTAGGCCAGGATTTGAAGCCAGCCTTGTGGTGCTGTGAGACAGCTGTGCTAAGAATCCCGGAGAAAAAAATATTGTTAACTATGGTCATCTTTATTACAGGAGACAAATGTTTTAGGATTCAAGGGACCTCGTAAAATGAGTGTTATTATACCAGGCATGAACATGGATCATGAAAGAGTTTCAATTAGACCAAGAAATGTAAGTATTGTATGAAATTCTTATTTAAGAGCATCTCTCTAAATGCTTTAAAAACATATATGTTTAGGTTTTTGTATGTTTTGCATTCATTCAGTGGTGAACGATTGTTTTCTATAAAGGAACATGAATCACTGATTGCAAGATGGCAGAACAAAAACACAGAGAGTATCATTGAGCTTCACAACAAAACTCCAGTTTGGAACGATGATACCCAGTCCTACGTTCTCAATTTCCATGGAAGAGTGACTCAGGCATCTGTCAAAAATTTCCAGATCATCCATGATAATGACCGTGAGTTCTAAATGTGCTAGACGCCTCTGAATTGGCACACTCATAACATTTTAAAAAGTGGATGCATAGCTCTCTGTGCCTTCACATCATTCTGTAGCTTTTTTTTTTTGCATTTTCTGGCCATTTTATTTAATTTTCTACCATATGTTGGGGTAACGTATTGTCATTTACAGATAATAAATAAATAATGTTTACTCAGTAAGTCTAAAATTTTGGTGTGTGAGAAATAAATATAAATAAGCAGAACAGTGTGGGAAAATACAGCTTCTGATTGCTGGTGCATTTTAGAACTCCAGCTTTTAGGTCCTATTAGTTATAGCAGCACAGTGGGTAGTCCAATAAACTAAGGAGCATTCCTGTTTATCCTCACAATCCAAAGACGCGGAGCCTCTCAGTCAACTTAATATGATGAATAAGCATCACCTGCAGTTAATGTGACTTTGATAAGGGTCCTGTCAGCATACCTTTTTGTTTCCTGCATTATGGTGCAAAGAACTTATCAGAATTAGATGATGTTAATGTAGTGTCCCTCATGGTCAAAAATATTGGCTCCAGTTTTTTTAGATAATGCTCCATTTCTTCCTCAAAATGTACACATTACAAAATGAATGGTGTAACTTGTGTATTTAATTTATTTGCATTGGAATAACACAATGAACCTAGGGAAATAAGCCAAATTTATTCTTACCTGTATTTCACACAATTTTATAATACCCTTTTTAGGGTTCTGTGTGAATATTGTTAGATTTGTTTTTTCCCCCCTAAGGTTTATGTATTCTTTCATTGTAAATACATTTAATTCATATGTTAACACCAATCATTTTGTAATGTTCTGTATTTTGTATATGAATTTGAGCATTATCTGAAAACATGCAGCAGTGCTATAGCTCTAAATAAATGATCTGGATAGGAATATAAATAACAAGCTGGTTAAGTTTGCAGATGATACCAAACTGAGTGGAATGGTAGATAGTCTAGAAACAGATGAATTATTACAGAGGAATTTGGACAGAATATAGGTTTGTGCAGATTTACTGCATTTTTTATTGATTTTAATTAGAAACAGATAACATTCCATATAATCAAGAGAAATGTAACAAATCAAAGCAAAATTTGACCCTCACCCAAGAAAAAGAGAGGAGCCAGCAACCGCAACTACTGTATAAAAGGAGTAAGAAAAGAAGGGTATCCTTTGCAACGAAACAGAAGCTTATTCTAAAATGTTATTGATTAGATCCTGCCATATTTTTAAAAGTTTTGAACATATCCTCTAAGTGACAATTTGATTTTTTCTTATTTCAATTAGTAAAGAACATCATTTACCCACTGACTTAAAAGTGGTGGGGTGGGATTCTTCCATTTGAACAAGATAAGTCTACTTACTAGTAGTGCAGTAAAGGAAATTACTGTTTGTTTGTCCCTCTGCACTTCAAAACCGTCTGGGAGTCCACGAAATACAGCTGTTAATGGATTAGGAGGGATTGTGACACCAATGCTGTCTGATAGGCATGCAAAGATATTTGTCCGAAATGTTAATTTGGTGCACACTTAGAACATGTGGCCTAGTGAGGCTGGAGCTAGATTGTAGTGTTCACGGGTTGAATCTTGCCCTGGAATCATTTTGGACAATTTTACTGAGATAAATGCACTCAATTAAAGATTTTAAGTTGAATGACTGAATGACTTGCACATATAGAGTTTGAGTGTATTCCGTGCATGGCTGCCTTCCACTCCTTTTCTAAAATATTGAGTGACAGATCCTTTCCCCAATGTACTCTGGAGTCTTTGAAAGGAAGGGATTTTCAAATATATTTATAAATCTGAGTCTTCAAGACTAATCAATAATTCTTCTGGAATAGAGCAAGGTGGAAGGTGAGGTAAATTGGGCAGGTTCTGTTCAGCAAAGTTTGTAGCTTTGAAGTAGTGTTGGAATTATATTGATTAGAAGTTATGTTTGAAGTGTAATTCTTCGTAGGTTGAAAAGACATTATCTATGTACAAGTCCCTAAGTGTTTTAATCCTGGACATTTTCCAGACATTGAATAGTGCATACAGTGGGTACGGAAAGTATTCAGACCCCCTTCAATTTTTCACTCTTTGTTATATTGCAGCCAATTACTAAAATCATTTAAAATTAATTTTTTCCCTCATTAATGTACACCCAGCACCCCATATTGACAGACAAAAAAAAGAGTTTTTGAAATTGTTGCAGATTTATTAAAAAGGAAAAACTGAAATAGCACATGGTCCTAAGTATTCAGACCCTTTGCTTAGTATTTAGTAGAAGCACCCTTTTGAGCTAATACAGCCATGAGTCTTCTTGGGAAAGATTCAACAAGTTTTTCACACCTGGATTTGGGGATCCTCTGCCATTCCTCCTTGCAGATCCTCTCCAGTTCTGTCAGGTCGTCCTGTCCCTGCAGCTGAAAAACACCCCCGCAGAATGATGCTGCCACCGCCATGCTTCACTGTGGGGACTGTATTGGACAAGTGATGAGCAGTGCCTGGTTGTCTCCACACATACCGCTTAGAATTAAGGCCAAAATGTTCTATCTTGGTCTCATCAGACGACTGGTTGCAAGGGAAAGATGAATGCGGCCAAGTACAGGGATATCCTGGACAGAAACCTTCTCCAGAGTGCTAAGGACCTCAGACTGGGTCGAAGGTTTACCTTCCAACAAGACAATGACCCTAAGCACACAGCTAAAATAACAAAGGAGTGGCTTCACAACAACTCTGTGACTGTTCTTGAATGGCCCAGCCAGAGCCCTGACTTAAACCCAATTGAACATCTCTGGAGAGACCTAAAATGGCTGTCCACCAGCGTTTACCATCCAACCTGACAGAACTGGAGAGGATCTGCAAGGAGGAATGGCAGAGGATCCCCAAATCCAGGTGTGAAAAACTTGTTGCATCTTTCCCAAGAAGACTCATGGCTGTATTAGCTCAAAAGGGTGCTTCTACTAAATACTGAGCAAAGGGTCTGAATACTTAGGACCATGTGATATTTCAGTTTTTCTTTTTTAATAAATCTGCAACAATTTCAAAAATTCTTTTTTTTGTCTGTCAATATGGGGTGCTGTGTGTACATTAATGAGGGAAAAAATTAATTTTAAATGATTTTAGCAAATGGCTGCAATATAACAAAGAGTGAAAAATTGAAGGGGGTCATACCACTGTATGTTTGAGAGGGTGGAAAAAGGTGGGTGTTATGTAGAAGTGCAATGGATAAATGTTTTTCTGTCTCAAAGTGCTTCATACATTGGTTCCACATTCTGAAAGAATGAAGGATAATTGGATTTTCAGTGTAATGACAGTAGTTTGTATTAAGTATGGCACAGGGCAGGGAATATAAAGAAGTGCTGCAAGATTTTATTCCTATTGCAGACCAGGCTTTATGGATATTCGTAAATTTGTGTCAATGCCCAGGTCTTTAGATCTTGTATATTTGCCACCCAGTAATAAAACTGAAAGTTGGGTAGTGTCATGCCCCTTTCTGCTTTATGTTGTTGTAGAGTCACCCTTTGGATGCGTGAATGTTTTGAATTCTAAATAAATGAAATTATGATTGAGTCTAATTTCTTAAAAAAATTATTTGTTAATGTATATGTGGATACTTTGCAATAGGAAGAGCAGCTTGTGAAGGATGGTCATCTTAATAATGTTGATTCTCCCTTCTAACAGAAGGTGGACCATCTAGTCACATCTTGTTTATTTTTTTTCAAGCAGACAGAAAAATTTTGTTGAAAATAATCTTTATATTTGCTTGTAATATTTATCCCTCGGTATTTAAACTGATCTGCTACGATAAATGGGAAGGTGTCCAGATATTACGTGCTAGAGAATTCACTAGAAAGAGCATGATTTTATTCAAATTGATTTTAAGTCCAGATCTCTTTTGAAAATCTGCTAATTCTTTTAGGACTGCTGACACAGAATTTTATGGGTCCAGTATATACAGTACCATATCATCTGCATATAGTGATATTTTTTGTTCACGTCCTTCTCTGAAAATCCCCTTTATCTCTGATGCGTTTTGAAAGAATATAGCCAACGGTTCAGTGGAAATTGCAAAGAACAAAGGTTGATAAGGGGGATCCTTGTTGAGTACCAACTTTTAGTTTGAAATCATCTGGAATGATGTTGTTAATACGAACTGAGGCTTCTGGACTAGTATAAAGTAATCTGATCCATGCACTTATGTTCAGGCCAAACCCAAATTTGGGCAATGTGGAGAATAGATAGTCACATTCAACCATATCAAATGCATTTTCTGTATCTAAAGATGATAAGATCTCTGGGGTGTTGGATAAAATGAGGGAATATATTATATTAAATTAATGTTTAAGGATAGAGGTTGAGTGTCTGCCTTTCATAAATCCTGTTTGGTGTTGTGATATTACAGAAGCAAGCATTTTCTCAATCCTTCTAGCTAGAATTTTGGAGAGTATCTTAACATTGTTATTCAGAAGAGAGATTGGTCTGTATGAGGAACATTGTAGCTGGTGCTTTTTCTTTTTAGGAAAGATGGTAATTAAACTTGGCAAAAAGTTTGAGGTAGAATGTTTTTGCCTTTATATTCTATAAACGTTGCTAATAATAGTGGAGCAAACTGATTTGCGACTTTTTTATAAAATTCCACTGGGTAGTCTTCAGGGCTGGCTGCTTTCCCACTTTAAAGTGAGTTTATAGCATCTAGTAATTCAGTTCAACAGCACTAAGAGTTATCTAGTTGTGGTATCTCTAATGAATCAAGAAACTCATTAGATGGTGTCTTATGTTCTTTTAAACTGAGTAGAATATAAGGACTTATAAATGTGTCAGTTATATTTTTAAGGTCAATGATTTTATCTCCGTGTGTGATGTTAATTGCTGTTATTGTATTGCGGACTTCCTGCTTGTGGATGTGTTGGGCTAAGATCTTATTGGCCTTTATTCCATGTTCATAATAATGATGTTGCGATTTAAAGATAAGCTGTTCCATTCCTTCAGTAGTCTAGAGGTTAAATTGTGGTTGCAAAACCTGTCTTTTCCTATAGAGTGCCTCATTTGGAGACCTGGTATATTCTAGATCTATTCTGGTAATTTCGTTGTTTAAATCAGATGCCATCTTGGTTTCCAGTTTTTTTTTTACCTCAAAAATATACTGCATTTAAAATTTAAAATTTAATGTAGGTAAATATAAGTTCTTACATGTACAACTTATAAATCTTAGATTTAAATACACAATGGGAGGTCTGTAAACTTTAAAGCATACCTTATGAAAAGGACTTAGGAATCGTACTGCTTCTTGTCACTATCAACATCCAGACAGGAAAAGAAACCATTGAGAATGTTAGGTTTGTTAGCATGATACTATGTAGAGTACAAGTCAAAGGAGGTGATGCTCAAGCTTTATAATGCACAGGTGAGGCCTCATCTGAAGTACTGTGTGAAATTTTGGTCTCCATGCTACAAAAAGGATATAGCAGTGCTAGAAAAAGTCCAGAGAAGAGCAACTGGACTGATTCCAGGGCTACAGGGAATATGTTTTGAGGAAAGATTAAAAAAGCTGAGCCTTTTTAATTTAAGCAAGTGCAGGTTAAGAGTTGACATGATTGAAGTTTTTAATATTATAAAGGAGTTAATACAATGGATCCAGGCTATTACTTTTAAATTAATTTAAAATTAAAGAAGAAACAAGGAGACACAATTGGAAACTTGTTAAGGGTAAATTTCATACCAGCTTTAGAAAGCTTTTCTTCACATAGAAATCTGTAGATCTATAAATCAGCAAATAGTGTGGCAGTAGGGCTTTAGGGATCTTCAAAACTCAACCTATTTTGCAAAAATTAGGTGTTAAAGTATCGTCGAGCTTTGTTGGACTGAATAGGCTGTACTTGGTAAATTTCTTCTAATGCTCTTATATTGTAAAGGTGCATTGCCCATGGCAAATTCCTGCTCTGTGTCGAGTCATGACAGAATGGACGGAATTTGTTTGATATGACAACTCAGCAGAGTTCTTTAGATGATCATAATCTCCCTGCATCTCCCAATATTAAAAGTGCTACAGAACAGCTGCTGTATTATTCAATAATACTGTATGTCTGAAATAAACAGTCTGAAACAGCTTCAAGGTGGTCAAGTCTTCCCACTGAAAATATTTGTTGCCTGACACAAAGGACTTCCAGAATATTCAAACTGTGATAAGTCTCTCAACTTAGCTTGTATTTGAAGCCACTGTTTTTATTGTTGGCTGTTCTTATTAGCGACACGTCACAAATGAATTGAATGAATTACTAATAAACTTCTTTGTTTTATTTTTCAGCTGATTATATAGTAATGCAGTTTGGTCGAGTGGCAGAAGATGTTTTCACAATGGACTACAATTACCCAATGTGTGCCCTTCAGGCCTTTGCCATTGCCCTTTCCAGCTTTGACAGTAAATTGGCCTGTGAATAAGTATCGCAGGTTTTTCATCAAGGAAGTTTTATTTCCATGAATGAAGACGGCAGCCTCACTTTTTCAAAAATCTGTTGCGACCTTACTTTCAAAGACTGTAAGGTAGAAAAATGTGTCTAAAACATGGCAACCTAGAGGCTAACATGGAAAAGTGACGCATTAAAAGCGGTTATGATTGGTAAAATTTTACAGAAAATGTGAGAGTTAAAGTCTGTTACGACATTCCATAAATTCAAAGATCGTTCTTTTATTTTTTTATTACAATGTATGTCGACATTTTTCATATTCTTCATATTTGGTAAACTCTACTAATGAAACATATTCTAACATTTGGAAATTAATATTAAGTTACTTCCCAGCAACCAGTGATTTGCTAAATATTATGAAATTCAGATTAACCGCTTTTCTTTCTGTGTTTATGGGATCAGAAACATTCTATTTTTAAATGGAAACTAAATTGAAATTGAAGAAATAAGAAAAATCTTAATTATGGTGTTGTGGACTGACAATTAACCTCATCTTACTAATGTTTTAATAAAGATTGTATTTATTTTTATTTAAAAGATGGAATAGGAAGAGTTGCACATGTTTTACATTACATGCCTTTTATCTTAAGCTCAGCGATGCTAATGTTAAGCCATCACCACCGAGAACTGATTCATGTCTTGTCATATATTTTAAATGTGTCTACCTGGAATATTTCATAGCTGAATGCCTCTGGTCCTGTCCAAAATTGAGACCTAAAGAATCGCAACAGTAGTAAAAAAACAGAGACTTTGTATTAACAATTTAGGAGGGTTTTAAAAGCAGCCATCCTAATCAAGCCAGGCATTGTAAATAGCTTGCTGAGCAGTACATCTGCCTTAGGCTTCCACTCTCTCAATATGGGTCTTTTCTTATCCACGCCCAGGTAATTGAGACTTGCACCCTAAAGAAGAGTCTAAATACCTCTGGCAGTAGCCACCTGTTTATATACAGATTTACAAAAGTAAAAGCCCTGATCATGTTGTACCCTGACAGCCATTGGAATTGATCCACGGCTACAAAATACAGAGTCACAAAATCATGAACCATTTTTGCTAGCCTAGTTCACCCTCTTTTTTAGCAGGTCCTAATGCAGTCTTCATGGCGTAAATTAGCAGAGCTTCCTGGAGAATGTACCTGCTAATGTACCATGGAGTTGCTCAGGGTTAAATGGGCACAAGTCTCCTGGCCTCCAAATGGCTCAGCCAGTCTTTTTATTCAAAGCTCCTGTATCCTGAGATTCCCTCTGACTACTCTCTGTATACCCCAACTATATCGTACAGACCTGCAGGCCTTTCACAGTAGATACCGCTGATCCTTTTCTGGTCAGAGACGCAAACACAAAGGGAAGTGCAGTATGCTTTCTGGTTGTTCTTTATGTCCAGGCAACTGAAACCCTTGAGATGTTACAGCAGGCGCCTGGTGACCAAGCAGCTAACTGTAGTGTTATGTTTGTCTGGCACCACCAGTTCACAGAGGTAAATGAATCTCTTTCAAATGATGACCTAAGGAGTCAGCCAGTAATGATGAGGACTTAGAAAATATCAGGAAGGTGCAGCAAATTGCATATGAAGATCATGAGACTGTTGATAGAATTACAATGCAATTATTAGACAATTTCTGAATGCTTGATCAGTTTGGTCACCTGCTGTAACAGCTGTGGTGTTTACGGCACTGACTTAACAAGAGGCGGCCAAGAAACAACCAGATACTTGACACTGTAGATAGACTGTTATGTAACACACATGGGCTGATGCTACATGGTGGCCACTCTGAGAAGTCACTTACTGAGTGTACCTCTGTAGTACGAGGGTGTTGTACCATGTTAGCCATTATGATTGTAGTGACAAGTCAAGCAAAATGACACGTTTTATTGGCCAACTAAAAAGATTACAATATGCAAGCTTTCCAGGCAACTCTGGCCCCTTCTTCAGGCAAGATGTACCTCATAAACATCACGTCAGTTAATTAACACATAAAAAAGATCAGTTTAGTGCAATGGATCTTCATTTTGTACTATTTACACATTGAAGCTACCTAAACCAATTTATTGCAACACTGTAATACTATATACAAGAATATCATGGCAGTTGAGCGCTGTTTAGTTCACAGCATGATGGTCAGCGTGGATGGATTTATAGTTTAAGATTACAATATGTGTTGTTTTGTAAAGACAAACAAGAAGTTTATCAAACAACTGTAAAACAATTTTGGATCTTTTCTGAATATGTGCCAATGAAGCTAAACAGTACCTCTGACATGTTTTAAATTAAGGTTCACACTATGTATTATTGTAACTGCTGACTTATACAACATTCCTCCTTGTCTGCTTTTCTCATTGGCTGATACTCACCAAATAACTGGACAAAGCAGATCTGACAATGTAATTATAAAGACTGAAAGAGACTGTATTTTTAATGAAATGGACCAAGAAAAGAAACATACAGTAGTCAAAGGTTATAAGTTCGTAAGCCAAAAGTCAGTCAGATCTTTCACCAAGCCCAAAACTAAATGCATAAATACAAGGACTAAAACACATGCAAGTTATTTAGAGATTTATCCTCAGTCTCAGATAGAGATGCTTAGAGATGCTCAGGATGGTCACTGCTGACCTAATATTCCATCTCATAACTGAAGTCACGTGGAGTACATTTATACTGCACAACAGAGTTCAAAAATGAAAAACAAAGATGGCATCAGAAACATTGACAAATTATTTTAATAATGTGAAATACATCCATCCATCCATTATCCAACCCGCTATATCCTAACTACAGGGTCACGTGGGTCTGCTGGAGCCAATCCCAGCCAACACAGGGTGCAAGGCAGGAAACAAACCCCAGGCAGGGCACCAGCCCACCGCAGATGTGAAATACACCTCAAGTTAAAACTAATGCTAGATTTAATTTCTGAATAATTCAAAACCCCCAAGGAAGGGAAAATGAGCAGAAAAGGCGTGAAGTTAAGTAGTGAAAAGTTAAAAATAAATCGGGATCATAACAGTTATATTATGATGTTCGCCATACTTATGTGCTGTAAATAATTGAATTAATCAACCTTTAACTCCTCACCACCGCACATATTGTAAGTGGCGTGTGGAATGAGGGTAAAGTCTACTTTTCTCCTTTTTTCCCTTCTACTTTTTTTCATTCTGTGGTTTTCTTCAGCATTTTCTCTTCTCTATTCTCACAATTAAGTTCGCACTACAGATTTTTTAAACAAAACAGACTCCATCCACGCTAGCACTTTCACATTGTTTATGTAAGTATCTCTGTCCACATTAAAATGATGAAAAACAGATATGACATAGCTGTTTTCCTGCATTGGCCATGCACACATCACCAGAAAAAATCTTTGAAATGATGATAACACTGCTGGCCACGGGATTTATGGCAAAACTGTAGTGACCAGTAATTTATTTGCATTTTTTCTCATGTAAAGAGCATTCAAACTGTACAACTTGAAAGCGCAACTTGAAAGCTTAGTGGTAAACAACACTACATGCGCCATGGAAGTAACTCCTTGGTGTCCACTATGTTGGAATATGGTTTTCTTCCATGAAGGGTGACTGATCAAGGAATGAGATCCAGTCATGGAAGAGTAGCATAATAAGCACAAACCAGTTTTCACAAGCCCACACTGCGATGCCATGCTAGTGTTTTCAGACATCTCTGGCTTTTAAACGTATTTGTTGTGGTAATAAGCAGGACCCAATCAGGGGAGGAGCCACTGTATCCAGCAGAGGACGCTCTTAATCCCCGAGATGCGTTTCTTGATGCAGAATGGACTAGAACCAATACCATCCCTTTTGTACCAATGGTGGAAAATAATTACAAGAAAGAAATATGGTACAGAAAGAGATACATGTATTTAACTTGCTTTAAAAGATAACATTCATTCCCAGAATATAATGCATAATCCTGTATACATACATATCGAGGCCAGAGAGAAGCAAAGGGACATCTCAGCCAAGTGGGAGAATGCTGGCACACAGATGTCCCATCCAGCAGCGAGGAATGTTGAAGACAATAGTGAGACATTTCTGACATCATGCTGGATCCTTGTCATTATAAACACTCTCATAATTACATATTCATAGAATTCATGTCAGAAATAGAACTGGCTGGTTATTACTACCTTCACCTGTTCTCATCATTTATCACAGTTTTATTAACCATATTGGTCAAGCAGACATCAGCACTTTTTAAAATAACCTCCCTGTGTGTCCTTCACATGTTTTCTGCCTATCTCCTTAACCTGACTTACGGCTCTCATTTGTCCATCTCTCTGGCACTCTGTCTCTCAGCTGAATTGCATGGCTTTGTGAAATAAATTTCAGAAATTACATTGGCACAAATAGGCGTCTTGCTACAGCCACCTAATAAGCATGAACAAATTGGAGTGCGATCAGAGATTGCGTTTTCAAAAGTTTACGCTTTTACCTATCCACATTGCAATGCCAAGTAGGTACTTTCAGAAGTGTGTGGCCCTGCAGAGAGTTTTCAAAAGTTTCCATTTTCCAGGTTGAAAACATCATTATAGTGTGGACAAAAGGTGAAAGTTTTCACTTTTTGTCCACACTATAGTGGCGTTTTTAACCTGGAAAATGTAAATCTTTGAAAACTCTCTCCAGAGCCAGACGCTTCTACTTGTTTAATTCTTGAACTCCAAGTAAAGGTGAAAAACATTGTATTCACATAGGTTTCAAATAAATAATACTGCTTTTTATTTTTACTGCTAGGGACACTATATTAAATAATGGATGAAATTATTACAGAAACATCCATCCATCCATCCATCCATTATCCAACCCGTTATATCCTAACTACAGGGTCACGGGGCTCTGCTGGAGCCAATCCCAGCCAACACAGGGCGCAAGGCAGGGAACAAACCCCGGGCAGGGTGCCAGCCCACTGCAGGGTATTACAGAAACATTTTTAACCAATGCTGGTAAAGTCAGCTGAAACTAAACTTCTCTTTTTACCTGAAGCCCATTGCTGCTTGATTTTGCCGTGAACACTCAATACGTATCTACTGTGTGGCAACTACAATGGAAAAAATGAACACTTACATAAAATAAAGTCATTCCAATTTCAGCAGCATCACTGGTAATACTGTATGAAGAAATTGAATGTTTTACATACTGCCATCTGTAGCTGAGGTTCAATAAATTGCTAATATTGTGTGCTGCAGCTTTACGATTTACTCCTTCTCCTTTATTCTTATACTCTTTCAATGTTTCTTTGACGTTTGATGCATATGACCATGAAACCTAAAACACATCTTAGAATGTACGAGGTACGGTCTGCTGTTTCAGATTTGAGTTAACTAAAAAACTCTTTTAAGTATGCAGAGAGCACACCCAACCATCACTGCATCCTTGACTAACAAGCACATTTAAAGAATCTGACTAGACATTACCTGACAGCCTGCAATCATCACGCCACCCACTCTTTGCCAGTAAGCTGGACTGCTTTTAGCCCTTCATGGATGGACAGTGGGTTATGGCTTATATGTCACCCTTTTCATAACACCCCGGGAGGTGATATGTTGTGAAGGACCTTTCATTTTTTTATTTTATTGGGTTTATTAGTGTATTTTCTAATGGTAATTCATGTCTTTTGTCAATATAAATTAGGTAGAAACGCAAAACTTCCATTGATGTTTGTCATCCAAGCATTACCTCTGTCTGTTTTCGTCCAGTTCCTTTTAACCTGCGTACCTTTTTGTACTGCCTATGTAATTACTTCTTCCTGTGCTTTCAGGCTTTGTTTAATTACTTGCATTGTAATATTGTTTGCTTTGTAAAGGCGTTATTAAAAAATAAAGATTGATATTGTCTCTTGCTCTCTCTCTCTCTCTTGCTGTCTCTCTCTAGGTTTAACTTTCTACTTCCCCACATCTTACAATCTAATTTTAGTTTATGCCACTATTCTCTTAAAAAGTCCCATGGTATGAAAGCATTATACTGGCCTGACTATACACGCTCAAGCATATCCTGACCATCTTATCTTATACTAGCCGTGTGCGCCCAACTACGTTGCACGTGTTAAAGTTGTCTGTGAAGGGCTCCCCGTTTAAACGCGGCTGCCAGTCGTGAACTGGGCCCTTCGTCGCACAGCATTATGATTTTTCATAAGAGAAACAATTACAAAAGAAAACCCTTGGACATTGATTCGATAGGAACGGCCTACTTGGAATCACTGTCCGCATAGTAATTATGTGGTGGTATAGGAGCATTTCTGCTTCTGTCTGTTCACAGTCCATCTCGTTTTCACGACGCTATCGTTTCCTCTCACGATGTCTTCTCAACTTTTCTCCAATCTCGCAGGTTGCTCTGTGGCAATCCAAAGAGTAAGGCAATATACACGGAGCAATGGTTATAAAAGGGGGACACATAGGTATCCAGGCTCTTTAAAGCATACATAGGGATCACTTCACTGACATGTGAGCAAGCCACGGTACAACTGTGAGACGCGCAGCACTCGCCGGCTACAACGTAACAATAATAATTTCTGGAACGTGCTGTTACGTTGTCATTCATTTTACCTACTGTCTTTCTTTCATTCATATGTTATGTAGGCACGTACCTTTTATCTTCGGCAATCTCATTCTCTAACCAGGCCTCAGGAGCTAACCAGCGTAACACTGTCCACCACCCCTTTCGTTATTCCGGCACATTGTTGACATCTGTGAGTAACAAAAACGTACTAAACTGGAAGGTGGTCTACGCATGCATGGAATTCGCAGACAAACAAAGATCAAGATCTAAATGAAGATCTCTTTAGTTAATTTAAAGCACAACAATTTGTTTAGTTTGAATGTCTGTGTTTTGAGGTGTGACTGGAGTACTAAAGTCTTCAGTAGTATAAGTCTGGAGGAGATTCTTAATGCAATGCCTATGTTTTAGCTGTCTCTCTACTGCCATCTAGTGCTTCTTCTTCCAATTCATTCGCGGACAAACAAAGATCAAGATCCAAATGAAGATTATATATAGAGATATAAACGTCTATGCATGGAAATGTGTGTGTCTATCCAGTCCGGTAAGCGAGAGGTGGAGTCAGACTAAGGGTTCCACCTCCGAGTATACACATCGTGGCCAGCACGTCGGCAAATCAAAACCTCCGAAGAAAAAGTCACTCGCTTAGTGGCTAATACAGGAGTGAGACAAGCACATCGGGAAACGGTATCTCTTTTACTTTTCCACCCGCTGCTAATACACAAGCGAGGCAAAATGAAACCTCTGAAGAAACTTTCAATTACCTGACATCTCAACGTTTCAATTTCTTTTTCTGATGATTTCAATAATTTCTAGGTTTCTAGGACCCCGTGCTGTAAAAAGCTTACACAGTTAGTTAAATATAAGGATCCACTTATAGCTGCCATGCCTGCTCATTATTCTACTACTAGTCAAAAAAATGGCAACATTCTTTTTACAGCAGTTATTGTGCATCTACTTTCTCGCTGTAATTCTCCTTTTATTGCTTTTTTAGAAATTTCTTGTGATTTTCTAAAATGTTTCTCATCTAAAATGAATATCATTCATCCGCAACTTAGTGCTGCACAACTGCCTTCCCTTTCATCCTGGACGTGTCCCGCCTCACCTGTTACAACGTATTGTTCAGATTTCTTCTCCAGTTAATGGTATTTCGATATCAGAGATGGTCCGTAAATCTATTTCATCTATATATCAACTTGACCCTATTCCCACTGTTTAGTCAAAGCTTGCTGACCTCCCTTTGTTTTGTCGTTTGACTGCTGTTATTAATTCTTCCTTTTTCTCTGGTGAAGTCCCTGTTTATCCTAAAATTTCTGCTATCACCCTGTTAGCAAGAAGGCAGGAGGAAATCCCAACGATTTTAACAATTATTTCCAATCTTCCCTTTCTTGACAGAGTTTTAGAACATGTTGTTGCTTCCCAACTACAGGAACATTTGAACATAATAAATAGTTTGAACCTTTTCCTTTGGTTTCTGTTTAAAACAGCAACGAAACGGCCATTGTTAGAGTAACAAATGATCTGCTTCAGGGTGTTGATTCTTGATTACTAAATATTCTTACCCTTCTTGATCTTAATTCAGCATTTGACACCATTTCTCATACATTATTATTATTGGAACACTTGTCTTCACTAGGTATAACTGCTAATACTTAATGGTTTCGGTCTTACTTAACTAATAGACTTCAGTTTATTTGACCGAAAAACTAACTGCATTTCCCATAATTCATCCCCTTGGTGTGGCAGAGAGTTCACTATTGGGTTTATTGCTTTTTATTACTTACAGGGGTTTCCATTTATCATTGGGGCATCACCGAAATTTTTATTGCCGACAGACTCGTTTTGCACTTCTGTTTGTTTTCTTTCACTAACAAAACCTAAAATGGCTTTCAAGACGTGAGTCACATTTTTCACCAACAAGACGTAGCCCAAAAGTAGTACAAGTAATGGGTGATTCACAAACAATTCATCCTTTTTGAAGAACTCGTTTCAGCAGTGGTGTAGCTAGGGGCGGAAAGAGGGGGTGGTCCACCCCAGGTGGCATATTTTTGAGCGGCAGCGGCATATTTTTGGGTGGCAGCATTATTGGCCAAAAGGCTCAGTACAATTTGTGTGTAAGCAGCAGGGTTCAGAAAAATATCACTCATGAATGAAAAAAGTAACATTTTCTGATTTTTATCCACAAATGCTTCAAAAATAATTTTCAGACGTCCTTCTGTGACAGCATCAGACGAAGCAGTTGAAATTTAAGAGGCAAAAACAAAAATAAACATAACCATTACACCAATAATAATTTCCAGGAAGATAAACAACTAATTTAAAATTTATAATTTTGTTTTGTTATCAATCCAAATGCGTTCTTGCTCTGTGCAGAAAACATCCCCACCTATCACTTGTACACTACACTGGTTTTGGTTTTCGCAGCATAATTATATCTATACTAATAAAAGGCAAAGCCCTCACTGACTCACTCACTCACTCACTGACTCATCACTAATTCTCCAACTTCCCGTGTGGGTGGAAGGCTGAAATTTGGCAGGTTCATTCCTTAAAGCTTCCTTACAAAAGTTGGGCAGGTTTCATTTCGAAATTCTACACGTAATGGTCATAACTGGAAGCTGTTTTTCTCCATTTACTGTAATGGAGATGAGCTTGAAAGCCGTGGGGGCGGAGTTTCATGTGACATCATCACGCCTCCCACGTAATCACGCAGTACGTAGAAAACCAGGAAGACCCCAAAAAGCGCTGATGAAAACATGCATTATATAATTGAGAAGGCAGCGAAACAATAAGAAGCGAGCGAGTGACATATACAACCATATTCATGAGTTCTGCTACTTCGGAAACAAAGCACGATGTAAACCTAAACTTTAAATTAAGTTCATAGACAGGCTGCCGCTGGCGTTTGTAATTTAGTGCCTGCCCATATAAGGCCGTCCGTCAGCGGCAATCCAATAGAAACACTGCCACTAAATATTCACGGGAGAAGGACTGTGCTTATGCAGAGGAAGATGAGATGGTCAGGGTGATGTTTGGCACAAACTCATCGAAACTGCGAGAGAAAGTTTTAAGTGCCGGGACTTAGGTAACATTAGATACAGCCATGGACATAGCACGACATGGCACCAGCACAGCTGGGAAACTTCGATGCATGTACACCGAGCGGCTCACGTGAACTGACGCAGTGCACAGACAAAAAGCAACAGTTCCAAAGAGTGCTGAATAAAAACCGAATTACACAATTGAAAAGGCAGCAAAAAAATATGAAGCGTCTGATACATACAAGCATATTCATAAGTGCAGCTACTGCGGAAACAAAGCACACGGTGGAAAAAGTCAATGTCCCGCTAAAGGAAGACAGTGTAAAAAAAAACTCGTGCATGCAGTGTGTCAGGTCTCAGATAAAGAAGAAGACGAGCTGTTTATTGATGCAGTAAGAAACAAATCGATGAATGAAACCTGTCATCTTTACAACGATTGACAAACACGGAATGTAACTTGAACACAACACATCCTACAAATACGAACCTGATTGAAAGAAATAATGATAATCAAATCCTTGATGACAGCAACACTCAGTAACACTCACAAAACAATTACTGTATATTGACAGTCATGTTACGTTATTTTTAAAATGTTCCCTTTTCTTTTTCATAGCTTCTTTAACACACTACTTCTCCGCTGCGATACGCGGGTATATATATATGTATATATATACCCCGATCTACATACTCGAATAATGGGTACTTTATTCGCCATCAATGATTGTTTTGGTAAAGCCATACTCAGTGTATTTATTAGATGAACGGTAAAAAAGTAAGAGCGAGGGGAGGGTGACTTATTGAGGCATGCAGGCAAAACCACAATAGCATGCGGGCTCGATGTACTGTAGTGCGCGTCAACTCGATCTGAATTGCGGGATCACATTCGAAAAAATATATCTTTTCAAGTTCTATTTAGTCCATATGTGTCAAACTCAAGGGCCGCGGGCCACATCCGGCCCGGCGTGTAATTATATCCGGCCCGCGAGATCATTTTATATACTGTATTATTGTTATTAATGGCCCGGGTATAT
>JANRMT010062853.1:1450532-1510995 GCA_026402145.1 Polypterus bichir lapradei | reverse complement strand
GAAAACATCAAGTCGAGTTTTGAAAGTCCCTAACGTCTTACTGTCTACCACACTACTTGGTAGCTTATTCCAAGTGTCTATCGTTCTTTGTGTAAAGAAAAACTTCCTAATGTTTGTGCGAAATTTACCCTTAACAAGTTTCCAACTGTGTCCCCGTGTTCTTGATGAACTCATTTTAAAATACAAGTCTCGATCCACTGTACTAATTCCCTTCATAATTTTAAACACTTCAATCATGTCACCTCTTAATCTTCTTTTGCTTAAACTGTAAAGGCTCAGCTCTTTTAATCTTTCCTCATAATTCAACCCCTGTAGTCCTGGAATCAGCCTAGTCGCTCTTCTCTGGACCTTTTCTAGTGCTGCTATGTCCTTTTTGTAGCCTGGAGACCAAAACTGCACACAGTACTCAAGATGAGGCCTAACCAGTGCATTATAAAGGTTGAGCATAACCTCCTTGGACTTGTACTCCACACATCGTGCTATATATCCTAACATTCTGTTAGCCTTCTTAATGGCTTCTGAATTATGTTGGGAAGTTGATAGCTTAGAGTCCACTATGACTCCTAAATCCTTCTCATAAGGTGTACTCTCGATTTTCCGACCGCCCATTGTGTATTCAAACCCAATATTTTTACTTCCTATGTGTAATACTTTACATTTACTGACATTAAATTTCATCTGCCACAAATCTGCCCAAGCCTGTATGCTATCCAAGTCCTTCTGTAATGATATAACGGATTCCAAATTATCTGCTAATCCACCTATCTTGGTATCATCTGCAAACTTAACCAGCTTGTTACTTGTATTCCTATCTAAATCATTTATATATATTAAAAATAGCAGCGGCCCTAGCACTGACCCCTGTGGAACACCACTCTTAACATCGGCCAGTTCTGATGAGGTTCCTCGCACCATCACCCTCTGCTTCCTGTGTCTGAGCCAATTCTGCACCCATCTAAAAACATCACCCTGAACTCTCACTTCTTTTAACTTGATGCCCAACCTCTCATGTGGCACCTTATCAAATGCTTTCTGAAAGTCCAGATAAATAATATCATATGCTCTACTTTGATCGTATGCTTTTGTTGCAACCTCATAGAATTCCAACATGTTAGTAAAGCACGACCTCCCTCTTCTGAACCCATGCTGACTGGTCAGAATAACTCCTGTCCTTGCCATGTGTTGCTCAATCTTATCCTTAATAATTCCTTCCATTAATTTTCCTGTGATGCATGTTAAGCTTACTGGCCTATAGTTGCTTGGATCTGCCCTGTCACCCTTTTTATATAATGGAATGATATTTGCCATTTTCCAGTCCTTCGGAATCTCTCCAGTGCTCAGTGACTTCCTAAAAATATGTGTCAAGGGTTTATACAGTATATGTACTCACTAGCCTCCTTAAGAACACGAGGATAAATATTATCTGGGCCTGGTGATTTGTTTGATTTCAGCTTATTTAATCTGAGCAGCACTTCTCCCTCTTCAATTTCCAAATCCCTCAGTACCTCCTTAGTAGTTGCGTTTACCTCTGGGAGGTTATCCACTTGCTCACTTGTAAACACCTCCGAAAAATGTAAGTTTAGGGCATCTGCTATTTCATTGTCTGTATCTTTTAATTCCCCTTTACTATTCCTGATGAACTTGACCTCCTCCTTGACTGTTCTTTTACTACTAAAATACTGAAAGAATCTCTTGGGGTCTTCTTTCGCCTTATCTGCTATATTCCTCTCCATCTGTCTTTTAGCCTCCCTGATATCCTTCTTAATGGTTGCTCTCATATTTTCATACGCTCTACGATTCACTTTGCAGTCATTAGTCTTATATGCCTTATACAGCAGTTTTTTCCTTTGCAACTTCTTTTTTAAATCTTTATTAATCCATCGTGGAGTTTTTTTTAGTTTCCTATTAATTCCAAATTTAGGTATGTATCTGTCCTGCATTACATGTAAAACATTTTTAAACCTGTTCCACTGCTCCTCAACTGTCTCCACACTTAAAATACATATATAAGATATCAAATAAGTATTCACACAAACCAACCTATTCGGCTCTTTTTCTCTGCTTGTTTTTATTGGCAATATTTGGTCCATAGTCTTCTTGAGAAGAAATTTCATTTTATTTTCCATACTATCTTAGAATTGTTCCTGCTCTTTCTTTAATTTCTTTATCATTCATTGTAAATGTAGCAGGGAAAACACCCCCAGCTTTGTAGGGGAATGCGCCCTTACTAGCCTTCCCTATCTGGTTACTTGAGTCGTTTAGAGATGAATATGTCCACATGGGCTTCAACCACACTAGAATGGGGGCAAGCAGAAGTATTAACTCATACTAGATGTTTATTTTGAGCTAACAGTTTCTTTCCCCTTTTACCAAGCCCAACAGGGGAGATGAGACACCTCTAATTCTTAGTAAGCCATTCAACAAAACAAGAATATATTCTTTAGCTTACTTCTATTAACAAAATAATCAAGTATTTACTTAACAGAAAAAAAAACTAATTCTTAGTATTTACTTAAAAAATGTGTTTAAACATCAGATCACAAGATGAACCAAACAATCAAATTTAGAGATTTTTTCCTCCCTAATATTCTTTTGAAAACTTTCAGTATTTATGAAATCCCCAATATAACATCTACTTTGCTCACACCAGTATCGTGAAACTGGTATATTTTTATACATATTTACATATGCAACTCTGCTCAGAATCCCACCAGAAGAAATTCTCTTAACAGCTTTCAGTTAGTTTAGTCAGTCACCTTAAAAAATAAACGGAAAGTAAATAAACATACCGTATATACTCATGTGTAAGTTCACCGTCGGATAAGTTGGCGCTTGATTTTACCGTATAATTTCCTGTATTTTATAATGTTGGTCGTATAAGTCGAATGCAGAAAACTCACACTATTAGTGCAAGAGATTATGATATGCTAACACCCACATGAGAGTGTAACTGCGGAGTGCACTGCCTTTTCTTTCTATGTACTGTGCCTACATGACCACACGGTAATACCCGAACTATTCCGAACTGACTTTTGCACTGTTTTGTGTTTTTTGTATCTCACGCCTTCATACACCTTTATCATAAGAGCATCTCTTATCTACGATGGAGCGTTCGATCAGAAGAAAATATGAAGCTGGTTTTAAATTAAAAGTTGTTGAAGTGGCGAAAGAAACTGGTAACTGCACGGCTGCAACAAAATTCAATGTATTTGAGAAACTGGTGCAAGATTGGAGGAAGCAAAAAAAATGTAAGCCTCATATTTTTCAACGGGCATATAAGACAGGGTCCGATTTTATGATCAATTTTTCAGGTTTCAAGACCTGACTTATACACGAGTATATACGGTAAGTAATTTCCTTTCATTCATAAAATGATTTGCCACAGCAATGTCATCTGTTTGGTGATACAGTAATGTAAATAAGCACATACTGCCTGCTGAGTGCCGTAGAGTCCTATGTACTGTACTTTAGAGTTACTGGAAGCCAACCCTGGTCAGGCTATCATAAGGCACACTGACATACACAGCCACACTCACTTAATTTAAAGATCAATCTTAACATAACTTCCATGTCTTTAGACTTATTTAAGAGGACCAGAATGCCCCAAGAAAAATTTGCAAGAAAATGCAAATTACATCCAGACAGCAACAGACCAAGAAATCAATGGTCGCTGGAGTTGTGAAGATGTAGTTCTGACTAATGGGTACTACTGTAATGCCTAAATGTATTATGGGAGTGTGGGGGTACACCAGCTCCCCAGATGCTACACAGACAGACACTAGGCACAAGTCCAACAACAAACACGGCTTTATTTTGATGTGCTAAACTCTTTCCCTTCGTTTCCTATCAATGAACACTACAATAAAGTATTAAGCACAAAAAAATAGAACACAGCACTTTGCCTTCTTTTCTCTCTCTTCTTTCTCCTTCCATCTCCACTTCTCCTCTGGCAAGGGTGGTTGTGGTCGTCCTCCCATCTTTGGCTCTCCAAATGAAGGCAGGTGGCTCCTTTTGTGCTGCACTTCAGAGTAGTCCAGGTAGCTCGTTAGAATGGTCCGGAAGCACTCCCAGGTGTGGCGGAAGCTCGACAAAGTAGGGCTCTGCAGCTCCCCCTGGTGGCCCCCATAGAACTCAATAGGGCTGTTCTAAACTCCAGTTCCCATGGAGTCTTGTGGGAATCCAAGGCATTTCTGTAACCCAGCATAGCTGCCATCTACTGCACAGTGCCCAGTGCATATTTGCTTCACTCGTCCTTCCTTTAAGAAGGCATCCTGGCCAGGTAAGAGCCCCAGCCATCCGTCACAGGTTGTAAATAAAAGGAAGAAGTTCAGGCTTTAGTCAAGCATAACTGTAAAATCAAAGAAAGTCTTTATTCTCTTTAGTCTGAACTTAATGGGCCATTTCATTTTAAATCCACCAGTAACAAAACTGGAAACTGAATGTTGGTGATCTCACCAGGTATAGGACAACCAAAAATAGAGTGGAAAAAAAGTTACACAAGTTTTTTTGCTGTCCTTACTAAACTAAATTTCATCATCCGGACCAGTGTTTCTCGACCACTGGGTCCCATCGGGAGGTCATGAGTTCCTGTTCTTTATAATGTTAGTTGGCCGCGAAGTGGGTCATGGAGGGTTGCCTTAGCCACCACCATTGATGCATGATACAATTCTACTCCTTGCTCTGATAATATTCAATTCACCAAGAGGGACTCTTAAAGATGTAAAAGGTGAAAAAGTGGGCCAAGACATTAAAAAGGCTGAGAAACATTCATCTAGACTGTGTCAGTGAACAGATCCCTATAGACCATTACAATCAGAGCTAGCAGTTTCAAAAAGAGGGTGAATGTATACAATTTGGAAAAGTTTTAAATTAAACATTACTTTGCCGAATATAATCCATGTTGACTTGATAGTTTTATGCAGTCTTTGAAGACCTTCCATTCTACCTCATTCCAAAATTTTAAATTTAGATATTTTGAAATAAAGAGATGCACATGGACAGCAATACCGCCTACGTGATCTATAGAATTCAACTGGTATTAAAAGGCCTAATGTGGGCCAAAAACATTCAAGTCAAGTTTATTGTCATGTGTATTGTCTAGTACAATGAAATTTGCATGTCTCCTCGGAACAGTTGACAAAAATAAAATTACAACAAAAGTATACACACACACACAATGTATACAGTACATACAATTACATACAATAACTACAACAAGGATTTGCAAGTGTTATATGTTTATACACATTGTATGTTGTGATATTTGAATTCTTAAGATTGACTGTTCAGCAATCTAATGACTTCTGGGCCCCTAAATCTCCTGGTGCAACTGCCATTGGTCCTGTGCCATTTGCCGGAAGGATGGGATTGAGAAAAGTGGTTGTGCAGGATGGCAGAGGTCTCTAATGATTCTGTTTGATGTGTCATGCGTTTTTTTTGGGGGGGGGGATTTATTGCCTATTATAAAGAACCTTACTGTGCCAGTTAGAATTATTCATGATTTTTATTTAATTTATATGCTGTATATGTATATTCTTATATATGATTTGATACTATCCGTATGTATGGTGCTCACGTCAATACCCCGTATGTATGGCGTTTCCATCAATACCTCAATGCAAGTTAGAACCATGCAATGGGAATCTGCCTCTGTAGTTAGAACATAACATGGCAAACGCGGAAGCAGTACTGCATGATTGGCTAAGAATGTTTGAATGCTTCAGTGACGCCGCTGGACGGCCGAGTATAGTGAGTCAGTGTTGGTTTGAGCAGATAACAGTAAGTTCGGTTGGTTTTTGGAACGTTTGTTTGGTGGAGCGTGGTTTCCAGGACAAATATCGTCGACTGATTTAAACCCTTCAACAGCTCCGGAACTGTAAGTAATTTAGAACGTATCACCATTTGCTTGGTACATTGAAATCTGTCTTTGGGCAGTTCGGTTTTGGCATCCGTCCTTCTGACATCTTTTGGCAAACTGAGTAATGACGGCTGGGTATTAACAATGGCCATTGTTTAAAATTTAGCCAATCTCAGATCTAAAATGACCACGCCAACATAATTATTACTCCGACTCTGATTAGTCAGAAAATACAGTTTGTTTTGAAAATGTAGTATGGATTTCACAAGCATAGAATTTGTAGCCCAATTCGATAGGGCTCCCAGTCGCTAGTTTATATTTATATTATATATATATATATATATATATATATGGCAGCATGGTGGCACAGTGGTGGAGCACGTTCTCCTCATGCCTGTGTGGGTTTCCTCCCACTGTCCAAAGACATGCAGGTTAGGTGAATTGCAAACACTAAATTGGCAGTAGTGAGCGTTGGCTGTGTGTGTGTTCAATCTGTGATGGTCTTGCACCCTATGCTAGCTAGGACAGGCTCCAGCACCTGTGCAGCCCTGGCCTGGATTAAGCGGGTTGAAAACTAACCGAGATTTCTGTTGTCTAGAGACATGTAGTGTCTATATGATTTTAATAGAAATATAGTACAATATATACAATTGCAGTTGAAATTGAAACAAATGCACCTACAAGCTGCAAGTTAATATCTACAGCCCAGTAACCGCATTGTGCTACACTGGAGAACAAGTCAGCAGAGGATTGTTTAATTGAGAAGAGACAAAACATTAGAGTATTTTAGCAAGAAATGGAATGATACGAGATTAGTTTATAGCTGGATAGATTGCTCACATCATGCCACGGAGTCTTGGGGATTGGTGTGATAAGTCATTTTTAGCTCAGGGTGAACCAGTCCATTGGTGAAAGAGGTATTGTCAAGTCATGATTGGGCAAATGGATGCAAGTACTTGAACTTGGAGGCTTTGTATGTTTTAATGTGATGATAAGGCTGCTTTTATGTAAATGATGCACAGAGCATTCTATGCAGTTATTGGTAGGGGATGCAGCTTATTTTAGTCACTTTACTAATAACAGATACATTTCTTTTTGTCCAGAAGGTACCTATGTTACTAAATATTTCTGTGTGGAAACCTTGAGAAATCCAGCAGTATATCTACCAGCTGGAAAGTATCCTCTTTTTTTTTAATCACGTGTGCACTTGCTTGTTCACAGATCCTAATTATCTGCTTTAAATCATTTGTTTTTCATGTGAATCAATGAAATCTTATGTTACACATTACTATAAAGTAGTTTACTTTGACAGCTTTTTTTTTTTTTAAGATCACACTCTCTTTGTGTGTTATGTGACACTGTATAAGCTGTAACAAAAGCTGTCAAACCAGTTATGTGACTTCCCTAACCAAACCTGTTGCAATTAATTGAGTTTCTATAAGCAGACAACTGCAGAAATAAAAATCGGGAGTGGTCTCCCTTAGACTTTCTCGCATACTCTGATATGGGGATGGATATTTGAGGAGTAAACCGTAAGACAATTATATTTTTATATTATGTACATTAAAGAACCATCAATAACAAATCAATTCAAAAATATATTAAACACTTATTTAAAAAGTATAGTTGAATAAATTGAACTCTACAGCTGCATGAAAGGTAAAGTAAGATAATGGTAAAAGGTGAAGTACCACTTCCAGTTAACAGAAATAGCCCAAAAGTTGATAGAAATGTGCGTTTTGTACCTAATACTTGTATGCAAAATTTGGTTGACCTAAGTGAAAATGTACTCAAGTTATCGTGTTTAGATACACACACACACACATATCTTTGGACTCAGGGAGATCTAAAACAGAGATTCATCAAAATGGAATTTTTGGAGGATTCCTAGGTCTTCCCTATACATGCTATACAAGGAACTCAGGGATGTCAAAAATGCCAAGATTCATCAAAATCTCGACATTGAATCTTTGGAATATTACAATACTTTCCCTATACTTTGTATACGAGAAAGTAAAAAAGAGAGCTTAAGCACTTGATGGGTATTCCGGCATTTTTCAATGAATCAATTCATTTGGTTTGACTCATGAGCAAAAACCGGATCTGTTGGCTCCCAAACACATTTTATCCTGGAAAAGTATTGTTTTTAAATGTCAAATAAAACTCTCCAATAGTATGACCTATAATTTGTGCCCTTACGTCATTAAAATACATTCAAATAGTACTACTTTTATTATGGTCACTCATTTAATCTTCTAGCCCACTGCTTTAGCTTATTCTTCTCCTTGGTCTTTTGTGTTTCTTTAAAATCTTTAAAAAGTCTCATGACGAGTGGGAGTCTGGAAGATAGGCGGACGTAAATGTAAAAATAAATCTGAATAAGCCCAAGGCAAGAATAATCCTGGTTGTTTAACGGTAATAATCTTCATGAAATAGTACATATTATACACAGACATATGAACGTAACTATGTTTCAGTTTAATTCCATTATTGTACACATCTCTTTGGATATATACATGTGTACTGGTTCATTTTTATTTATTAACCCACTAAAAATGTCTTGCATCATATAATTGCCAGATGAACATGCTCAATATAAAAACTTTGTTTTCAGTGAATTTTATTCTTTATATTTAAGTCACCAAAGTCTATATTATAATTTTTATAAACATCAGTTTAACAACTAGATGCTTGTGCTCATGGCACCTGAAGTGTCATTAAAAATAAACAATGTAGTGCTAAACTGTTTAAATGTTATATTAAAACATATTCATGTGAAAACATACACTGAAACTGTTTCTTTTCATTCAGACTTTTTTTTGGGAAAACCTAATATTTAAACGCATCAGAAATATTGGCACAATGTATTGGTCTTCTTTGCTGCCCATATATTAATATTGTTATCAGTCTAAAAAATCCATTTTGGTTCTATATTCTACCTGACAATACATTATACCAGCATAAATACTGCACAGTTATGCATACAATACATGCTTGCGGTCAATTTAGACGGGGAATTGTTGTCAGGTAGCCTAGCACCATTCTTGCTGACCCTGAGATAGAAACTGAATCAACAGTACATTTAGAAGATGACAGAATGAAAATGCATTTTCTTTGTGAAAAAATGCCGAAATATGGTCAGTGATTGTTAACCAGTAAAATGCTGTACATAAACACATCAAATTAACTAATGGGCTTGAACAGTATGATAGAAAAGAAAATAATGTCATTTATGCAACTACAAGTGCCCTAATAAAAAGTATTCAGACGCTTAACTAATATTGTTATTTGTATAAATAACAATCCCCACACTGGCATTTTTTCTCTTGTGATATTTTTATTTCAAATTATTTTTTAGTTTTTAATACAACATCAGTGTTCTCCCTACCATCAGCGCCCGGCTAATTTAGTTGAGCGTCCGGCTGTCATCTTGCATGACATTGTGAGATGACAGCCGCAGATCTAATGATCTGTAGAGATGGCAAGGGACGAGCGGGCGGGTGGGAAAATATTTTAGAGGTAGAATCACAAGTTGCGAGGTGCTAAAGCTAATAGCGGGGACGAGGCAGAGCGGAGTTCACAAGCAAAGAGTATGGGGAGGTGGGCTTTCGAGAGGGGGGTGTACATGGTAATAGCAGGGGCGGAGCAGTTTAATTACAGTAGCAAGGAGTATGGAGAGGTGCGCAGGCGAGAGGAGGCTGTACATGCTAATAGCGGGAGCAGAGTGGCACTTCACAAGCAAAGACGATGTGAAGGTGGGCGGGCGAGAGGAGGACTGATAAAATAAAAAGAATACTCATGGAACCAGCTTATCAAATATCAGAAAAAGGGCGTCAGGAAGTGAAGTCTCTGTTCTCAGTGTCAGTGCAGTCTGTGTAGTGCTGCTAAGCTTATGTGGAGAATAAAGTTGACATTTCCACTTTATTCTTGCTGTTTATCTCGAGATTAACGTCGACTTGTTGACTTTATTCTCGTAGTTTGTCATTAAAGTAGAACATCGTAAACTAAACTTTATCTAAAAATGAATATTTAATTTACTAGATTTTCTCAAACCCCGTCATAAATTATGTAGCACATGAAATGCTTTGTGTTATTGTGTGGTGATTGGTTATGTGGAGAAAGAAAAAGGAAGGATAGGAATTGGGGTTTTGGTACGTCAGATAGAGACAGCACGCCTGCAATAAAGAAAGGCCACTCAGAAGAACATCCATTGAATTCTGTGTTAGTATCTCCAACCACCAGATCACAAACCCACCATGTATATATTTAAGTTAAACCTGTGCGATTCCCATTCATACATCCAGTTTTTTGGAGCCTTGTCACACCTGCCATAAAGTTCTCTGTACTGAACATACACCTGGGGACCCCTTACTGCGAGGGAGCAGCACTACCGCCACACTACCATGCATGTTTAATACCTGTTTTAATGCATTTCATCAAGAAAATGATATCAAGTATGTATCTTAGCATTGTAAATGTTCAGAGAGCAGGAATATCATGGTGAATGTATTCTGTGCAGCGATCCCTCCCAGTGCCTCCTCAGTGCAAGAGGAAGTCCGGTGTTCTGATGATTTGTCCTACTTTGTCGAAGTATCCTACCGTAGTATCTACATGCATCATTTAATGCCCGACACAGCCTGATGCAAAGATTTCACAAGACGATTATTACTCGTGCATGGATACAATGGCCTGTACAAGATTAAAAGTCACACATGCAAAATATACAATTTATAAAATGTTGACAGTAAATACCTATGCAGTAAACTGTAATAAATGCATTAATGTAGTAAGGCTAAGAAAAGCATACATATTACTGAAATACAACAACACATACCTCAAACTTCAACACTAGGTAGGTCAGATCAACGAACAGTTGGTAAGCTTTGAGAAAAGTTGCGTAATTTTGGTCTGCGCATGCGTAGTATCAGTGAGTAGATCATTTCGATGGGTAGGATGTTTTGTTAGAACACCGGTTAAGAAGCGTGTAGAGATTAACAACTCGGTCAGGGAACACTTAACACAAAGCATTTAATACACTAAACTACCTTATGATGGGGTTTGAGAAAATCTAGTAAATTAAACATTGATTTTAAGATGAAGTTTAGTTTACGACATTCTACTTTAATGACAAAATAAACTATGAGAATAAAGTGAAAATGTCGAGAATAAAGTCAACATGTCGACTTTATTCTCAACATATATTTTTTTTTTCTTCAATGTGCCCATATTTTTTTTCCTTCACTGTGGCCCTAATACGCTTCTGTAGTTTTGTTAAAGTGACCCATCTGCCATTCCTTTTTTGTACATATCTTGCCCTGCCATAGTGCAAGTGTGCATTGGATATCCAACAGGCTCTCATTTTCCCACTCAAAAGTCTTATTAATAGGTACTTTTAATTTCTTCCAAACGTTTTACCAACATGAGCAAAAAAAGTGTTCAGAAAACAACACTGCTCAGTTATTTCAGAAAAGAGACGCCACAAACTAATGAAGGTGCAGCGTCAACTCCTCATGTGGCAATTTCAGACAAAGACATTGCAGAGGCTGCTCCATCAGGGGAAATCTCTTCAGCACACACTCTGTCAATTGATAAATCTAAGCACCGCTTAGATAAACAAACAATGGTTTAAATATTTTGATTGGCTAATGGTCAAAAAACGTGGTATGTAGTGCTCATTGTGCATGAAATATTCAAACAAACATCCCCCAAGGAGGGAGTTACCTTGGGTAAATGTGCCATGCACAAGAATTCGAAAAGAAAGCTTGCTGGACCATGAAAAAAGTAAAACGCACATTGAGCCTTCTGCTAACCTTTTAGGAAAGAGTGTACTAGAGCAAACTGGAATCGGTCAAATTGAAAGATCTGTATCTGTGTTAAATAACTTACAGAGAGATGCCTTTGTGGGAGCTTTAAGATCCATGTATTGGTTGGCACAAAATGAGTTGCCACATAAAACGTTGTTTGAAAAGCTGTTGGAGCACTGTAAAGAAATGGGTTGTTCCTTTTCTAGGAAGAAAACAAAAATAAATATTTAACTGAAGACACCTTCTGCATATGCAAGTTGGCTTTGAAGAATATTTAAATTTTTTCATTATTTTCACTTTTCTTCCCGACAGTGACAATACTTGTGCCTCTTGGTTTATGTCATAAAAATTGTTATTTAAAATTTCTGTTAGGGTTGCAGGATCCTGAATTGGTTACTTCTTAAATTTAATAAAAAAATATTCTGGCACAAGTGTAAAACCTTAAAAAAGGAAGTCATATTGAGCATTGGAAAATAATTAATGATAATTAACTAACCACCAAATTTCCCCGTCCAGCCCCACCCGGCTACTTTATCATGCCACCCAGCTGAAAAAAATTTCTGGGGAGAACATTGCAACATTGTTTTATCGTAGAAAATACTATTAAGAAATGCTATTTTATTATTAATTCCCCTACATTTATACTTTATAGAACCACCTTCTAAAACAATGGCAGTTTTAGGTCTTTTGAGGGAAATACTGCAAGCACTCTGCACAATACTTAAGGAGTCATTTGGGCACATTCTTCCTAAAAGCTTTTATAAATGTGGTTCTGGTTAACTGGATGACCCTTTAGCACTACAACTTTCAAACAGCACCACCAATTCTCAAGAAGATTTAGATCAGAGCTTTGGTTAGGCCATTCACCATTTTTAATTGTGTCCTCATTTACCTATATTTTATTTTAGAGCCTCCACAACAGAGGGATTCAATATTAAAGCAAACTGGGTTTTTTTTTCTTCTATCTACCTAAAAACATTATCACATTAAAAAATATCTTCGAGCGTTAGCACTTTGAATTAAAAAATATCACAGAAAACAAAATTTCAGCATAGGATTTATTAGGATTCGGTAAAATCAGAAAAATTGTCAAGGGTCTAAATATTTTTGGACAGAACCATATATAGTAGAAAAATGTAGGATCCTACATTGTAGGATTACTCATGTAAATAAAGGAAGGACAAATGCCCCTAGATCATTACTTCAAATATAATAACACTTCATAAGACATACTCACCACGCTAGCCAAATCTGGCAAGTCGTTCTCTTGCTGTTCATATAGATATGTGCTTTGCATGGCACATATATGACTATATATGGAAGTACAAAAAGAAAATAGATGTGTTGATGGAAGTTTAATTAAACTTTTATGTCAATATTACAAATGATTTAAGAGCTCCATCACAGCTAACCAAAACACACAAAATAAATTAAATAGATAAAGAAAAACATGAAATGTAAAACACAGATAAAAGTTTTAAATCAGCAAAGGAAAGCCTAGAATTTTACAAGAGAACAATATAATCATGAAGTTCACTCCAATTTCAAAATCAACTTTAGAACTTGAGTAAAAAAAATTCAAAACATAAAAAATGAGTAGAATATTTTTTTTCTAGTTCAATAAAATGTATTCTCATAATATAGAATTATGAATCAATCTAATCTGCATATCTTTGGGATATGCAAAATCCAGTGTTTTGGAATAAACTGATTACTACTTTATATTTTTTCACACAGACATTATGTTTAGAGATAATATACTTGGGGTTATTGCCACATAATTATGTAAAACTGCCAAAAGGAGATAGAGTGCCCCTTGCCCAAAATTTGATACCAAACATAGTATTGAGCATAATATTTCACGATTTTGTGTTTTCTTTTTATTTAAATATAAAAAATACAAAACCTTCCAAATTCTAAATCAAATTATTAGAATAGTTTCTTTAAGGTGAATGTTATATTTTCCAGCCTGCCTATATTAATCATTGTTTATTACAGCAAATTTCATTTTCAGAGAAGAACACATTACGCAGCTTTCAGTTTACAGGAAAATCAAATACTGTATAGTTAAACATGTTTACTTTATCATGCTACTTGATTATTACGGTGAATTTATAACTAAAAATGAATTGCTCTGGAAACTAAAAAAATTTAAAAATCCATTAAATTATATTTTATATTCAGTAATACCTCTGCTGGCACAGTATGATGTGTAAACTCAGAGATGCAACATTTATTTTTCTAAATTTGTATTACGCTTCCTGATACTTCTCAGTTTTGGTTCACCTGGCATTTTTAAGTCTTTACTGTTTTGTCTGGTGGTATCAACTGCATCAAACTCATTCAACCACTGGCTTTCATCATCACTGTGGCTATCAAAACTGAAACGGATATTTTCAGCTAAGACAGCTGGGTCATCGTCTGACTGGCAATCCATGCTGCTCCCATCTTCATCATCTTCTTCCTTATCACTACATGCATGACTTGAATTTTCATAAAGGAACACACCCCTTCTTTCACAGAAGCTAGCTTCCTTTTCAAATGTTTTTACTTCTCTGCTGTTGTCAAAAGTCTCTTGTAGATTTACTTCCAAGTCAAAGTTTGTATGTCCGAGCAAATCCTCCTCTTCTATTTGTTCTGCCAATTCCTCCGCAGATGGCTGGCTTTCATCATTTCCATCTACTGAAATTGTATCACATCTCTCTCTGCAACAAGGTGGCTCATCATATACAGGATATGTTTCCTCAGGATAGCCTAAAACAAAATAAAAAATGTAAACTTCAATGAAAATATTTATTTACTTTTATTTAAATTTTTATTGATTTTCAAAAAAAAAAACATTACAATGGCATACTACTTAATTAAACAATAACATAACAGATATTACAATTTACTTTAGAACTAACCTATAGACATTTTAAGAAAAATATAATAACAAAGGGAAAAACAAAACATGATTCAACCCTCACCCAAGAGGAAAAGAAAAAGAAGACTGAGAAACGCAAAAAACCCATCTAACTTTTTAAATTAAATCAGAACAATCAGTAGTATTCCAAGTGGTAACCTTAGATCTTCCATTAGTGGTGTGCTTATTATTCCAAGAGCCAAGTATAAAAAAGTGGTGAGGGAGCCTTTGCAGTTAATCACAAAAATCTGAAACAATTTACCAATACAGATGTGCCAGGCAAACACTTTAAATCATTTAAAAAAAAAACTCCTAGAAACATACTTCTGCAATTTGGCTTTATCATAGCTACATTTTACTTCTATCCTTAATAAACTAGATATGCACAGAATTACCATACTCTTCAATGAACCTGAAATCTTCATTAATCTTTACTCATCTCTCTTTTCACCACCTGATTAAACTTGTGCAGCCACCTGTGATGTTTAAATGAAAGCAGATACCACAACCTGCCACAAGACCCACTGCACTGAATCCTCTAAGATGAAGTCTAAAAAAATTATAAGGAACTACTTAACATTTATATTAGGTAGAAAGCACAGAGAGGGCTAGGGGTTTTTTTTTTTTTTTTTGACCTGGAACTGCTTCAGTCTAGTCTCTGGTCAAAAGATTAAATTCTGATAATACAGCTAGTCTTTTCCTATAGAGTACCTCATTAGGAAATCTAATATTCATGATATATTCTGAAAATTTCTGTAATCAGTTCTGATGCCTTCCTAGTCTACAGTTTATTTTTTGAGGGAGCTAGGAAATATTTTGTCCTCTTAAAACTACATTCATAGTTTTCCCATTGTGAAAATAAACAGCCTTGACACATGAAAAAAGGTTTGGGGCAGCCACCCGTATCCTTAATTCCGGGTTCAAAAGGCAAATATAAAGCAGACTTGTGTACACAACTGAGTCCAAGACAGAACTGATAAACAGAGGGTTTTTAAGGTCAGTCAGGGGAGGTGACGTCCTCGGGGCCAGGACCAGAAGTGACTTCGTCAGAATCTGGCAGAATTTCCCATGTTTGGTCTACAGACATAAAAGGTAGGAAGGTTTAGTGCACCCCACCACCCCATGGCTTGGCGTGGAATTACCTTCTTTTGATCCTTCTAGCAGCCTCCCATGTGCATGTGTGTGACACCATGGAAACCTCCAAGGATGCAATGGTTATTTATTTGTTTGGAGATGAATTCTATGAAGTCATCATTACATAACATCAGAGGGTTAAGACAACAATTGAGAGCTGAGTGCATAGGGCATGATTTAAGCTCCAAAATAAGAGGAGAGTGGTCAGAGGTGACAATAGTGCTGTACAAAAATTGATGGTGGTGGCAGGAAATTACCAATAAAGAAATATTTAGTTATTGAGTAACCATGATAACTGTAAAGATTTATTAATGTTATCTTTTGAATTTGGATCTCTTAAATTTTGGGTCTAACAGATTGTGGTCAGTAATAAGTTGTGTAATTGTCTTTGCAGTTTCACATGTTATAGTTACTATACTCAATAACCTACACAAGTCTAGATTGATAAAGTTATTAAAATCTCCATCCATTATAATTTTATGAATGCTCATGTGAGGAACCGACACAAACAAATTTTGCATAAACTCTCTATCATTCACAATAGGTGCATCTATTGCTTCAAGTGTACTTGTTTTATGGATTAAAATTCCCACACCTCTGTTTTTTGTTTGTTTTTTTTAATCATCACTATAATAAATAATTTGCCTGATCCAGTCTTTTTTCATTCAAAACTAGTTCTTTCTTATTAAGTGAGTCTCCTATACCCTTTGCACCTATTAGAAGAATACTTCTCTGTAGGTTTTGACTGTGGCTTTTGAATATTCCAACTTACAAAGTTTTATCATTGCTTGGAGATATGCTGCTTATGAATGTTATGGGACATTTTCTTCAGTAAAAGCAGTGATTATTCCAGATTGCAGCTTTAACATTAATGTATTTTTATTGACGGGTATTACGAATGGTATGCTAAGTAATAAACTGACACCTAACAATTGTGAGAATAAAAAAAAACCAACAGAGAAATAATAACTTTTCTTTCTCTTCCTCCCCCTCCCGAATTCAACCATCTAGCCTCCCCAAGTGAGATTAAAACCACACATTAAAGTGTCTCAGTCCTATGACATGCCAAGAGATAGGGCATGCCCAAAACATGCATAACAGTGTTATCAAAAACCAGCTGAAATGAAAGGAATTGTACGGTTATGTATACATAAGAACATACATTTATATGCCTTCACATATTACCCTACAAGCAAACACAAACATATGTGCATTACTAATGTATACTCCCACATTCTATGAACAACTGCCTACGTGTATACTTTGTAAAATATACTATGTATACATGAACTACAAGCACTAAATATATTCTTCTTATTATGTTCAATACTATACTAGATTTATACTCAAAGTCCTGCAGAAGGAGAACAAAAGATTAAAGTATTATTAAGGTATTCAGATAAAAAGAAAAATAATTTTTAAAAAGCAGCAGAATTTGAACTAAAACTGGTACAATTTACAAACACAAGGACAAAATCCAGCTTCTGCACATTGCTGACATTCTCCTTTGCATTGCCCTCGACACGATTTTACTCCTGCCCTCAGAACAATCATTTCATATTATAAAGATTGTCAGAAACATTCTCTTGCTCTTCTTCCATTTCCTTTGTACAGGAGAAGATACAGGATTGACTGTTAACCGTTACATTGAGTCTAGCCAAAAACAGAAAACTATATTTGATTTCGGCTCGACATAGATATTGTTTAATAGCATAAAATACAGTCCGTTTTGCAATGGTTGTAGCAGAAAATCTGGGAATATATGGATTCAGATGTTTCCCAATACAACCCCCTTCTTCTGTCTGAGATGAAATATTTACCAATTGTTTATTAAAGCTAACTATGAATCTTCTTGGCTAAATTCTAAACATTTCACAACTTTTAATATAAAAATCAACATATAGTATTTCAGTTTTTAAGGTGTTACGCACAGCTTGAGAACTGGCCACACAGACATAAGGTTGGAATTTCTGCCAAAGGTGTATCTACACAGAATAATAACAATGATACAGCATGATTATCGTCATTTTTGGCGTCCAATAGACGGCGCTAATGCGCCTGTTAAGTTTTTCTACGGAAAAAGCACTTTACTACCTCACATAAAATGGTGTGTTCTCTTTAACTGAAATCAGGACCTTTGCCAATTAAATCAGATGTGTGGATAGCTGAGCATCCAGGACAGCAGATTCCTATGTGACAATAACACAATAGAAACAACTGAGTACCATGCAAGTCACACCGGGAGCAACCTCACTGCCCATATGCAGAGCTGCTGAGATGACCATCTGTTCCATCACATGACAACTTCAATCACAAGTTTTGTGTTGGCAAGTCCAATAAACATTGCTTTTTTTAAGCATGTATCTTGCTAGCTGTACTGCTATGATAGAAAAAGTATGCAAAGCGCCTCACCCAGCAAATCAAGCAGACGATTGTTGGAATCTTCAAAGCAGCATGTGATACAAATGTGAGCATGTGCACAAAGCAGCTGACTTGAAACAGTTCCCTAATAGCGGTGTTGTCAGTCATGATGGCCGGTTCTTTTTATATTCTGTTCCATTCATTCAACACCATTGTCAACGAGCATCAGCTCTAGATCCCTGTTTTAAAATGCTTGCTTTTTGTCTGAGGACTGTGAGGACACATTTTCAAGACTGATTAATGTGACTGCTACAGGTGAACAACTGAAAGACACGTGTTTTCCTGTTGCATGTATATTTTCGACTAATTCAATATAATATGTCCAACAGGGGAATGAATTTGGCTGACAATTTCGTTAAAAGGGTATCTACATGGGGATTCAAAACACACACATATTTAAGAAGCAATATTTGATTACTTTATAATATTATTAGCAGGATAATATAGATGTTTTATAAAGTAGATGCTATTGCATTGTATTAAAACAAGGAGCTGCCCCATAATATGTGTGAATTCTGATGTGGCAATACATTAGCAAAATGTTAGTAAAATGATGGGGAATTCTGAATGAATGCAATGCTGTGAAAAAATTTTAAATCAAGAATAGATCAAGAACATGCCAAGGTCCCAAATGAGGCAGAAAATTAATGGAAGGAATTATTAAGGATAAGATTGAGCCACACCTGGCAAAGACAGGAGTTATTCTGAACAGGCAGCATGGGGGTCGTCTTTTACTAACATGCTGGAATTCTATGAGGAGGCAACAAAAGAATACAATCAAAGTGGAGCATATGATATTATTTATCTTGACTTTCAGAAAGCATTTGATAAAGTGCCATATGATAGGTTTGGCATCAAATTAAAAGAAGTGGGAGTTCAGGGTGATGTTTTTAGATCAGTGCAGAATTGGCTCAGACAAAGGAAGCAGAGGGTGATGGTGCGAGGAACCTCATCAAAATTGGCCGACGTTAAGACTGGTGTTCCACAGGGGTCAGTGCCAGGGCCGCTGCTATTTTTAATAAATATATATATATAGGTGGATTAGCAGATAATTTGTAATCCATTATATTATTACAGGAGGACTTGGTTAGCATACAGGCTGGGGCAGATTTGTGGCAGATGAAAGTTAATGTCAGTAAATGTAAAGTATTACACATAGGAAGTAAAAAGGTTAGGCTTGAATATACAATGAGCAGTAGGAAAATCGAGAGTACACCTTATGAGAAGGATTTAGGAGTCATAGTGGACTCTAAGCTATCGACTTCCAGACATTGTTCAGAAGCCATTAAGAAGGCTAATAGAATGTTAGGTTATATAGTACAGTGTGTGGCGTACAAGTCCAAGGAGGTTATATTCAACCTTTATAATGCCCTGGTGAGGTCTCATCTTGAGTACTGTGTGCAGTTGTGGTCTCCAGGCTACAAAAAGGACACAGCAGCGCTAGAAAAGGTCCAGAGAAGAGCAACTAGGCTGATTCCAGGGCTATAGGGGTTGAATTATGAAGAAAGATTAAAAGAGCTGAACCTATACAAATAAAGTTTAAGCAAAAGAAGATTAAGAGGTGACATGATTGTAGTGTTTAAAATTCTGAAAGGAATTAGTACAGTGGATCGAGACCGTTATTTTAAAATGAGTTCATAAAGAACACGGGGACACATAGTTGGAAAGTTGCTAAGGGTAAATTTCTCACAAACATTTTTTTCTTTTCTTTTTACACAATAAACTATACACACTTGGAATAAGCTTCCAAGCAGTGTGGTAGACAGCAAGACTTTCAAAACTAGACGTTATATTTTTTTGGAAGAAATAAGTGGATAGGACTGGGGAGCTTTGTTGGGCTGAATGGCCTGTTCTCGTCTAGAGTGTTCTAATGATACGTTAGATAGCCAAATGATTTTAGTCTCATATAGCCTGAATCCCAGTTGGTTATTTATTAGTTTACAAATTTATATCTGGATGAACAACTAATTTACCTTGCCACTTCTGTCCTATAGAACTTTAAAATATTCAGTTTGAAATCTATTCCTGAAATATACCAATTTATGTTCAATTACAACTTCTTGACATTAATACAAACATGTAAACTTTGCTGGTGTTACATAATGCACAGCCTGTCTGGAGATGGAAGTACTGTTTGGCTAAGCTTTGTTTTGGTGCAAAATGGTACCAGGAAGGATGGTAACAAAGTTTTAGGACAAATTCAGGCCCTATAAAACAGTTAAAAGAGATAATATTTAATATTTGCATCTATCCAGCTACTTTCTTCCTGGATTGAAAGATTTTACTGTTGCTGGCACATTAAATTATGTAGGGTAAGAACAATAATTTAAGTTTTATATACCAGTTGAAGTACAAGGCGTGTTATGATTAATTAATATATTTAATTAAAGTCTAACCACTGAGGTATTATAAAAATACCAGCTTAGTTTTGTGCAAAATATGTAAAGCTTATGCCATTTAATAACTACAAATAGGTTTTTAATACCTGTTGGTCATTACCTGAATAAATAGGACATAATTATCTATTATTTGCTTTAAGAGCACAATGAGAAGCTTACTAGTTTAAACTTTTTTTGGTAAACCTAGTAGTGACAATTGAAACTTTGTTGAAAATAACTACAGTTTTAAATTATTATTTACCGCTTCTTTTTTTTTAATTCAATGATGACATTCTTCCTTGATCTGCTTATAAAAAGGTGTATTTTCAGGAGGACATACTGCACCTTTATTCATGTGGCTCTCCAAAGTGCCCAAATGCATAAATTAATAAAATTATGTACCATCCCAGTCTTCACTGTAAGATAGTTCTTCTGCCTCTTTTTCAGGTGAAGGTCCATCTATTAGGTTTACATCCTGCATTGCCCGTGTAATTTCATTTAAATGCTGGAGTAGTTTTGCTTCATGTTCTGAGGCAACACTTTTAATTCTAGAGAAAAAAAAGATATATGCATATTAATGACAAATGTAATGCAAGGTATTTAGTAGACAGGAAAATGATTTTGAAAAAAACACTCTATGAATCAAACCTTACTGTCTTTTGGAACATAATGTAAAAGGATCTTTATAATAACTATGTGCTTGTCTCTGTGGGGAAACTAACAAAAGTCCTCTTTTTGTTTTCTGTATAACAGAGCTGTGGCCTCTATCTGGGCCACTTTTTGTTTTAGGCTTTGGAAACATAACTCAAGGGACAAGCTTAAATTGTGTTATACCGTCAAACTGAACACATGTACATCGGCCATTTAAAATAAATCATTTACGAATTTATAGAATAACATTTATATATGTTTTTAATACAACTGTCATTGTAAGAGAAGTCGAACATGGTTGTGTCTGTTTGCATCTGCAATAAAAGGAACTTAACTCAAGATTAAAAAAACTAAAAGAAAATGAGAAAACTTTGTTACCTTTTGACCCTTAATCAGTGTCTTGAAACATAATGTTTTAATTTCTTGCTAAAAATAAAAAGAAAGTTAACTTTCACACATTTTTTTTTTATTTCAAGTCTCTTTACTATATTTCTTAATTAAATAAATTAATTTTATTCATGGATGCCCAGGTGAAAATACAAATCCCTGAGTTTAAACAGTACACAAGTATTTGATAGTATGTGTATAGGTGACATGAAGCATTGTTTACTAATTTTGAAAGGAAAATTAATAACAGAGTGTTAAAAAGCGTAAAACTTCCATCCACCAATGAAGTGCAAAATAATTAAAATTCTAAGATGGCAACAGCCACTGATTCGACTAACAAACACAACACAATGGTCAAAAAGAATTACATCTACAGAATGTGAAGAAGAGTCCATTATAAAAAATGAATTTTTAAAATTTATAACAGGAAAATGATTGTAAACCTGGAACAAAAGAAGTGTACTCGTAATACTATAACAAGATAAAACATTCTTTTTGCTTGTTCAAAAATAAAATCATTCGAACAAATTTGTACTTCATGCATCACTAGCTCTTTAGACGCTATATATTTACTTATAACTTATACTCCCAATGACCACAATGTCATTTCTCACAAATAGGTTGTGAAATGCTTCTCCAAACAAATACCAATCAAAAGCTTAACTTTCTCACTTAATTCATGAGACTTCACAGAATCCTGAGGCACATACTAATGAAGGCTTATTATTGAATACAATCAGCAACTTTAAATTTTTAGGGGTCAGAATTAGTGATTATCTCTCATTGTTCCTTAGTGACATTCACCTAATTAACAAGACTCAACAGTGTCCTCACTTACTGACATGGCTAAGAAAAGTAAATCTATCAACTTAATCATAAATACATATAAACAGTGGGAAGCATTCTGGATACCTTCGCATCTGCACTGCGGCATGCTGAATGACCCAGCTGCAAACCTCAAACACCCCATAAACAAACAGTTTGCTCCTGTACCATTTAATAAACTTTTGCAGTTATGTAATAAAAATCTGAAATACTTTATCGATAATGATATTCCAGGCTAACATCAAGAATGACTTAAAAAAAAAAAAAAAAAAAAAAACCTCCTAAAAATCCACTTTTTTAATTTTGTCTGTTACATTACTTTATTAGGAGTACAACTAAAATTTAGCAAACATGCACAAAATAATCATATTCTGCATGGATCTGCAATTATTAATAGTCTCTACTTTTCTCTACCGGGTCCGGCGTGGTGGCACTTTGTGCTACCACCACCCGATTGAGGCACAGTGCATCCACTTGTGATGCTTGAATAAAGGGTAAGTATCCCAGCTGTTCACAAGACCTACTGCTTGCAAATCCTCTGGGACAAAGCCTAAAAACAATGAGGAATGACTTAAGGACATATGTGTTTGACAGAATGTACTGTGGAGGCTGGGTAGTCCTTTTGGTCTTGGGACCTCTGCAGATTTAATTTTTTTCTGCAGCTTAGTTGTATTTTTTTTTTCTGTACACCTGGCCATTTGATCTATTATCAGACACATCTTTAGAGACTTAGAATACAATATTATATACCAGACTCTACTTTTATACTAGTTAAAACATCTGTGTTAAATACAGTAAGCTTGTATTGACATATTTTTTTAAATTCCTGGTTCATTATTATTCTTGCCTAATTTAACTTGTTTTTCTTTTCTTTGACATCTTGTAAAGCACTTTGAGCTACATTATGTGTATGAAGATGTTCTATAGAAATAAATGTTGTTGGTATTTAAAATATGACATCACTTCCTTTACTTTTACTTAAAGATTTAGTCTGATCCGTGTCTCAGATAGAAAAAACATCTAGTGTTATGTCATTTTACCATTGCCTTAAAAGTCGTAGAAACAATAAACACATTTTGAAATTCTCCATCAACTGAACACTGGCCAGACAAATGAAGAAACTGATGTTTTGTTATAACCGTTTCCTAACAAGTCCACTTTCTGTCATGTTTCCCAATGGCAAAGTTTGTGTGTTATGTGTGCATCTTATGGTATTGTTCAGCATGGTTTGTCTGGGGTAAGGTAACATTAGATAATATAAACCTTTAATGAAGAATTAAAAAGCTATACAGATTGGTGGAACACAATACTGTTCAATTTAACCCTTTAAACTCTGCCACAATTTTGTCAGTTTTCTGCTATTTTGATTTAACTGGCCAAAAATTCTTTGTACTTAATATACATGGTCTATATATCAAAATGAAGGGCACAAATTTTTCAGAATATTTCCACACGAAGATAATATTAAGCATAGTAAGCTGCAAACTGCAATGAAGTTTTTACCAAAAAAAACATTCAGAATGTTATTCTTACTGGCATAACTGTTGGAATACGCTTCCAAACACCATAAAAGTGATACACAATGTATCGGAAATAACCAAAATAGGGTCTATGTCATGTCTATTTTTATGAATTTCAAGTAGAGGAAAAAAATTCATTCTTTGTTGAGCTTTTGCTGTGTTCAAATAAGTGACTACATTATGAACGTGCTTTATCAAAAGCACAAGTTCTAGATATCCAAATGAAGGCCAAGCATTGCTGTTTCAGAATTTATACATATGAGGAAGGAACTATGTTGTGAGTAGAAATTACAGCACAATAAACATGAAAACTCCAACTATGCGTACATTATACCAAAAATGCATTCTGAATGTTACTTTTCTAGTCTTAAGTGTTGGAATATACTTCCAAACACCACAAAGACAGCACAGAATACATCTCCAAATGGCTGGGAGCAACTAGGGAAAAAAGTTATGAAATGCTAGCAAATAATCTGTCACCACCTTTTATGTTTTCATATAAATTGGCATATCATGAAATTTGCCTTTCTGAAAAGCACATATTCAACACGTGTAAGTGAAAGCCAGACCTGTTCTTTCAGAAATATATATCTGAAGGAGGAAGTATACTGCATGCCCAAGTAATAGCACAAACAATTGAAAATTTTAAAACTGTCTTTAGAAAGAGAAAAAAAAAAAGCATTCAAAATGTGCAAAACCCAATTTCACCCTCCCAATCACAAAAATATTTATAAAGAATAGAACTATTGTGGTGTACGGCAGGGGTCCTTGCCCTGCTGGTACGCCTCTCTACTGGAAGGACCAGGGGAGAGACCTTATCTAGGACATTATCTCCCCCGGAACGCTACAGGGCAGCCCCAAGCATGGAAGCTCAACCCTGCTGGGGCTCACAGATGATTGCTGAACTGCTAAGTCCTTGGCTGCAGCACTTCCGCCACACCTGGGAGTCGGGAGGAGGTGGAAAAAGCTTGCTGGAGGGGGAGTGGAGGCGAAGAGAAAGAAGAAAAACGTAGAAGAAAAGTGTGTTTGGGATTCTGTATCGTGCTGTAAAGATAGGAAACAGGGGAAGGCGTTTCTGGTGTGGAAAAGTAAAAAAAGCGTATGTGCTAAACTTGTGTCCTGCATCTGTCTGTGTCAGGTTTGGGCAGCAGGAGTGCCCTCTGCAGGTCACACTATTTACAATTCAAAATAAAGTTTTATGAACCTGATGAATGTATATTGTACACACACACACAAACACACACTGTACATTATCAATCTATCCATTTAAATATACAGTCCCCTCCAAAATTACTGGCACACGTTGTAAAAATGAGTGAAAAGGGTTGTAAACAAATCATCTTTTGATGAATCAAGCACTGAAAATTTGAAAAAAATTACAGAAAACCACCCTCAAACTGAAGTAAATATATTTTAAGCCAAGATTATTTGCATCCAAGAAATTCATATTAACAAACTATAACTGAAGAGTTTTTATTTATATCTGACTTTAAGTTAATCAGAGTATGTAGAAACTTTCAAGCAATAATCCATGACTTCCTGTTTCCCTGGGGTAGAAATATGAGTTGACACAGTGGACAAATTTCCTTAATCATTCATCGACATGGAAAATAACACAATTTAAATGAAAGGAAAATGTGTTGACCTTCATAAGTCAGGGAATGGTTACAAAAAAATTGCTGTTCACCTGAAAATGCCCTATGGTTAGGGAAACAGTTAAAAAGTTTAAATCAAGGGAACTGTTACCATCTTGCCTGGAAGTTTCTTTTGTCCTCACACATAGAGAGCAAGATGGTGAGAAATATTTAAATAAATAAATAAATAAATAAATAACCAAAGGTTAGTGTTTGGAGAAATACAGAAAAATTTAGTATCTTTGGGTCACTAAGTCAGGTCATCATTAAGATAACTGGGGGAAAAAAGTTTTGAGGACATACAAGTGCTAAATGGCATGAAGGGGAAGATAGATTCAATTTTGCTCTTGAGGACAAAATAAAGGAGCAAAAGGAAAAAAAAAACAGACCAAAGGAACAATAGAATGAAGGTCGCAATACATTCAAATACTAAAGAAGTCCATTCTATTGTTTCTAAATCCAAAGCTGTCATTCTAAACCTCAACTTCCAAGGTACATTTTCCTCAAATTCCTTCACATATTTACATCTACGCTCTCAACATGGCTGCTAAAACAAATTATAGCAACAAAAGTCACATTTTACTATTCAATATCCTAATATCTAGTAGAGGATCAATTTTCTTCATGCTGGCACCAATAACATAGTTCATATTTTAAGTTGCTTAAGCTCACTAAAGTTAATTTACACATACAACAAATTTTGAGCATCCACTGGCACAGCCCATTTAATTTTGCTGCATGTCCTTTATTTGATCAGTGCTACTGACTTAAAAAAAATCCTGCTACACTTTGCTTAAATTTCCGGATATTATCAAATTACCACCAGTGCACATATATTTTTTTTTAACATGTGGACCCTGGTTCTGCTCCACCGATGTAATACAGTGGTGTGAAAAACTATTTGCCCCCTTCCTGATTTCTTATTCTTTTGCATGTTTGTCACACAAAATGTTTCTGTTCATCAAACACATGTAACCATTAGTCAAATATAACACAAGTAAACACAAAATGCAGTTTTTAAATGATGGTTTTTATTATTTAGGGAGAAAAAAAATCCAAACCTACATGGCCCTGTGTGAAAAAGTAATTGCCCCCTTGTTAAAAAAATAACCTAACTGTGGTGTATCACACCTGAGTTCAATTTCCGTAGCCACCCCCAGGCCTGATTACTGCCACACCTGTTTCAATCAAGAAATCACTTAAATAGGAGCTGCCTGACACAGAGAAGTAGACCAAAAGCGCCTGAAAAGCTAGACATCACGCCAAGATCCAAAGAAATTCAGGAACAAATGAGAACAGAAGTAATTGAGATCTATCAGTCTGGTAAAGGTTATAAAGCCATTTCTAAAGCTTTGGGACTCCAGCGAACCACAGTGAGAGCCATTATCCACAAACGGCAAAAACATGGAACATTGGTGAACCTTCCCAGGAGTGGCCGGCCGACCAAAATTACCCCAAGAGCGCAGAGACGACTCATCCGAGAGGTCACAAAAGACCCCAGGACAACGTCTAAAGAACTGCAGGCCTCACTTGCCTCAATTAAGGTCAGTGTTCACGACTCCACCATAAGAAAGAGACTGGGCAAAAACGGCCTGCATGGCAGATTTCCAAGACGCAAACCACTGTTAAGCAAAAAGAACATTAGGGCTTGTCTCAATTTTGCTAAGAAACATCTCAATGATTGCCAAGAGTTTTGGGAAAATACCTTGTGGACTGATGAGACAAAAGTTGAACTTTTTGGAAGGCAAATGTCCCATTACGTCTGGCGTAAAAGGAACACAGCATTTCAGAAAAAGAACATCATACCAACAGTAAAATATGGTGGTGGTAGTGTGATGGTCTGGGGTTGTTTTGCTGCTTCAGGACCTGGAAGGCTTGCTGTGATAGATGGAACCATGAATTCTACTGTCTACCAAAAAATCCTGAAGGAGAATGTCCGGCCATCTGTTCGTCAACTCAAGCTGAAGCGATCTTGGGTGCTGCAACAGGACAACGACCCAAAACACACCAGCAAATCCACCTCTGAATGGCTGAAGAAAAACAAAATGAAGACTTTGGAGTGGCCTAGTCAAAGTCCTGACCTGAATCCAATTGAGATGCTATGGCCTTAAAAAGGCGGTTCATGCTAGAAAACCCTCAAATAAAGCTGAATTACAACAATTCTGCAAAGATGAGTGGGCCAAAATTCCTCCAGAGCGCTGTAAAAGACTCATTGCAAGTTATCGCAAACGCTTGATTGCAGTTATTGCTGCTAAGGGTGGCCCAACCAGTTATTAGGTTCAGGGGGCAATTACTTTTTCACACAGGGCCATATAGGATTGGATTTTTTTTTTCTCCCTAAATAATAAAAACCATTTAAAAACTGCATTTTGTGTTTACTTGTGTTATATTTGACTAATGGTTAAATGTGTTTGATGATCAGAAACATTTTGTGTGACAAACATGCAAAAGAATCAGAAAACAGGAAGGGGCAAATAGTTTTTCACACCACTGTATGTAGTAACTTCTTTTACATGACTGTGTTTTTACAGAGACGTTTCCATTAGCTGCTTTTCATTTTACAGCAGTAAATAGGTTTCAGAGATGTGATCAACAGCATTGAGAAATTTCTCTCCTTCAGAATGCAGGTACTTACCTTCTATTTTCAAAACATTTCCAGTCCAAACAAATTTGCTGAGGTTATTTCTTATTTATTGTATAAACATATTTCCCTAATATGCCATTTCAGTATGACATTGCCAAAAAATCACTTACTTCACCAATTGACCACACATGCAAATAACAAAAACATACATGAATATTTTCTGTAGAGAAAAGCCAAGCAAAATGACATCTTTTATTGCTTATGAATATTTTCTGAAAAGCACAATGAGAGCTGTGCTTAGACATTTAGTATTTATGTGAGGTAATGTTTCTGGGTTCCTGGAATTTTTATTAATAACAATTTAAAAGACTGAGTAGTTGGGACTGGCTCTGGCAGGTGTCATCTCTCTTCTGCAGTACTGGAAATTTTAAAATGATCTTAACTATAATAATTGAAAGACACACAAATTTATTGTTTATACCCCCAAGTTACTCCATAGACCCAAGTCTCACGTATACCTACTTTTAATTCTGCAATTTGCATCACCTGGGGTCTCATAACAATGACTGTGAATAAGCCATAGCCCTAACGAGCTAATTAAGGTTTGAGACCTTGGGAAAAATGATCCGAGACCACAGATATTTTGGGGTGCCCTAGCTTTTGCATGGTGCTTCTTTCCTTTTATCACTGCACAAGTGTACAAAACAAAAACAATACACCAATCTTATACAAAATGCTGAAAAGAAATGTGTCATCTTTAAGTTTACGCCTTTTGGTGATCAGTTCATCTTGTGCTCACTTAACTATTCACAGTATCATTTTCAACAAGTGTGCCCAAAATTTTGCATGCAACTGTATAAGAGTAGGTCTACTGTAAATGAGTATGCTTCTTCAAATGAGCAAAATGACCCATATAAGTTATGTCAGTGGAATCCTTTCCTTTATATTGTGTCTTACTCCAGAAATAAATATGTGCAAAGACATGACCATTAAATGACTCATGAACATTTGCAAAATATAAACCAAAATAACTGCATTAACTATCCATTTCCATATATGCATAGTACAATTAATAAACAAAAGAAATGTTCAAACTATTCCTGTGGTGTAATACCCATAACAATAGTAGTTGGTTTACCATCCAATCAGATTTTTCACATGAATTAAAAAATAAAGAGTATACATTACTTGTCTGGGTTTTCGCCTACTTTGGATACAATTCTCTCCATCACTTCTTCTGTGTCCTTTAGTTTTTCTTGTAGTTGAGAAAGTTCAAAGTCAGCTTAAATAAAACATTGGGTATGTCAGTCACTACTGACTTACAATTTTATATTAAGTTTCTCTGATAGGGCATCAGCAACCAAATACAGTAATATGATGCAATCCAAGACTCATGGGACATACACGTACGGAACTCATAAGCTTTTTCCCTAGAAAAAAGGGGCATCAACTGACATGAAGAGTAAATTCAACAAAAGTTCCCATAATACTATATTAGTAAATATGGTGGATGACAAGATGTCAGGATGGCCGATATTCATGTTCAACCAACATTGAGTGCTTTACTGTATGCCCCAAGAAAGTCATTTTACACACCCTTGCTTCACTTAAGGTAACATGTACAAAATTCAAATCTGAAAATATTTTACAGGTCACAATGGACAAAAGTGCCAACTAAAAAATAGATAAAATCAGTTTATGATCTGTAAAATATTCCATAATCATTTACCAGTTTTGCTTTAGTTCCGAGATAGCAATATCAGAGTAAATACTGTGTATAGGCAATCTAGCTTATTTCAGTTTTGGACAGCATTACACATACACTTTATTTATTGTATTGTGCTTAGTTATTTAAAAATAAATTAGACATTACCTGTAACAATGACTGTAAATTTGAAAACTACCAGCAAAGATACCTGGCAGGACAGTAGTAAACACTGCTTAGTACAAGTAGCAGATAGAGATTTCAGGGTCAAATCTTGGCACAGTCACTGCTTTTTTGGAATCTGTACATGTATGACCTGGACAGAGTGTCACTCTATTACAGAGCATGGTTACTCACAAATTTACACTAATTCAGCTCAAATTTAGTGGTATCAAACAACCTAAACTGTACATCCTTTGGAACCAATACAGAACTTAGAGACACAGTAAGAACATTATATGAAAATTCCAAACAAACAGTAGCCTATTCAATGATTAAAACCAGGAGTCTGAATTTGTGAGTAACACTAAAATGCTTATTCCCCATTAAACTACAGATCAAACATCACTAATGCAAGTGCTGAAAAGGTCAAATAAGACTTTCATAAATCATTAGTATTCAATCAAAGGAAATTACTATAGCACATAAAATAAAATATACTCACTTATTTTCCTTTTAGCATTTTCTGGCTTTATGAAAGGAAATTTTTTGTCATTTTTGCTAGTTTGGCTTTTGGAAGTAATCTACAAAATACAACAAGCAAGCACAGAATAGATTAATACAAGTACAAATAAATAACATATGAAGCAATTGAAAATATACACTTGGGAGAACTATAAAGATCCCTGTTCTTACCATAATAATATTATACACTTGTGATTCATTATGTACTTATGCAGGCACAACAATATCAAATCAACATTTTAAATTAATAATCTTTAGGAAAAATACAAAATAAATTATAAATAATTTTCAGTGTTTTGGAGGTACAAGTGCACCCACTTTGTGTGTTCAGATTTAAGCAGTCACATTGTAAATCATGTATATAAAAAATAATAAATAATAAAGAGACTCTGTTTAGGCTTAGATAAATTCATTCTAGTGCACACTGAGATGGGAGAAGGATGGAAAAGAATTTTGAAGGCATTACATTTAAAATGTAATACTATGAAAACCATCATTGAGAAGCAAAGGAAACATGACTCCACTAGGAAAAATGCATTCCAGAATTCGAAAATTAATGATTGGGAAAGGATAAATACCTTTAGAAAGACTAACAGAAGTCAAATGGCAACCACAAGGGGAGGCAGGAACTCATACGTAACTGGCCACTTTCTGTTTATCATAACCATTTTGCAAATTCTTTACAAATCTGAGCTATGGGGTAGGGTGTCAAGACAGAAAACAATTTTCACAAAATAGAATGTGACAGCAACACAAAACTTTGCAAGAAGAATTCCAAATTCAAGCAAGCAAAAGAGGGATAAAACACCAAAACCAAAGTACGTTGTAGAGATGTACTGCTGCAAACTAAGCATAATGTTCTTTCATTAAGCATTTCCATTATGTTTTGTGCAAAAACAAGGAAAATGAATGTCTTTATATGTAAATGTATGCATTTAACATACTGAATTGCCAGACAGTTGTTTATTGTTCATTACAGTTATTTGTTTTTGGTGATTTGTTTTAATCCTCAAATTAAATTTTCTTATTTAGATAGCCTGTAAGGTAATAGTCCGTTCTCTTTTTTGAGGAACTGGCTAAAACACAACTAACTCTGTGCACTAGAGGGCAGTGCATCCTTAGCACACACAGCTATAATGCAAATACAAACCATTTCTCTATAAATTATTTCAACACACAAAATAGATTATATGAATATTATAAAAGCAATGAAAACCATATAAATTAATATCCAATTGTTTATTTATAAATTCCATTTTTGAAATTTAAAGCACCATGGGAGCTATACCATCATACTATCAACCAAAGTTGATTTACTGTCTAGTAATATTTGGCTGATTCAAATCTGCAGGTCTACATGAAGATATATCCTAAGTAATTAATAGAACGAACTGTTTAAACAATTACCTTGAACAGAATGTAAAGGATGTATAAAACAATTCCAAAAATGTATATTGGTATAATCTGCCCCATGAAACTTGTTTTACTTCCTCCTTTGCCACCCATTATTCCTTTTGTCTTGAACATTGCATCTGAACTGTGAGACTTTGGAAATGGTGATGATGGTAGTCTACCCTCGGACATCTTTTGACGGTGTATCATAGGAGGAAACTGGCTAGACCCTGCTGCAAAAACACATTTAAAAGAAATGTTAAAGAATAAAGCATCAGCAAATACAGTATATACATAAGGCACTGACCAATTTAAACTATTCCAAAGTTACACAACCCACCTCAAAAAGTCAGGTTACATTATAGAGTACTAAAACATAATAAAAATGTACAGAAGCAAAATAAAAATAATAAATATGGGCATTAGTATTAGACTGTGGTCAGGATCTTTCCAACTTTTCCATCCCATTTGCTAATTTATTTATTATACCACTACTAAAATCAAAAATTAAACGTCCATTTTATTTTTAACTAATATTTATCAAAACTGGAAAAAGGAAATAAAATATCTGCATCAGCTGCAAAATTACTAGAAAAAAAACTGAGGCCTATGTTATCTGTACAAAAAAAGGGATATTCAGAATATAGTATTGATAAAAAATATTTAAAACAACATCAATTGTTTTATTATAATAAATACAAAGAGTATCAGATGCTACACATACATGCAACTATCATCTTTTATATTTTCTTTTTCAAAGATTTTGAATTATTGTAAACAACTATTTCAATAAGTAATTTATCAAATGTAGTTTGCTTTGCCACAAAGAAAAATACATTCAAGTATTCATTTTAAGCAGATAAGCTGAATTTTAGTATAGCCATCTTCCATGACAATCCTTTAATATTTTACAATTCCATTGCATATTAGGTGCTTCTATGTCCTATTCAGCAATTTGCCTAAAATGACGTTTTGAAAAGCAACCAATTATTTCTGCATGTGATCCATTTCAATATCACACAAAGGTTTCAATAGTACAAGAATAACAATATCTGAATAACTGACAAGAAGTAAAATGAAAGCAATTGTGATTAGACTGTGACAAGACAGAAAAGGAGATGTCACATTTCTTACAAAAAAAATGGAAAACAACATATCCATTTCAGTTATTAAAGGTTACAAGTAAGAACCTTGCTAAAAAAAGGAATCAAGCAAAATGCATTAGCATAGAGGTAGAATCAGATAAATTGCTCCAACATAATGCAGCATAACAAATTGCTAGAAAGAGGAGTTTTCCATTAAGTAAGTGAGCACAGTAAAAGGAGAATGATCAATACTTCCATTACACTTCCCTAATTACAGAAAGACATAACGCTTATTCATGTTTTAGACTGCAGTTTTGTTACAAGCTTACTTTAAATCCTTGAAAGTGAGACTTGCACCTCAGTTCCCTATAAAGAATCTACTTTCTTTAGAGCTTAATGGAGCATAAAACTGAGGCATTCATGGTGATCTCTAAATTACACATGCTTTGCAGAAAACCCTTGTGCACTTGCTTTTCTTATTTTGTGTCAAAACAGAATAGAAAGGATGTGAAAATGTATTTGGTACATAAAGCATATGAAAGCAGTTGTGACTTTAGGCCAAAATGTAGTTTTATAATACAGTATATTGTGAAAATGACATAACCACAAGAGAAACAATGAATTAAAAGTAAACAAAGACAGGAAACATGACTCATATACTTACCCTAAAGACAATATTCAAAATGTAACTAAAGATAAAATAATTATTTTTTAAAATATATTCTAAAACAAGCTAACACAAAAACAAAAGGCATTAGATCTTACTATATCTTTCCTGTATAAAGGTCTTGTCACTGAACTATGAATGTCAATGTCCATCAAAGAAATAAAAACTGTTTATATGTACATGTATCTTTATATTTTATACAGGGTTTCTCAAAAAATGGATACCCACTATGAATGATTATAAATACAATGTTAGTTAAGACAGTACTGCAACGGATACATTTTATTTAAACTTGCTACATGACGAATTCCAATGGCAAATTTAAATAAAACATATCCGTTGCAGTATTGTCTTAACAAACATTGTATTTATAATCATTCTAAGTGTGTATACAATTTTTGGGACACCCTGTATAACTACACTTTAAATATGAAAGTACTGGTTCATTTCCCTTTAAGCACCTGATATGCATGTATTTCCCCAAAAAAAATAAAATAAAACAAAAAACCTATCTGTGCCCGCAGCACATAAATATGAATAAAGAAGCCTTTCTAGTAGTAGTAAAACACATGGCAGAAGAACATGTGCTAAAGAAATGGAGAAAAGATACTTTAAAGTTGTATTTGTTGTAAATAAACATGAAGAACTGTGGATAGACATATGCCTAGTGCTGCTTAGATAGGTTCCATCTTCCTGCAACTGTGAATTGGATTAAGAGAGACTGAGAAGACTATGTTAGTTAGTACACTTGAATATTTTATTACTTATAGTGTTCTTAATCTCATTTTTGTTGCACATCACTTAATCATCTGTCCCACCTATTCCACCTGCAACGTTTGGCCAGCCAAAGCCAATTCTGGCAACAGAGAAAGCAGGACTAGCACCTCATTCAGCATTGGCTCCTGCCTTCCACTTAAATACTCCCTGGACAGAAATCCACTCCCCATCATTCAGAAATGGAAACCAGGTTAGAAAATAGGTGGATTTTTAAAAATTTAACAGAATGTGGAACATCTACAATAATAAGTGAAAAGTACATGAATAAAAACAATAAAAAAACAATATAAATAAAGATAAACACAGACAAAAATCAAAGTTTTATGTAATTTATTAACATAAAATAGAAAAAAAATACAAAAAGGCAATGGAATAAATAAACACTGACATACATGATTAACAAGTATTATGACCCCAACTATTCCTTTTAACATTTCCCAGTTTATGAAGAACTACAGAAGGTTGAATGAAATACTAAATAACAACTGCGTTCTTTTATTTAATCAACAGCACTATAATGTAAATATAAATATACATGGTTTAAGATATATCCTTCAAAGACATTATAATACATATACTGTATAGTCATTACACTAATTTCCCTTAGGGTTGTGTGGCTGGCTCCTCTGTCAATAACTATTTCTTACTATATACTTTTGTATATAGTCATCTTCTGTAAGTTTGACAGCTTCCTAGTAACATCCATCCATTTTCGAACCCGCTGAATCCAAACACAGGGTCACGGGGGTCTGCTGGAGCCAATCCCAGCCAACACAGGGCACAAGGCAGGAACCAATCCCAGGCAGGATGCCAACCCACCGCAGGACACACACAAACACACCCACACACTAGGGCCAATTTAGAATCGCCAATCCACCTAACCTGCATGTCTTTGGACTATGGGAGGAAACCGGAGCGCCCGGAGGAAACCCACGCAGACACGGGGAGAACATGCAAACTCCACGCAGGGAGGATCCGGGAAGCGAACCCGAGTTTCCTAACTGCGAGGCAGCAGCGCTACCACTGCGCCACCGTGCCGCCCTTCCTAGTAACATTCTAATCTTAATTAAATTATAGGAATAAAACACACCAAGAAGCCTGGAGAGTTTTCATACCATTAATATTCTAACAGTTTCTTCTCTGCCTCCTTCTAAAATTACATGATTTCAAAAAAACATTTGTGGAGATATACTAGTACAGTCAGAATTTTAGACTTGAATATTAGGTGTTGAAAATGAAAATGAACATTAACAGGAAAAAAATAAATAAATAATGAAGGAATGGGAAAGGGGGGAGAAAAAAAAATCACTGGATACAGAAATGTTTGTATTTACTGTCTGGTAACAGGACTTTCTTACTATTACATTCAAAGACTGTAAAAAATATAAGCACACTGAATAAGATTAATAATTCTTTATGAAAATATATAAACAATACTAGCTTTTATAATCCAAGTCTGTTTTTGTAAACAAATGTTTAATATAAAATCATTTTATAAATTCATATATATCATTAGAATTGCATATCTGGGAAGTATGTTTACCCAAATCAACTTACATAACAAGGACAAACACAATTGCCTAAATTCCCAAACAGAGGCAGGTTAAGAAATTTACTTAGACTTTACACTAAGTCAAAGGTGAGAAATGAAATGACACCCTTAAACATTTAAGTCTTGTTGTCTAAATCTACACTAAACAGCACTTACCACCCTTAGTGGCATGACAAAACTGTATATACACGCCTGGCATATTTATGTGTGTGCCCTGTAATGAACTCATGCCCAATCCAATACTGGTTATTTCCTCGTACCCAATGCTTCCTATGTTAGACACTAGCTCCTCACAACCCTGAAATACACAAAGCTATTGATGAAGGCATGCTTAATAATAAGACTATAAATGCAATCATTGAAAATTACTTATCATCATTAGTATACTTTTACAGGAAAATGTTGAAAAAAGTGTAATGGATTTTTTCATTGCTTTGAATGTCTACTTGCAAATTTTATCTACAAACATGTGATTTGATATGAGTAATCTCGTCACTTTGCTTCAAAAGTTAAACTGTATTACAAAAACTATATTTCAGTTCATCATTTTTGTAGAACTGTATAACAATGTAAAATTAGTATAATACATATTTCTAAAATATTCTTTATGGCAGAGATATTATATCAAAGCAGATCAATACACATTCGATAGGCCGGTGAAGGATTACAAATTAATTAAATTATCCATACTGCACATTATCTTCAGAGTTCAAAATATTTTTTCTGCTATTAGGGCACCAATTTCCATTTATATTCGTGTCTTAAACAGATTGTGGTGAAGTCATTAACTGAACAGTTAATTGATTTCTCTTGAAAACATCTGTTATCCCTTAATGTCTAGATAAAGCAGTATGGCAAAATGATAGCACCACTGGAAAATAGCTGCATCTGAAATGCAAAACACTAGCAGAAATACCCTGCACCATAAAAATTTCACACTTCAATAAAAATATGTTATTACAGATGAACACAACAAAGCAAGAAAAAAATGATTTTTACTTCAGTATATACTGTAATTTAAAACAGAGGTTCCCAATTTCAGACCAGTTTCACAAATCAGTGGGTTAGTCACTCTTATGTCTCATCAACCTAATTGTTTAGCTGGCCTTTTTACTTTCCTTATTGCACATTCAAAAAAGTGTTCTAGTATACGTTGCTTTTAGATGAAATTAAGACATGCATTTTCTTTGCACTTTTTTCCCCAATTCACCTTGTTTCTGTGTAGTCGGATTCCTAAACTGTATCCAAATACTGACAATTAACAATGAATAGTGCAGACACAGGTGCAAATGACACTGGATGTCAAAGAAGAGCAGCTTTTTCCATGTTTTACATTCACTTGTGTGGTAAATACTAATAAAACGCTTAACTAAGCAGTCCTCTAGTTCACTCCAGCAGACCACCTAAACTGCAGGTGTTCATCCCAACCACCTTCTTTTAACAAGATTCCCATTTTTGTTAAAGAAAGCTGTTATTTCCCAGCTTCTGCATTTATTTTGTCGACTCAGAAATTAGAAATTGGATTTGCTAAATTTTAGGGGAATTTAGCAGGCATTTGTGTGTATTATATTCATTACTATTCTTTTTCTTGCTTTGTGAGATTTTCCTCTTTGTTATGGTCTTTAAGTTTTTTTTATTTTTTATTAATTAGCTCAGAAGTTAGTTTACTTAAGTAGCTGCTTCCGTTTGGTTTTTAGTGTCATATACACCTGTATTTACTAACTTGTCAGCAAATGGATACAATTAAGAGATTAAACTCCCCAGGAAAGGGTAAATTAAAAAAAACATTAACATTTAAAGTTTACACAAAAAAATGCAAATTTATAAATTTTGTTACATACAAATATACTTGCGCATATTTATGAATACAAAATAAGAGAAGAAAAAGAGTAATTAAACTTCAGATAATTAAGAAGTTAAAACTGAGCCATTTAATTGTGCTAGATAAGTATACTTTACTTGCCCCCGGGGAAATTAAAACTTTAAAGAAGCTCAAGAAGTAAAAAGTGGTAATACAGGACTTAACTTGGGAATCGTTGAGTTTAGCGATTTAGCTGAATTTGATGAATACACAAACACACGCATTATATATACTTTCTGTGTATATATATATATATATATATATATATATATATATATATATATATATATACATATATATATATATATACACACACACAGTATGTATGTACCTATCTATATGTATACACACACACCTTCCAAGAACTAATGCTTCCCCATTATTTTGTATTTTAATGAAACTGTAAAGTTTATTTACATGTAAAAGATTAAATAGATTTACATTTCAAATCTTAAGCACTTTCTTCCACTTTTAACCTACAATTTTTGAATAACTTTCATCAGCAGAAGGGAAACAAACCGTAGTTAACAGATCCCTTAGCTAAGCCACTTCTGATGCTGCAAAATTGCACACAAGTATATTATATGCTAAAGTGTTTACAATAATGTTCAGACAATCTGGATTTTCATAAATATAATATTTCACACACAGCGAGGTACACATCTGTATGTAACACTCTGAAACTAAAACTTGAGATTAGGAGATGGGCGGACGGTGGATGGAGTTTAAAAAAAAATACACACATTATGCGTCAGTCTCAACAAACTTTTGCAATGAAGAGCCTATTAGCTTCTGAAATGCGGTTATTTTCAGATTTATCTATTAGGCTTTTTATGCCGTTACAGAAGGAAGTAATAAAATAGTCCCTTAAGGATTGTGATCAAGATTAAACGAACTGCAAAATGAAAAAATAGTGGTCTTCTAACTGGACAAGGAATTTCTGCTCACGTCTCCATGTAATATTTAGGTCAAAAATAATACTTTCAACCGAAATGTTTAAATCGGAAACAAGACATTAGCATGCGTTTGTTTTCACTTGATCGGCATGTCAACGCTTACTCCACAGATGCAATACTAGGAGTAAACACTAAAACGTGTGTAAAACAATTTAAAACGTTTTAACAATATTTCCTAAAATGTTTACTCCATACCCGTAATATCGAACTGTAAACATTTTTAATATACGTAAAACGATGTTGAATGTTTACCCTCTCAGTGGTAGACATGACATATTTTTGGCCGACATCGACTAATCAACTTGAAAATGGTTTAAAACAGATTGACACCAATATCAAATACTAAAGGATTTTAAAATATTAATAGATGTAAACCTGTCTGCTTCAAGTAAAGGTTACTGTAAACGGCTATTTTTTTTTTTTTTTTGCTTTCGCAGCTGACAAAATCTCACGATTACTTCTACCTGTGCATTTTTTTAAGTGTTTAGCAACGAGTGTATTAATGACAGTAGGGTAATAATTATTATTACTCGAGTCCTTACCATCCGGGGTCCCTACTTCCTTCTTTCCTCTCGATAATAGCATTTTAGGAAGGAGCAATGACACACACAACACGAGACAGGAGACTAAAGTCACTTTCTGAAACGTTGAGAGTGGCATATTTAGTCTACTATATGCTTTCCTTTTCCGAAACAAACGTAATTTTTCACAGCGAAAATACAACAATTAGAAACGATTTCATCGATAAGAGCCTTTCCCACTAGCTTGTCACTCTAGACGTTTCCGCTCTTTTCGTTCCGGTATCGCCGGAAACGAACACCGGCCGGCACAGCTGCGACCATAATTCGCATCACGTGAGCTACCCCGAATTAGGGGAGGTGACTGCGGAGAGTCATACGTGACGCCACGATTGATGGTTAAAGCCATAGACATATACTGTACAGTGTAGATAGACGCCGCATTCACTGTGTTGCCCAGTCGGCACGATACGTCAGCGCACCAGCCATATTACGAGTGGCACAAGTGCCATTTAAACTAATACAGGTAGACGCGGAAACCGGGTTTTCTGATAAAAAAACAGTTTAAAACTGTGTCGTTTACATACAACAGATTTTGGCGAACCGTTTAAATTATTTATATCCATGTATACACTAATAATGGCAATTATTAAATAATAACAATAACAATTCTAATAATAATTATTATTATCATTAAATAATTCCTCCCATATAAGTAACATTTTTCGGACTACCTTCTTCCATCTCCGAAACATTTCTAGACTTCGTCCTGTTCTTACGCAACACAGTACTGAAGTATCGGTTAATGCCCTAGTCACCTCACGTATAGATTATTGTAATGCTATTCTATCTGGCATCCCACAAAAACGTATCCATCGCTTACAACTTCTTCAAAATTCTACTGCCAGAATAACCTGCTGTTCTAAATTCACTGAACATATTAAACCAATTCTCTCTCAACTTCACTGGTTCCCTGTTCACTACTGAATACAATACAAAATACCGCTCTTAACATTTAAAGCTCTCCACAGTCTTGCCCCCCAGCACACACACCTCCAACCTCCCCCCTACCCCCCACCTCACTGATCTCCTACAGACTTACACTCCCTCTCGCTCACTCAGATCCTGTAATTTGAGAGTATTCAGTCTGGCAATATGGTGCAGCCTTAGCTTGTGGAAGACAGACACAACTAAAGACATGAACATAAAATGATGGTTGTCAATTTCAAACTGTGTTTCCTCAATGTGCTCCTTGAGAAAAAACACATCATCTGAACCAATCTCAGCCCAAACAAACTGATTGATCAAAGATACACTGACAGCTTGCCGTAATGTCGACTGTAGGATAACACGCTCGGCCACTTTGACCACCTTGACTGGACCCTCAGAAGGAATCATCAAACCTCCTTTGTTTTTTAATGTGAGCAAGTGGTAGCTTTGATCAAATGATGCTGGTACAGCATCTGTTACCAAACTAGCACGGCACACATCACAGGACAGCTTTCTCAAAATCCCGTCTAAGGGCTACCTCCCACTGCTTCCTGAGGTGGATTTCTTTGGGAAACCTTCAGAGTTTGAGAAATGTTAACAGCTAACAACAATCTATGTAGTTAGTGACTAAGTACATTTAGCCAAAACGTTGTTTGGAGGCTCACTTGAGCACATACAGTAAAAGCATAGCTTTGCTAGCTTAGCCCTGCGTAGCTAAAGTTAAGATTATAAAACGGGATTTTCTAATGGCCAAATATAACCAAAACAATTGTTCAGCCTTAACTATGAAATGTAATCCCCCGGGATCTGGTTTGGAGCGTACAGCGGTTTTCACAATCCCAAACAGCACATGCGTGAGGCATCTTTACCCATTACTTCACTCCACAGCAATGCCACTAGCAATATGGCGGCGACATTGACGTACGATGCTGCTGGTCATGCAGCGTCTAGTAATTCTATGTCTATGGTTAATGCCACTGTGTTGAGGGCTGTGTGGAGACTTTGGACTGTGGAGAGTTTTGATAAATCGGTCGATCGATTGATTGATTGTTAAAACTCCCTTGTTGAAGTCTCTGGTGCTATGTCCGCGATGGCAAATGCTTGTCAAAAAGGAGCTTACTTTTTAAGATATCGTATAAAGCAGCAGAAGTCCATGCTAAAATTGTGCTGTCCTAGAAAAGAGACATAACACAACAATTACTTTGAGTAACCATTGGGACTATAAATTTGAATCTAATTTACATATGGCAGATCAACGACATAAAGTACGTTTGGCTAACTTAATAATTGTACCTCTTAATATTCGTAAATATACTGATTTCCTTTAAATAATCAACAATATAATATTAGATAAGGAGGTTTAAGGAGAGTCATGAGGTGTAGGTTTTTATTCCTAAAATGTACAGTCTTAAGAATGGTTATTGTGTTTTTTTAAACATAATTTTAATTTAAATTCAAGTAACGTGCTGTACTCAAAAACAGTTGCATTCAGTGCTTGTTTTTTAAAATCAGTTTCTAATTCATTCCTTCAAGAGCCTGGGGAATTGAAGCCAGTTCCAGCAGCACTGAACACAAGTCAGGAAACCGTCCTGTGGTCAGGTATAGAAAACATGCACACACAAGCAAAAAGTGACCTGAAATGTGTGTATGCAACTTTCCATGCAAAAGTCAGGATTTGTAAAAGAACATTTAATAAGAAACCTTCATTGTAACTGAGTAAAATAACTGTAACTGAGTTTACTTCTAAAACAAAAAAAAAAAACTCATGATTACTTATTATAAAATATAATGCCTTACAAACAGTGAGTTACAGTGTGTTCAGACCAAAGTGTCTGTGTATGTTTATTATTTATTTACTTACTTATCTATCAACCTGTATTTATGTATTTAAAGAGCGTCTGTAAAAAGCCGAATTTCCCCTTGGGGACAAATAAAGTTCTGTCTATTATATTTACCCCCACTCTGGCCCATGAATACGCATGAAAAGTGAGAAAGTGAGACATGCAGTCAAATCAAATAATGACAACTGAAGCATGTGATAATTCATATCACTCAACCTTTATTATAATGTGTGTGGACGTGACAACCACTAAACCTTATGGAAGAAAATTAGACTTAGGAGTCACATAATCATTTAGGATAAATGTGTTTTGATATGCTTTCCATATTAAAATACAGCATCCATCTTAGAAGTATAAAAGGATTAATAAATGTCAGAAACCCGCTCAGGCATATCAGGAAACCAGATAAAGGTCAAGTGAACAACAAAGACAAGAATGTACCAGGGCCAGGTTGATGTAGTTAATCAAATATATGATTAAGAGATCAGCAGATGTCCTGTAAACAATGAAACTGGACAGTTGTCACATACACGGAAATTTTCAAGGCTAATATCTAAACTAAGGGATATTTAAGAACAAGGACATAATGGAGGAATACTTTTATTTAGGCTGGTTGTGCCCTATGCTAAACACCTCATGTCTATTAACCAATCAGAGTATAATTAATGTAAGCATTAATCAGCACTGTTATATAAATTCAGTTATCAAAAAGTCTGAGCTTCTGCTTTTATTTTGTGAGCATTGTGATAATGCCGTAAAAGGATGTTCCCTCTTCAGCATGGTGCTGAAAGAGAATAAATGACGCAATGAACAACTCTCTTCCTGTCTGGTTTCTGACTCGAAGAAGTTTTACGAACTTGTCCGACTAGAGAATAAGTTTCTTTCTTTAATTAAGATGTTAATTTCTACAACAAATTCAAAAGTGATGAATATGACATATAGACTATTTTAGCTCCCTTTTAAGAGGCCAATATTGTACCTATTGTAATTTTTCAGGCAATTGGTAGACAGGTCAGGAATATCTCATTTAAGCTTCAGCTGCATTGTGTCTGTTGTGCTGGAAGCCATTTACCGACCTTCAAGACACTATATTCAATTACCATATGGTGTGAGTGAACATGCATAAAACGTAACAGGATTTTGCTAACATAAAAAAGCAATTTACATTTTCCTAATGTTATAACAGCAATTTTCGGCTCTCTAACTGCACTAAGGACACCTAGTGAGAATTAAGCTGCTTTTGTTACCTGTAAGCAGCTACATTTTATTAACCTATAAGTCATCTGTGATGCCAAGACGTGACTGACAAATGTCATGGCTTAGTGGCCTGGGTCATCCCATGATTCATATATGTTGAGGAAAGACAGCCTTATTAGAAGACTTGTTGCTGTAAGTGATGGCTGGCTTGTTGGTAACGTAACTGGCTAGACCCTCATTTTTTTATATATGACCTGCACTATTCATTGTAATAGCAATGATGTCATAACATGTGATAAGTGATAGCAGATACAAACTCAGACTTTAGTACCCTGTGCCTTTTCCCACCTCTGTGAATGAAGAGGAGGCGCGCAACAATGCTGTGCAATTTTTGGCTTGTGGTTGAGCACAGCATAGAACTCCTTAAACACTGGTGGCAGTGTCTGGATACATAAGGTGGGCGATTGCACTACCAGTCAATAAAGGTTTGCTGCAGTGTGATTGTGTGTACAAGGCTGATTTAACTTGATCAATATATGATTGTACATAATGCTGTGCTTCAGGATTAAAGACAGGACTCTTGACCAATGAATGAGAGGGAGAGGTGGATCTTAAATTCAGAAGCACAGTATTATGGGGCAGCTTTTCCTATTTAAATTGTTTTTCCAGAAGTACGCATTTAACATTTTTGTAGCAAAAATGCACGTTTTGCATGTTGTCAGCATATGATTGGATAATCGACATGTGGATTATGCAACATGAGTAACATGAGATTTTTTTTTTCTCTTTTCCATGGATGTTTTTTACATTGTTTGCATTTACATTTACATTTTACATTTATTTGCTTGGTAGACACCTTTATCTAAAGCAAATTACAAAAGACATAATCATAATCGAGTAATATTAGGCTAGAGCCTGTTTGTTGAAAAAATTTAGTAGCACAGGTAACAGAAGGTGACTGCCACAACTGAAAAGATGTCATAACTAATAAATTTACAGCCATAGATTAACATTCAATAAAGCATCCATCCATTCTCTTCCGCTTATCCGAGATCGGGTCGCAGGGGCATCAGCTTGAGCAGAGATACCCAGACTTCCCTCTCCCTGGCCACTTTTTCTAGCTCTTCCGGGGGAATCCTGAGGTGTTCCCAGGCCAGCTGGGAGACATAGTCCCTCCAGCGTGTCCTGGGTCCTTCCCGGGGTCTCCTCCCGGTTAGACGTGCCCGGAACACCTCACCAGGGAGGCGTCCAGGAGGCATCCTGATCAGATGCACAAGCCACTTTATCTGACTCCTCTCAATGAGGAGAAGTAGCGGCTCTACTCTGTGCCCCTCCCAGATGACTGAGCTTATCACCCTATCTTTAAGGGAAAGCCCAGACACCCTGCGGAGGAAACTCATTTCAGATTCTTGTATTTGTGATCTAGTTTTTTCGGTCACTACCCATAGTTCATGACCATAGGTCAGGGTAGGAACGTAGATCGACTGGTAAATTGAGAGCTTTGCCTTACGGCTTAGCTCCTTTTTCACTATAACAGACTGATGCAGAGCCCGCATCACTGCAGACGCCGCACTGATCCGCCTGTCGACCTTACACTCCATTCTTCCCTCACTTGTGAGCAAGACCCCAAGATACTTGAACTCCTCCACTTAGGGCAGGATTTTGCTCCCAACTCTGAGAGGGCACTCCACACTTTTCTGGCTGAGGACCATGGTCTCGGATTTGTAGGTGCTGATTCCCATCCCAGCCGCTTCACACTCAGCTGCGAACCAATCCAGAGAGAGCTGAAGATCATGGCCTGATGAAGCAAACAGGACAATATCATCTGCAAAAAGCAGTGACCCAATCCTGAGTCCACCAAACTGGACCCCCTCAACGCCCTGGCTGCGCCTAGAAATTCTGTCCATAAAAGTTATGAACAGAATCGGTAACAAAGGGCAGCCCTGGTGGAGTCCAACTCTCACTGGAAACGGGTTTGACTTACTGCCGGCAATGCAGACCAAGCTCTGACACCGGTTGTACAGGGACCGAACAACCCTTGTCAGGGGGTCCAGTACCCCATACTCCCGGAGCATCCCCTACAGGACTCCCCGAGGGACAAGGTCGAATGCTTTTTCCAAGTCCACAAAACACATGTAGAGTGGTTGGGCAAACTCCCATGCACCGTCCAGGACCCTGCTAAGGGTGTAGAGCTGGTCCACTGTTTTTTGACCAGCTTGGTGACCTCAGTCCCAGAGATGGGGGAGCCCACCTTCAATCCCCAGGCTCTGCTTCCTCATTGGAAGGCATGTTAGTGGGTTTGAGGAGGTCTTCGAAGTACTCCCCCCACTAACCCACAACATCCCGAGTCGAGGTCAGCAGCGCACCATCCCCACCATATACAGTGTTGACACTGCACTGCTTCCCCTTCCTGAGACGCCGGATGGTGGACCAGAATCTCCTCAAAGCTATCCGAAAGTCGTTCTTCATGGCCTCCCTAAACTCCTCCCATGCCCGAGTTTTTGCCTCAGCAACCACCAAAGCCGTATTCTGCTTGGCCTGCGGGTAACTATCAGCTGCCTCCAGAGTCCCACAGGACAAAAGGGTCCTGTAGGACTCCTTCTTCAGCTTGATGGCATCCCTCACCACTGGTGTCCACTAACAGGTTCAGGGATTGCCGCCACGACAGGCACTGACCATCTTATGTCCACAGCTCCGGTCAGCCGCTTCAAAAATAGAGGCACGGAACTTGGCCCATTTGGACTCAATGTCCCCCACCTCCCTCGGGACATGGTCGAAGTTCTGCTGGAGATGGGAGTTGAAGCTACTTCTGACAGGGGACTCTGCCAGACGTTCCTAGCAGACCCTCACAATACGTTTGGGCCTACCAGGCCTGACTGGCATCCTCCTCCACCATTGAAGCCTACTCACCACCAGGTGGTGATCAGTTGACAGCTCCGCCCCTCTCTTCACCCGAGTGTCCAAGACGTGTGGCCACAGGTCCGACGACATACCACAAAGTTGATCATCGAACTGAGGCCTAGGGTGTCCTGGTGCCAAGTGCACATATGAACACCCCTATGCTTGAACATGGTGTTCGTTATGGACAATCTGTGATGAGCACAGAATTCCAATAACAAAACACCACTCGGGTTCAGATCGGGGGGGCCATTCCTCCCAATCATGCCCTTCCAGGTCTCACTGTCATTGCTCATGTGCACATTGAAGTCTCCCAGCTGTATGAGGGAGTCCCCAGAAGGTATGCCCTCTAGCACCGCCTCCAGGGACTCCAAAAAGGGTGGCTCCAAATGGCTGTGCGGTGCATAAGCACAAACAACAGTTAGTACCCGCCCGAAGGTGGAGGGAGGCTATCCTCTTGTCCACCGGGGTAAACCCCAGTGAACAGGCTACAAGCCGAGGGGCAATAAGTATGCCCACACCTGCTCGGTACCTCTCACCGGGGGCAACTCCAGAGTGGTAGAGAGTTCAGCCCCTCTCAAAGAGATTGGTCCAGAGTCCAAGCTGTGTGTCGAGGTGAGCCCGACTATATCTAGCCAGAACCTCTCGACCTCGCGCACCAGCTCAGGCTCCTTCCCCTTCAGAGAGGTGACATTCCACGTCCCAAGAGCCAGCTTCTGTAGCCGAGGATCGGATCGCCAAGATCCCTGCAAGGTCACACTGCACCCGACCTCCTTGGCCCCTTCCATAGGTGATAAGCCCATGGGAAGGGGGACCCATGTTGCCTCTTCGGGCTGTGCCTGGCTGAGCCCCATTGGTGCAGGCCCAGCCACCAGGCACTAGCCATCGAGCCCCACCTCCAGGCCTGGCTCCAATGGGGGGCCCCGGTGACCCACGTCTGGGTGAGGGAAAACACCGTCCAAATTTTTTGTTCTTCATAGGAGGTTATGTTGAACCACTCATTGTCTCATCCCTCACCTAGGACCAGTTTGCCTTGGGTGGCCCTACCAGGGGCATAAAGCCCCGGACAACAGAGCTCCTAGGATCATTGGGACACGCAAACCCCTCCACCATGATAAGGTTCGAGGAGGGGATCAATAAAGCAATTAAACTTAATGTAACAACAAATCAACCAACAATATAAGATATAAGATCACAAACTATTATTTTTTTTACTGCCCTGGGGCCTCATGCATAACCCTGTGCATAGAATTCACACTATAACATGGCGTACGGACAAAAGTGGAAATGTGCGTACGCACAAAAAAATCCAGAAGCATAAATCTGTGCCAAAAATCCTGGTCAGCGTGAAAAGTAACACACATGCACGCGCCTGCTGCCCCACCCCAATTCCTCCCAGAATTACGCCTGCAAATCAACATAAATAGCCCTTAAACTCAGCTGTGAAAAGGCAATGGAAAAAGCACGGGGGGAAATAGAAGAATTTCAGCGAACAGCAAATGGAGGAAAGGAAAAACGTACTATTTGTTGTTTTAAACAGTGTTATAAATAACAAAAGGAAGTTGATCAAGTGTCAGAGAAACTCGAAAGCTTAAATTCACAAAGTTGCACAATAAAAAAGAAGTTGTCAGATATCAAAGTTGGCATGAAAAGGTGAGTCGTAGCCCATCGTCTGTGTCATATGGAAACTTATTAGGGTACAGAGAAAAGAAAAAAAAATAGGAACACAGTGGGAAGAAAAAAGCTTGAAATGTCAACTTTAATCTTGAAATTTCCACTTTAATTACGTAGTTATTTTGTCATTACAGAAGAACATCATAAACTTCATTTAAACTTCATTTAATCATTTAATTTACTAGTTTCTCAAATCCCATCATAACTAAAGTAGCACGTTAAATGCTTTGTTTTGTATGTGTTATTCTATGTGCTCTATATGTGTGAATCACTACGTGCTTCTTAAACGGGCTTTTTCTACCTCCAACATTACACAGAATACATTACATTCATGATATCACAGCTCGCTGAACAATTTAAATACTAACATGTATACTTGATATCATTTTCATGATGATAGGAGTTAAACCATGTTATTAAACATGGGAACATGGTGGCACAGTGATTGTGACGAACTGGTGCCCCATCCAGAGATTGTTCCAGCCTCCCGCAAAATGCTTGCTGCGCCATGCGCGACCTTTGATGAAATAATTTATTGCAGCAGTACTGCCTCTTTCAAATGTACTAGCCCTCAATTCCAGTCCTTACTTTTCTTTCTCCAAGTAACTAATCGCCACACAATCAGCTCTGTAATATATGTAAAGCCTTCTCTAAGCTGAGAATGCTGAATCTTCAAAACTTTCAAGGAACATTGAAATCTCTTCATAGTACATGTTTAATTATTCTATCCATCTATCTATCCCGGTTTTGCACCAATCCCAGCCAGCATACAGCGCGAGGCAGGATCAATCGCTAAATGGGGCGCCAGCTCATCACTAGTGCTGTGACACCGTGTAATCACATGTTTAATTATTAACAATATAGATTAATAAAATTTTATCTGTATAATGTAATAAACACACTTTGCTGCATTTCATCTTAAAAATGATATCAAGAGCGCCAAGAAAATAGCACTTCGAAATCTAAATCGACTTAGAAGCCAGTTGTCATCATGTGAAAATACTCGCTTTATAAAGTGCCTCAGGTTGTGCAATATTATAACTGTATCACAAGTTTACAATGAGGTAATTGTACTTATAAGTACAACCAGTTCTACCAGGAGCACTTGATGGACTGATTGAGTGCATTTATACTTCTTGGGATGAAACTGTTTCTGAACAGCAAGGTCCGTACAGGAAAGGCTCTGAAGCATTGGCTTAATGAGAGCTGTTGAAATAGACTTGAGCGCATGGCTGAGGCAGCATGTGCTAGATGCTGTATACCAATAATTCTCTTTCCAATCAATTGCTGTAGAGCTGTGTGTGATTCCACACTCAGATACAGTGGGATAAATACTCCAAGTGGTGCAGTGAGAGTAATAACACTAAAGTAGCTATGGTATTTGAACAGTTTGGCCATTCCGTGGACCATTGTATTGTTATAGGTTAATTACAATCAGATGTCTTAAACTAATAAACGATATGTGGTTAATTTCAGTGTATTTGATAAAGCCACGTCAGGAATGTGGAACTAAAAAAGAAAGGGAAACCACACTGGAGCATTAGCACTGCTTTGATGCTGGGTGCCGCCAGTTTGCAAAACCGAGTGAAGAACTTGCGTACGCAAGCTGGCGTGAAAATGTGTGTGGCTTTACGCCAAGTTTAGTTTTTGTACATCGTGATGTGAGTGTGGAAATGGGCGTACGCACCATTTATAAATGAGGCCCCAGGCCTGCTAATTGTCTACTACAACACATGCCATCCAACTCTTCCAGTTCAGCAACCCTGAGCTTGAGGTGCTGGATCAGCTGGCATCTCCTGCAGATGTAGCCCTCATAGAAGACTGGCTCCATCTAACAGGATTTGCATTGTGCTAGCCTCATTATTAAAATCTGATATAAAATTACTAGAACTGTCTTAACTTTTTCTTTTTTTTTAATTGAAATTAAATGATTTAACCTAAATGGTAAAGTTTAAAAAATTAAGCCAAAGAAGCTAGATTATAGAACTGCTACAGCTATTTTACACCTTCTGTCTGTTCTCCTAACTTTGCGTTCCTCTTATTCCTTACTTAAAAGCTCTTCACTCACACTCTTTGCATTTCCCCATAAACCCTTAAGCTGTCGCCCACTTAACTGCTCTACTTCCAGGCCGCTAAGAACTGTTCAATCTAAAATAAATAAATAAAAATTCCTTAGTGGATATCTGCTGCTAGTTCATTTCTTACTGCCTTATCACCTTCTAAAGCCCCTTTTGCCTGATCAGGCATCTTAAAGCTGGCCGCTTACCTACACACCGCTGAGCCTTCCCCTTTATTGCTTTGAAGTTTGCTGCCTTTTTTTAAACTAAGGAACTGCTGTTTCTGTTACTTATTAACCATTTATTGCCAAGACAAGGTTATCTACTCTAAGAATCTAGCTCAAACACAAATAACAAGAACAAGTACACGTAACAAGTAACAAGTGCACCCCCAACCACCCAGCTAATTTTGCCCTTTGTGTGGGTGAAAAAAAGCTTTAAAAATTCTTTAGAATTCTAGTTCCTTAGAAGCAACTGAAGCAAAATGTATATTTTTAATTAACTCTCACACCACAGAAAACAGAAAAACTCTTAGCAACTCTTAGTTGCCTCACTCGTTTGCAAAGCTGACGTCAGGACGACTTTCCTGGGCAAATAATAATATAGCAGATTATTATGATTATAATTATTGCAGAATTAGCAGAAGTAATTCTGCTAATCCTGCTAAATTCCATTAGTATTGCCTTTGCACTAAAGAGTCCATACTTTAGCTTAAATTAAAATTTTGTTAATGCAAAACATTATTTCTTGAATCTGTTAACAGAGGGGTGTTAGTGTTTACCTCACTAGCAAAAAGAGAAGTTAGAAAATGGACAGAAGATACTACAAATAATCACATCATTAATTTTTGCTTTATTTGTGTAGCTGCTAAATACACTATCTAAGGATCTCCTAAATGAAATATGTTACTTGATTACACACCTTTTTGCAGTTTTATGTGATGAAAGGCTACTAAAGATTCTGAATGCATCACATTACACCACTCTTTACTCCATAATTGGATACACCACCTTGAAAAGATTAAAATTTTTGGCAAAGAAACCCATTGTACAAGCATCCAGAGGCATGTAAGGAGGGGCAACAGCAGTAGTTAAATTGTTTTTTTTATGATTTGAGGATGATTTTGTCCCACTAGTACAGGGGTTCTCAACGTCGGTCCTGTCGCTGAAGGTTTTTGTTCCAACCAGCTTCTGTTTTTAATTGAACTCCTGGGCTAATTAAGTGAACTGATATTTCCCAAGTTCTGTGTTTAGGGAACAATATATTAATTAGAAAACTAAGTTTGCTAAAAAAAAAAAAAATGAAATGTACCAAGTAGTTATATAGGAATAATGTATTTTTTTCCTTTTTAACAGTATTTTCATCTTGATTTTCATTCTACTTTTCTAGGTGTTCTAATTGTTTAATTAATCCATTATTTACTAATTAGTGGGTCTGATGCTAAAGTAGCTGCATCCTTTGATCATTCACTGTGTTGTTTGCCTGGGTGTCTGCTCTGCTCGTTTTAAGTTGTCATTATTAAGATACAATGAAGGGGGGAAAACTGCACAGAGAAAGGGCAAAGTATAATGAAATCAACAAAAGAAAGTTAAGCATTTAAATCTATAGCAAAAGCAGAAATATTTATAAATGTCTTATAAATGTAAAAATCATGCTGCTGTGCTTTTCTGACTGTTGAATAAAAGAAAAAAAAAATACCAGCTAATTAAATGAGATCCGTGTTATCAGGTGTTGTCACTGATTAGGAATCTGGTTGGAACAAAAACCTGCAGCCACAGTGGGGCCCCAGGACCGAGTTTGAGAAACACTGCACTAGAATATTTTTGCATAGCATCCCTAAAGGTACTGTAAGTACTGTTTTAAATCAGATTAGAATGAAAACTAGCCAACTCTAGAATACATAGGAAAAGAGATAGTGAAACTTTTAGTTAAGAACTCTCAAGCAATTTAATTCACACTAAACTGTTTCATTTAATGTGCTGCACATATTTAATTATAATGCACATTAAAATCATTATTTCTTTTAGTTCAGCTCCCTCTCAAAAATTCTTTGAAGCTTTAAAGTCATTATCTTGCTTAAGTGCCCATTAGGACTGATGTAATACTGCAATGCATAGGCACATTTTAAGATGGAACAGTGGGCAGTGGCTCACACATTGCATAGTCAGCACTTGAAATTTTAAGCCTTACTTGCCTTTTTTTACAGAAAACAAACAAATTGTCAAAAATTACAAAAGCCTAAACGGCTACCATCCTATTATGATACTAAAGAATAATTTTTTTTTTTTTGTATAAACAATGTCAAACAAATTTAGATGCCTTCATATTCAGCCTTAAGGAAGGAACTGACTTTGTGAGCAAACTATTGTTCAAGATCGACTTATCTGATGTACAAGGACTTTTATTGAATTATTCCTCTATTCAACTTGATGCATAATACATACTGTAATATGCTTTAAGGTGAGGGTTCCTGTGTTTTGGCTAAGGCACTTATACTTATACAGTTCCAATTGTGACAACTCCCTGGTCTACTGTGCACTGTCCCGTAGAGGTTTGGGAAAATGCTTTATAAAAACAGCATCATAACATTTTAGACACAGACAAGCACAAGAGCATTCCAAGAATGGGAGTAAAGTTGTCTGTGGAGGGAGGCAGGCAGGCAGAACTCATCTAGTGTAAATCTGCTTCAACAAAGACTGCACTGTAATTATAATCAGCAATCAATATGCCATTGTGACTTATGCTTTATACAGATTTACACACATACTGTATTTATAATGTTTTGGTATATTTATACGTAAATTTAGCTTGATATTTCTGCTTGTACTAGGAGAAGCTTACACTACATAAGAATTATTTATTAAGCTGTGAGACAAGCCTCTTTTGAAATGTAAACATCCTGAGACAAGCTGTAAAAAGAGAAGATAGTCAAACATAAAATTATTTTACATGTTGGAATGTACAGGTTACAGAGACATGCAGGCAGAAGGAACATTTACATCTGTAGAACGACTACACCACTTACTGGACTATTTTTTGTAGATATTATTTGCACAGGACAATAAAAAGTGCAGTCACCACACCTTCATGCACACAGGTTGTCTGTCAATCACAGTGGTTTTAATATCCAAGCACTTTATTATTGTTGACATCCTTGATCTATCCATCCTTTGGAACTTTTCTCCAAATGAAGTTGCCTGGATATATTATAAGAGTGAAAAACTCAGCAACAGTCAAGAGAACAGAGACTGCTGTTCAAATGATGATCTGCCTTCTTGTGGCTTGATAGCTATTTGTTTCAAGAAGTTTAATCAGCATTAAAAGTCAAGCTAAGTGTTGTTTTTCTCTAATCTTCATTTGATTGTCCTTCAGTCTTTCTTTTGAGGTGTATGTGTGTGTTTGTGGGTGAAACATAGGCTGCAAAATAAAGGAACCTATTTTTTGTGAAGCATGTTCCCCCTGCAAGGAAATGTGTCAGGTATAGCCTACTAGGATAAGGGCAAGCAGGGGATTCTGGAAATGTTGGTGGGATTGTATATCTTGGCTTGCCTGTGATTTACCCAGTAGTAGCTGGGTACTGTTGCCGATAAGATAGGGTGGCCTGGTAAACCCATCTCAGTATTTTGCCTCCATGACCTTCATCCACCAGGATAAATCAATGACATGTGAAATTTGAAATGGTAGCCAACAAAAATACTGATTCATCTCTACTGTTTTGTGGATTTTTTGCTACTATACTATACAACTCAGTGACTCACAACAGGTGCATTTTTAGTATAAGTCTAATTTTAAAAACCCCATGCTTATTTGGAAATCATACCCTGCCAGTTATGCTTATTCAAAATTCCTTCATTTTAACAACAGATGTCTGCTTATTAGGAGCAGCATAGAAGCTCAAGCACCCTCTGAAATGGAATTGTATTATTTTTCATTGTTTAATTCTTGTAACACCTCCAACAATATACTGCAAAAAAGGCTGTAGGGTCCTGAACTTTGCGTGAAACACAGGGAATAATATTATCCTAAATGCACTTAGGCCTTGGAACAAGTGTTAGATCACAGTTCAGTACTGACTGAAGTATTGACTGAAACTTTCATCCAAGGAGACTTGCACAATGAGAGTGCTGTACAAATGCTTACTTACTTTCTTTCACAATAGGAACATCCATGGGTTAAGTGACTTGCTCCTGGTCACACAGTGAGTCAGAGGTGAGGTTAGATTTGGCAATCTTCTCATTTAGAGCCCAAGGCCAACCACTACACCACTTCAGTTGACAAATGCATATTTTTGGGTTCTTGTTAAGCAACTGATTTTATATTTAGTGGAGTTAATTATGCATCAAGGAGATGCTAAGCAGGAAGTCACACTTAATTGCATATTTTAATCAAAAACAGTTGCATTATGTCTTCATTTTTTTCTTTAATGGCTTCCAATTAACATAACATTCTCACACTCACGTAATTCAGGGTGGCAGAGGGCTGGGGCTTATCCCAGCAGTGCTAAGCACAGAGCCTCTGATGTGCTTCATTTGAAATGGATCGATTCTTTTCTTTTTTTTTTTTGAGAATAATTTGTTATAAGATGCTGTTGTAATGTAACAGTAAATATATGAAAATACTCTTATTTTTATTTAGTACCTTCCCCTGCTAAATGCATTTCAGCAGTCTTCAGCTGGCATACTCACATCTTGGTTGCACTTCACTAGCAGTCTCAGTCCAATAACAAGGCACAGATCTGTGAAATGTCAAATTAAAACCATCCCAACCAAATATGAAATTCCCCACAGGGTTTCAGAGGATAAAGAAAGCCCTTTTGAGAGGCAAATCTTTGTTCCTTTATGTTTTAATTGGCTTTCAGCTGTCATATTTACAGAATGTAAAGATATTTGCTTTCATGCCATTTATTTCTGATGTCTTCCTGGGCACTGTTGAAAAAAATACGTGGTGAAAAGCATGTTTAGCATGTTTACATTTAATGCATAAAATATCAAAGTGTCACCACCTTTACTGTTAAATAATTTCACAGCTAATAAAAACTGTAAACTTCTGACTGTAATGCTGAAATCAGATGCTTTTTCCAAGACTCATTTCATCCATCTATAGTGTGAACTTTCCTCTTCTACTACATGGTTGAGCTTAGAGCCTATCCCATCACCAGTTGCAAAGCAGGAAAACTTGTATTGGATGGCACTCCATTACAAAGCACGCTCACCAACACACCCACTTTCATTTACACAAGGAATATTTATAGTTACAAGTTAGCCCGATATTTGGAAGGTGAATGAAATATAGTAGGGGTAACATACTGAATAGAAAACTGAAATCATTAAACTCCACAGAGCTAGTTACACTGCATTCATATGAACACCCTTTGAAGTGGAAGATCACACTTGGACAATTCAGTGAAAATAAGGCTAGCCAGCTACTTTGAGTTGTGTTGTAGCGGTGGCCTCTCACCACAATAATACAGTTAAAGATCTGACCAGCCATATATTGATGTTTTGTGTTCACATTGTAAAGTTCATGGAGTGCATCTATACATTTATTATATGTTTATTCTACCTCTGTATTTTCACAAAAAAACTTGTAAATTAGGGTGGCATGGTGACACAGTGGTAGCGCTGCTGCCTCGCAGTTAGGAGACCTGGGTTCGCTTCCAGGGTCCTCCCTGTGTGGAGTTTGCATGTTCTTCCTGTGTCTGTGTGGGTTTCCTCTGGGCTCCCAAAGTCCAAAGACATGCAGGTTAGGTGGATTGGCGATCCTAAATTGTTTAGTGAGCAAAATGAGGCCCAATCCAGTATTAGTTTAGCATTCCTAATAATTTGCTCAGTGAGGGTACAATCCCAGTTTACAAGCACAGAATGTTTTTCATATTTAGAATGTGCATATTGATGAACTTCTAGAACATTACAGGGCACACTCATATAAATGTGTTGTATGCTATATACTGCCTACACTTTCTTATATTTTAGCACTATTCAAATTTAAGTATCTATGTATATTATTTTTATTGTAAACTAGAATAAATGTAGTTCTATAATTAACATAATGTCTTTGAGTCATCTCACAGTCCACAAAGAAACCAAAGAGCTTACCTAGCAGTGTATGTGTTAGGAATACTATCTTTCATTATGGAATATACGAATGAAACTATCCAATTCAGGTCTATTAGGACTCAGTTGCCAGCTGGATCAACTTCCAGACCATCACAGGACACACGCCTTGACACATCACATTCATTTATATCAGGCTAGTTAAAACTCTTTTATTTACCTAATATGCATCCTTATTAGTACATTTTTGATTTAGATTTGATATCCATGAAAGGATATAAATCATCTTTTCACATGACCTTTTTTGATGATGTTTACAATGAGGGGTGTAATTGTAATTTATTCTTATAGAGCACGCTGCCACATATACCGTATATACTCATGTTTATGTTCTCCCGTGGATAAGTCGGATAAGTTGATTTTACCATATAATTTCCGGTATTTTATAATGTCAGTCGTATAAGTCGAATGCCGGAAAACTAATGCTATTGATCCAAGAGACTGATATGCTAACACCCACCTGAGAGAGTAACCACAGAGTACACTGTCTTTTTTTTCTATGCATGACCACATGGTAATACCCGAACTATTCTGAAGCAACGTTTGCACTGTTGTGTGTTTTTTGTATGTCACATCCTCATACACCTTTATCGTAAGAGCATCCCTTATCTACGATGGGACGTTTGATCAGAAGAAAATATGAAGCTGGTTTTAAATTAAAAGTCATTGAAGTGGCAAAAGAAATTGGTAACTGCACTGCTGTAGCAAAATTTGATGTGTCTGAGAAACTGGTGCGAGACTGGGGGAAGCAAGAAGATGTAAAAATGAAAATGCAAGTGTCACATTTTTGAATGGGCGTATAAGTCGGGGTCTGATTTTATGATCGATTTTTTGGGTTTCAAGACTTGAATTTTATGTGAGTATATATGGTAAGTGTAGTTTGTGTGCATGGGAGGCAGTCTAAGGGCTTAACTGGGAATAAGCTACAGAGCCAGGGCTTGATGAATGGTACTAATGCCTTTTCTCCCTCTTCTGCAGACCACCACAGGAGAAACCCAACTAAGACTCCGCCCACTTCTGCTACTTCTACACACCCTCCTGCAGAGCTCATTTCCAGCTGAAATCCCACCCCTTCCTCTCTTTCAGCTATAAGAACCTAAAGCTTCACTCTGTTAGTTAGTCAACACTTGACTCAGTCCTTTGTGACACTCTGTTCAAGTTTTCAGTTATTGCTACACTATTATGGGGTGGACTCCCCAAAACTTTATCTGTGTTGTTGTGCTTTCTTTTCATGTGATATACACTAAAAACAATTACAGTAGAGTAAAACTAAAAAATGTTATCTATAGTTTTCACTTTATATATTAATGTAAATCATTTATGTAGATACTGTATGTTGAAAGGAGGATTTTAAATTTGGCTCTAAACTCAGTTAGAAGCCAGTGTGGTGACAAAAGAGATGTAGCTATCTGGTTGTGTTTCTTACCTCCAGCAATGATCTTTACTATATAAAGTGAAAAATTTGAGCTGTATGTCAATAAAGCATTACAGTAGTCTATTCAGCTTGAAAAAATAAAAGAAGTTGCTTTGCTTAATCCAAGCAAATAAGAATAAGGAATTTTGCAAACTAGTGAAAGCAGGTTTTAGAAAGAGAGGAATTGTGATGACTATAAGTACAATTTGTGTCTCTGATAACCGGTAAATTATATTTGATTCAGCCAAACCAAACTTGACTTCTTTTGAATTAAACGTTGCCAGTATTGTGTCACTGTTTGTAAACTTACCACCGCATTAACAAATGCCTGTTTTTTTTTTAGTTTAATTGCATTGATGATTCTCACTTATTCACTGCTCCAGCTTAATAATACAATTATTGACCTAACTTGAAGAAATATCTTTTCAGTATAAGTTGACTAATACAGATGACTGTTATCAGCATTGTAATGAAAGTTAATATTCTGAATTACATATCCAAAAGGCAACAAATAGTATAATGAAGCGGTTCTATCTTCATACTGTACCGAAACACAAAGAGGGACTTCTGTCACATATTCAAAATGATTTGAAAAGAATGATGTGAATCTGCCAAGGAACCGTACAGTAGAATTGTGTAGTCAATAGCCTCAAAAGGTACTCCTAAATAAATCTAAACGTATGGTCTGAAGTTGTTGCAATGGAGGGAATTACAATATAATTTAAAAAACAGGTTAAAGCTGTTTCAGTGCAGGGGCAAAAGCAAACAGAAAATCTTAAATAGGTTGTGTGTTCCTTTTTACAGTTTTATCTGAACAGTTAGAAATAAAAGGTTATTTTAAAGTTGGTCTCTAATTCTTAAGAACATTTGGATGTAAATATGATTTTTAAAAACGACTTTGTAGTACTAGGGTGTAGTGCATTATGGATGTATTGAGAAGTCCAGTAAAATGACACCTTTTATTGGCTAACTAAAAGGCTTTCAAAGCAATTCAGGCCCATTCTTCAAGCAAGATGTAATGTATTGTAATGTAATGTAATGTAATGTAACATTGCCTGAAGAAGGGGCCTGAGTCGCCTCGAAAGCTTGCATATTGTAATCTTTTTAGTTAGCTAATAAAAGGTGTCATTTTACTGGACTTCATTAAAAAAGCAATTTTGAATTAGTTATAATTTACAGATATCTTTTAAGTAATCATACATAAAATTTCCAGTTCTCTGATTAAATTTACTATTGGTAATTTAGGCCATTGCAGAAAAACTGTCTTTGAACCAGTAATGGACACGATGTGGACAAAGGTAACACTCTGAACCAGTTTTTTGATAGATTTTTCCTCCCACTACCACCTTCTTCCAATTACCAGTCTCCTCACACCTTCCCTACTACATCAATAACTCCTAAAAAGTCAATTGGAATGGTCAATGACGAGTCCACCTCTGACCATCAGTGTGGGCTGTCCATAACTGAAGACCATTTAGAGAGACAACTGAGGAAACTACACCTAGGAAAAGCCTTTGGCCCCAGATGGAGTCAGTCCTCGAGTTATTAAGACCTTTGCTGACCAACTTTGTGATATCCCTTGTCACCTAATCACTCTGTTCCTAAGACTTCAGAAAATCCCACTGCTGTGGAAAATATCCTGCACTGTTCCCGTTCCAAAGATTGTAGCTGCCTCTTTACCTGATGATTACAGACCTTTGGCACTTACATCTCACGTCATGAAGACCTTTGAGAGACTGGTTCTGGGCTGTAAGAATTTTTTTGTGGTAGACTACCTGGACTTACTGCAGTTTGCCTATCAGACAAACAGTGGAGTGGAGGATGCAATTATCTATCTGCTCCATAAGGCTTATTCTCACCTGGACAAAGCTGGCAGCTCTGAGGATTATGTTTTTTGATTTCTCCAGTGCTTTCAATACCATCCAGCCATCCCTGTTAAAGGGTAAACTCAGAGATACACAGATGGATGATCCTATGATGTCCTGAATAATGGACTATCTGTCAGGCAGACTGAAGTTTGTGAGACTCAAGAACTGTTTCTGATACGGATGTGAGCAACACTGGAGGAGCACAAGGAACAGTCCTGTCTTCTGTTCTCTTCACTCTGTACACCTCAGACTATAAATATAACAGCAGGTCATGTCACTTGCAGAAATTCTCAGATGATTCTACACTTATGGGATGTATTGAAAAAGGGGATGAGACGGTATAGGAGTCAGATGAAAAAGTTTGTTTCTTGGTGCAAAGAGAATTGTCTGCATCTTAATATCAGGTTATTGACTTTCGCCGCACCAAAGAACCTCTATGTCCGGTCACTATTTAGGAAGTGGATGTAGAGGTGGTTCACTCCTACAAGTACTTGGGGGTCCACATTAATAACAGTTTGAACTGGTCTCAGAACACAAAGGAGCTATATAAGAAGGGAAAGAGCAGGCTCCTTTTTCTTCCTTTAATGTGGGAAGTGACATCCTTCACATCTTCTACAACTTTGTGACGGCCAGCGCAATTGTCTATGCTGTGGTGTACTGTGGTGTGCTGAGCTGGTAACATCACTTCACTAAATCAATAATTAAAAGGGAATTTATGGGATACATTCTGGACGCACTGGAGATAGTAGTGAAGGAGAGGATTAAACCAAAACTGTGTGCCATGATGAACAATGCTGCACTTCCTCTCTTGGACACATGGAGCACTTTCAACCAGCAAATTATTCAGCAGAAGTGTGTCAAGAAATGCTACTGGGGGTCCTTTATACCAACAGCAATACTCCTGCATAATGCCCCACTGCGACTGTGACAGCCAAGGCAGAACTTTTTCTTTTTATACATTTTCTTTCTTTATAGTCGTTCTGGTGTTTGTTCAAACCAAAGTGTGTATATTTATTTACATATTTACTTAAATGTGTATTTGCCTATTTATGTATGTGTTTATTTAAAGAGCTTCTATAAAAAGGAAAATGGGGACAAATAAAGGTCTATCTAT